>LR738713.1:19060874-19109178 GCA_902687465.1 Secale cereale
TCTGTTCTGAGTTTTTTGATTTGAGTTGCAGAAGTATCCCGAACAGATCAATTACTACCTGCTGTTCTGTTTTTCACAGATTCTGTCCTGTTTTGCCTTTCCTTCATTTTGCAAATCAAGAGCTTGCTTTTTCTTTGCAAAAACCTTTTGGCAATCTTGAGAAATAGTAGAACTTCAAGAATATCTTTATTTCCAGCAAGGTATAATTATTTTATTAAGGGTACTAACCTCGCTAATCAGATTATGATGAGTTATGTATGAAGGGAGTTTTCAAGTGTGCGAGGGAAGATGATAAAAAAGATTCAGGAGTGTCAAGCGCTCAAGCTTGGGGATGCCCCCGTGCACCCCCAAGAAATATTCAAGGAGACTCAAGCGTCTAAGCTTGGGGATGCCCCCGTGCATCCCCTTCTCCATCAACATTATCAGTTCGTCTTTCGTTCCACTATATTTTTATCACTTCATGTGTTATGTGCTATGCTTGGAGCGTCATGCTTCTAGTTTTCTTTTTAGTTTTTAATAACGAGTCGGAACTCAACATTCTTTATGTGGGAGAGAAACACGCTCCACTTCTACCTAGAACATAACATAGAATTTTCATGTCTATCTATGATGTGTGTGTTCTTTGTCTTTTAATAGCTACTATCATGCTCTGCTCTTAGTATTCATGCTTATCTTTTCAAAGAGCTTTCGTTTAGTTGGTTGCTTGAACTCTCTTTAATTATCATGTTCACCTTATTAAGAGAGTTTGCTTCCACTGCATTGGTTAATGTGTCTATGATAAAGATGCTACTTGCATAATGGTGCTTAGTAGTTCAGGTTTTCTTATGGTTAATCTCAAATAGCTGGGGGGTTCCCAATGTGTTATTGGAGTACCAACTTGATTTGTTTGCCTATGATGTGGTATGGTTTAGTAATACCTTCCTTCAAGAATTTATTTTGATTGACTTGGCGTATGCTCACGCATATTTAAGACTGTAAAGAAAGTCTGTCAAGCCTTGATGATCTTTTGTTTCTGAGTAGCGATATAACTACCATGCCTGATTCAATGTTGCTTTGTCGCTCTGCATGATTATGACCGTCATTGCTCTCTTAGTTGGTCGCTCCCAGTCTTTTGCTAACCTTCGCCTGTACTAAGCGGACTGACTGCTTGTGCATCCACATTCTTTTAAAACAGTTATGCCATATGAGTCCACCATACCTTCTTACATGGTATTTACCTGCCATTCCTAACGGAGACTTGCATGTACCATCTCGAAATTATTCAAAGAAAGAATTCCTGTTTTGTGCCTCTGTTTTAGCTCATGAGGAAGTAGTAGTTAATTCATGATCTTTTTAAGTTGGACAAGCTTCACCCCCGGATTGCATGTATAATGTGCAAACCCATAATACGAGAAGGAACTGGCAATGAGTGCGCCCGGCTCAAAATTAATATAACAAACAAACCCTCCTTCACGCTTTGTTCATGAGAAATAAGAAAACTTTGGCAGTGATAAACAAAGGAGATTAAGAGGATGTGATCGTCCTCATTTGGGAGCCGTTCCTCGAAACTTGTCCATCTCAAGAAGTAATTGAGTTGTCTGCTAGCATTCGTTGACGAAACATGCATATTCAAAAAATAATAATTATTATTATTACCTCTGTTTTTAAAATCAAGAGCTCTGGTACATGTTTTGTCTTTGTTTCCGACTACGGGTTTTCAACTTTGCCAACAAAAGCCACGGTTCGAGAGTCTCCACCTTCTTTTAAAGCACCAACTACTGAGAGCATGATTGTCATTCTGAGTGTAATGTGCATGGTCCCAAAGTAACATTGTCTTTTGCATGATTGTGATATCGTTTATTTTGAAATCATTGTATCTAGTCATCACTTAAACCTTGAAGGTGCCCCTGCATTTATGTTTTGCTTTAGTAAAGGGGGCAAGCGAGATATCACTTTATCATATTTGCACACCATGCTCATTACAAATCTATTTGATGTTCCAGTATCATATTGTAAAACTTTCAGTTCTTTGTGATTTTCTCATGAGGCAACTTAATTACTATAGATTCATTGTCTCAGTAAGCTTTTGTCATATGACTATGAAAAAGTCCTATATGGTTAATAGCATGTCACCACAGAAATTATTCTTGTTATCATTTACCTACTCGAGGACGAGCAGGAATTAAGCTTGGGGATGTTGATACGTCCAAAACGTATCTATAATTTCTGCTTGCTCCATGCCACTTTTGGGTGATATTGCTATGATATTCATACACTTCCATACACTTTTGATCATATTTGGACTAACTTACTAATCCAGTGCACCCCGGTGCCAGTTTCTGTTTTCGGCTGTTTTTGTATTTCAGGTTTTCACATTACGAGAACTGCCAGGAAAAATCCAGAAAAAATATATAAAAAATCAGCGTTCCAGGAGCTACCGTGCGGCCAAAGTACAGCCGGGGGGGGACCCATAGGGGCTCCAGGCGCCCTGTGGGCGCCCCCCCCCTGGGCCGCGCCGGGGGGGTGCCTGGGCCCCCCGAGGCACCTCCGATGCCCCCCTTTGGCATATATTTAAAGCGTGTAGAGGAAACCCTGATTCCGGAACCCTTTTCTCCAGACGCGATTCCGATCTCCGCCGCCATCGCCATCAAGCTTCGGGGGACCAGAATTCTTGCGCCGGCACCCTGCCGGGACGGGGAAGTGCCCCCGGATTCATCTCCATCGACGTTGCTTCCTCCCTCCATGATGCGGGAGTAGTTCCTCCTCGGGGCTGAGGTTCTTACCAATAGCTATGTGGTCAATTCTCTCTCCCATGATGTGATCTTCGTTGTGATCATAGGCTATGTTAATCTAGGGTGTTTCCCCTTCCTCTATGTATTGGATTGATGTACTCACTTGTCTCTATCTAGTATAATCCCCGAGACCAAGGTGACAGCGGTCTATTGGACATGGATTAGAACAATATTTTCATGAGTGATTTCCTCTCTTGTGTGTTGATTGAAGATTGAGAGTCTCTTGGTGCTTGTCTTTGACTATCCTTTAGATATGTTATGGTGATTGTGGGACTCTCTTTGGATGGCCGCGGTGACATTGGGAAATCCTTAGATCGAGAACTACGAACTTTGAGGTGTGCTTTTGTAGCCCTACATAATTCTCGTCCTCTCTTGACCACGAAGGAATGATCTCCGAGTGTGTCCCATTTGCATGTTTTATGGGAAATATCATGTGATTCGATTATGTTAATGTTGTTGGGAGTTGCCACTAGTGAAAGTATGAACCTTAGGCCTTGTTTCCACCATTGCAATACCGTTTGTGCTCACGTTTACTACTTGTTTGCTTGCTGCACTTTTTATTACATATTTGTATTACCTTGTTTTGCCATCCATATCACTTGCCATTTAACATCTCTTCGCCGAACTAGTGCACCTATACATCTGACAAGTGTATTAGGTGTGTAGGGGACACAAGAGACTTCTTGTATCTTAGTTGCAGGGTTGCTTGAGAGAGACCATCTTCAACCTCTACTTCCCTGAGTTCGATAAACCTTAGGTCATCCACTTGAGGGAAATTGCTACTGTCCTACAAACCTCTGCGCTTGGAGGCCCAACATAGTCTACAAGAGTAGAAGCGTGCGTAGACATCACCCCTTTACACAGATATCATTGCATTTGTAGTATAGATCCTTGCTTGCGAGTACTTTGGATGAGTACTCACGGTTGCTTTGCTCCCCTTTTCCCCCTTTTTCTCTCTCTTCTCGGATGTCGCATCCAGATGGTGGAGTCTAGGAGCCAGATGATCCCGAGGATGTTTCTACGTGGAGTTCGGCTTCGAGGAGTAGTTAGGAGGTCCCGGGCAGGAGGCCTTGCCTTTTCGATCATTGTTATATGTGTGCTAGCCTTCTTAAGGCAAACTTGTTTAACTTATGTCTGTACTCAGATATTATTGCTTCCGCTAACTCTTGTGTTTTCGAGCTTTTGTATTCGAGCCCTCGAGGCCCCTGGCTTGTAATATAAAGCTTGCATTATTTTAATTTGTGTCTAGAGTTGTGTTGTGATATCTTCCAGTGAGTCCCTGATCTTGGTCGTACACATTTGCGTGCATGATTAATGTACGGACAAATCGGGGGCGTCACAACTGATTTAATAGGTTAGTCCAAATATGATCTAAAGTGTATGGAAGTGCATCAATATCATAGCAATATCACACAAAAGAAGCATGGAGCAAGCAGAAATTATAGATACGTTTTGGACGTATCAGGGTTGAATATGAAGTGCATCTTCCTTGAGAAGGTGGGTGGAGCATTTGCAAGGCCGAAAGACATGACTGTGTATTCATAAGAGCCAAAACTCGTTCTGAATGCGGTCTTGGGAATATACTCTTCACGGATACGGATCTGGTGATAACCCATCCGGAGATCGAGCTTTGAGAACACCTTTGCTCCTTTGGGCTGCTCGAACAATTCATTGATATTGGGGAGCGGATACTTGTTCTTTATTGTCTTCTTGTTCAATGGCCGGTAATCAACGCAAAGGCGTTCCGTGCCATCCTTCTTCTTGAAAAATAGAACACCACAGCCCCAAGGAGAAGTACTAGGCCTGATTAGACCCATACGTTGTTGCTCATCGAGTTGTTTCTTCAGCTCCTTCAACTCATCAGGGGAAAGCTTGTACGGACGCCGACATGCTGGCTCGGTACCGAGCTCGAGTTCAATGACGAATTCAACTTGACGATGGGGAGGCATGCCTGGAAGCTCTTCAGGGAAAACATCTTCGTACTCATTGACCATCGGAATGTGAGAAATGACATTAATCTCGCCCTTGTCATTGAGAGAGAATAGCCTGATTGTGTTATCTTGAGAGGCGAAGATAATCACGTCTTCGTCAGGATGAGTAAGCTTGACTTCCTTATTTGCACAATCAATGTTTGCATCATGCTTGGAAAGCCAATCCGTCCCAAGAATAAGATCAATGTCGGAGTTGCCAAGAACAACCGGCGAAACTAGAAAACGGTAATCACCCATATGAACAGATACATCCGGAGCCACCAAATTAGAAGTCATGTTTTTGCCCGGAGAAATAATTGATAACTCCCTTGGTAAACTTTTGATGTCAACATTGTGCTTGGATGCAAAAGGTTGAGACATGAAAGAACATGATGCACCCGAATCAAACAAGACTTTTGCAGGAATAGAGTTAACTGGAAGATTACCAAGTATCACATCTGAAGAATTCTTTGCTTGAGCTGCATTCATCAGATTCACTCTTGCTGTCTTGGGATTGTGCTTGACAATAGCAGTGCTGACAGATGGAGGAGGCGGAAGGCGCCTTCGGTTGGGACACTTGTTGGCATAGTGACCCTTCTGAGTACACTTGTTGCAAATCACTTCTGAGAGAGGCCGGTGATAAGGACCACTTGATCTTGAAGCTTGAAACTGAGGCTTGGACTGATTGCTTGGGTTGGGTGGGTGGGAGAAACCACGGCCACCTGAGTGCTTGTTGTTGTTTGGAGGACGGAGCACTGGAGGAGGCGGTAGCTAGAACTTTTGCTGCTTTGCAACCACTTGGGAAGAAGAGGAGGAGTGAACATCATCTCTGATCCTCTTTTTGGAAGCTTCAATCTTGAGCTGGGTTGCCTCTTGCTTAAGAGCCATATTGTAGAATTGGTCAAATTCATTTGGCTCGAACAAGGTGAGAGCTAGTTGGAGTTCATCTTTCAGACCACCACGGAACTGATAAATCTTGCTCTTGGCATCAGGGATGTCTTGCTTCGCATAGCGGGCAAGATTCTGGAACTTGACATTGTATTGATAGACGGACATGGTGCCTTGCTTCAGGTTGCGGAATTGCTCACGCATGCCTTCAATGACACTGGTTGGAATGTGGTGAGAGCGGAAATCCTTGCAGAAGTCAGTCCATGAGATCTCACGACCACCTCTGGAATCTTTGTACTGTTGCCACCAATCAGCAACTTGATCTTTGAGTTGGAAAGTGGAAAACTTGACATAATCCTCAGGTCTCACGTTACTGCATTCAAAGTGCTTTTTGATGTCTGTGATCCAGTCTTCAGCATCTAGCGGATCCACACAGTAACTGAACGACTTCGGTTAGTTTGCCAGGAATTGGTTGAGAGTCGCAAAGTGAGGTTGATTGAACAGATTGCCTTGGCCTTGGTTCCCATGATTGCCTTGATTTGCTTGGTTGGCTTGAAAGTTCTGCATCATTTGCATAAGCATCTGGGTGTTCTAGTTGGTCGCTTGCATAATTGCTAACCATGCCTCAGACGGAGGAGGAGGGGAAGGAGGACGTTCAGGAACACGCTCTTCTTCACCCTCTGGGTTAGCATTGGGAACCTTCTTAGGTGCCATCCTGAATTTGATGACAACCGTTAGCCATTGATGGAAAATATATAAGCTGAATCAACGGCTAGAAATTGCAACATAAGTCTTCACAAGAACATTCGAACAAAATTAACGAATGTATTCCACAGTTTAATGATACAACAAACTTCTCGAGAAGCCACTTTGGAGAACAAAAGGTAAATAAAAACAATAAGGAGCAGATAGAACAAATACATGATAGAAGCTTCGTCCCACATGTTCGTGCTGAATGCTCATGGAACGTGTTACAAAAGGGTGTTGCAATCCCCGCATCAGCATATGAAGGAAATATGCCCTAGAGGCAATAATAAAGTTATTATTTATTTCCTTATATCATGATAAATGTTTATTATTCATGCTAGAATTGTATTAACTGGAAACTTAGTACATGTGTGAATACATAGACAAAACAGAGTGTCCCTAGTATGCCTCTACTAGACTAGCTCATTGATCAAAGATGGTTTTGTTTCCTAGCCATAGACATGAGTTGTCATTTGATCAACGGGGTCACATCATTAGGAGAATGATGTGATGGACAAGACCCATCCGTTAGCTTAGCAACTTGATCGTTTAGTTTTATTGCTATTGCTTTCTTCATGACTTATACACGTTCCTATGACTATGAGATTATGCAACTCCCGAATACCGGAGGAACACTTTGTGTGCTACCAAACGTCACAACGTAACTGGGTGATTATAAAGGTACTCTACAGGTGTCTCCAAAGGTACTTGTTGGGTTGGCGTATTTCGAGATTAGGATTTGTCACTCCGATTGTCGGAGAGGTATCTCTGGGCCCACTCGGTAATGCACATCACTATAAGCCTTGCAAGCATTGCATCTAATGAGTTAGTTGCGGGATGATGTATTACGGAACGAGTAAAGAGACTTGCCAGTAACGAGATTGAACTAGGTATTGAGATACCGACGATCGAATCTCGGGCTACTAACATACCGATGACAAAGGGAACAACGTATGTTGTTATGCGGTTTGACCGATAAAGATCTTCGTAGAATATGTAGGAGCCAATATGAGCATCCAGGTTCCGCTATTGGTTATTGACCGGAGATGAGTCTCGGTCATGTCTACATAGTTCTCGAACCCGTAGGGTCCGCACGCTTAACGTTTGATGACGATCGGTATTATGAGTTTATGAGTTTTGATGTACCAAAGGAGTTCGGAGTCCCGGATGAGACCGGGAACATGACGAGGAGTCTCGAAATGGTCGAGACGTAAAAATCGATATATTGGACGACTATATTCGGACATCGGAAAGGTTCCGAGTGATTCGGGTATTTTCGGAGTACCGGGGAGTTACGGGAATAGAAGAGAGAGGCCAAAAGGAAGGAGGCGCGTGCCCCCCTTCTAGTCCGAATTGGACAAGAGGTGCAGCCCCCTTTTCCTTCTCCCTCTCCCCCTCTTTCCTTCTCTCCTACTTCGGAAAGGAAAGGGGAATCCTACTAGGACTTGGGAGTCCTAGTAGGACTCCCCACACTTGGCGCGCCCCCTCTAGGGCCGGCCTCTCCCTCCCTCCTTTATATACGGGGGCAGGGGGGCACCCAAAGACACACAAGTTGAATTGTTCCAGCCGTGTGCGGTGCCCCCTCCACAGAAACACACCTCGGTCATACCGTTGCAGTGCTTAGGAGAAGCCCTGCGCCGGTAGATACATCATATCCGTCACCACGCCGTCGTGCTGACGAAACTCTCCCGTGAAGCTCAACTGGATCAAGAGCTCGTGGGACGTCATCAAGCTGAACGTGTGCTGAACGCGGAGGTGCCGTACGTTCGGTGCTTGATCGGTTGAATCACGAAGAAGTTCGACTACATCAACCGCGTCACTTGACGCTTCCGCTTCCGGTCTACGAGGGTACGTAGACACACTCTTCCCTCTCGTTGCTATGCATCTGGTAGATAGATCTTGCGTGATCGTAGGAAAATTTTAAAATACTACGTTCCCCAACAGCATAGCCAAGGACCCTTTAAGATGCAACTCCCAATTGGAACAACGCCCATAAAACCTCTTCACTCGATGTTGAACCCCGAACTTCATACCATGCACTCGTTGAAGAATGCCTACGAGCTACTAGAAGAACCCACCTATTAATTTCCGAAGGTGTTCGGTTATGCAATCAGGTGTTGGGGATACAGGGGAAGCACCGCGCACTCAACTCTAATCCTACATCCAGCTGTATCCATCCTTCAACACATAACCAGTCATCCTCAGAAATTGTTTACCTCGGACCTTCGAAAAGCATCTGCTATACAAACTGTGGCAATACTCCCGAACTATCCCACCAGTACTGGGTGACGTCGGGGTTATCTCACCACTAACCGCATAGAAGAGTTTTCGATGTCGGCCGTCTTAAGTATTCTAGAACCGCTGCGATACATTTGTGACGGCAACACCTCGGAGCTCAACTCCCCGGGACACTACCACAACCCCTAAATGACAGGAGGCATCGAGAACAATGTTCTCGTCACAAAGATATCGGAACAATCCAAACAATACTCGCGTGATCCTAAAAAAATTTAGTGAATTTTTGAGAGTAGAAGAGATAGAACAACGCCAGGAGTCCTCACCAGAGCGATGAAGGGATGAGGTGTAAAAAGAAATCCTACTCTCCGATATATATAGGACTCAAAACATTTTTATGTGTGTGCCTAGACTCAACCGTCAATGATTCGGTCAATCAGGGGGGCTCCTAGGTCGGAGAAGGCTCTGAATACCAACTTGTAATGCCCAGTATGTGACTATGTCTCCCACGTGTCGAGGCACGACTTAAAGACATAATCACATACTAGAATGATCTCAAGTATGGTATCTTTGCACAACTCATGTAAAAGGAGGGATGAAAATGTAAGAAAGTAGTTGGCTTACACTCGCCACGTCACACAATGTAATACATTAACATACATCATCCAAATAACACCAGAGTCCGACTACAGATGAAAAGCCAAATGAAAGATACCATAAATAAAGCAACACAAGGTCCCGATCATCCTAGTAAGAGCCCTACTGATCCTCGGGATAAGACACGTAGTAACGTCCTTGCTCTTCATCGAACTCCCAATACAGCTCTGAACCACCGCCTGTGTAGTTCTCTACGGTACCTGCATCTGGTATTGTGTAGAATCTGTGAGCCACGAAGGACTCAGCAATCCCGTTCCCGGGTAGCAATACTATCAAAGTCTTAGGTGTGGAAAAGGCTTAAAACAAGGTTGCAGCAGCATTAGCACTAGCTTACGAGTCTAGAGCGAGAAGAGAACAAGTGCCTACGATCGCCAAGTTGACCACGAAGTGATCCTAACTACTCACGGTCAAGCATAACCCCACCGTGTTCACTTCCCGAACCTCTTCGGAAAGAGACCGTCACGGTTACTCATGCAGGTAGTGTATTATGAACATGGTGTCAAGTTATCTACAACCCGATATTAACAAATTCCCATCTGCCACATAACCGCGGGCACGGCTTTCAAAAGATCAAACCCTGCAGGGGTGTCCCAACTTAGCTCATCACAAGCTCACGATCTGCGGAGTCGCAACTCCAAGGTGGGAAGACCCGAGTATTCTCGGAATCCCGTGCTCAAGATATTTCGACAAAGGTAAAACTAATCCAGCAATACCTCCCGGCGTGCCAACACTCTGATAGTAGCCGCGTGTATCTCGTCTCAGGCCATGACCGGATGGGTGATGCTATAGGTTTTTACCAGCCCTCGGGTTTCCACAAGGTGGCCCTGCAGGACCCCTAGTTTGGACCAACACTCATGAGGAGCACTGGCCCAGGGTTGTTAATTAAGAACTCGGGTTTGCAACGCCCTATGCAAGTTTTAGTTATTAGGCAAATGTAAAACCAATGTTGGGCCTTGCTGTAAAAGATTTAGCACTAAGCGAGTTATCGAGGGGGGCCCATAAACCCCAACCGTGTTAGGGACGCAAAATCAAGGAACATAACACCGGTTTATCGGTTCCTAGGGTGGCATGAGTGGAACAAAACACCAAGCAAGAGGCTTAGCCTTCGACCATTACCAATATATAGATGATTTAGTTTAACAGTTTATATATTGTGATATCCCAACAAGGACTTCAACACGAAGCAAGAATCTTCAAATCTTCACCTGTAACTATCAACGCTATAAGAGGGGCTGAGCGATGCTTATGTAGCCAAACAATGGTTTGCTAGGTGGGTGGTTAGAGAGTTTCATGGCAACAATAGGAGGCTGATTAACAGACATAGGCATCGAGGCAATATCTAAAGAGCGAGATATCTAGCATAGGCAAAGATAGTAGTGATATCTGGGTATGGTCATCTTGCCTGTTGATTCCATGGAGGGATCGTAACCTTGCTCCTCAAACTCAGCCTCGGTAGGAACCTCGTACTCCGAATCGTCACCGGGCTCTAACCAAACACAACAATGCAACACCGAAACACAATCAATCATAATGCAATTCTCAAACACATGATGCATGAACATGATGAACAAGGACAAGAGTAGATATGATGCATGGCCTAGGGTCACAAGAGTGCAACAACATCATAGCAAACAAGAACACTCACATGAAAGAAACAAGCTAAAGAACAACTAACAAGTTTATGTAGGTTATTCAAACAAGCATCCAACAAATTTTTAAGGAGTTGGTAAACATGGCAAGGGTGCAACTAATATTACAGCAACATGCTAGCACAATTAAATGGGCTGAAAATAACAAACAACATTTTCCAGAAACTCCCATAATTAATTAAATGCATTTGGGACAGATCTGAAAAACTGTTGTTATAAAGTTGTTAAACATGCTAAACAACAGCACCATCATATTCTACACATTTTTCCACCCCAAATGCATATAAAGTTTGTTAAATTTGGAGTTGTAGATATTTAGTTATGATTTTCCCAAGTTTAAGCATATTTTAAAACAAGAATAATTCAAACAACATTTTAAATGTTTTTAAACATGGCAACAAACAGCTTAATCACAATCTACATGAAAAACTAAGAATTTTACATATACAACTTATTTCCATCAGATGAATATATCAATAGATATTAATTAAACAAAGAAAGTGCAGAAAAGAAAAAGAAAAACACAAAACAGAAATTAAAATACAGGCGCATAGGTCAAACTGACCCAGGCCTAACTAGCTAGAGCCACTAACAAGGGGGCACAGCTGCGCTGAGGTGGCTCCAGCGGGTGCGCGAGGGGGCTGGAGGCGGCTGAGTGGCTGGCAGGTGGGGCCTGCCTGTCAGCCTCTCGCGAAAAACAAAAAGGGGGGGGGGGAGAAAATACCCACTGCCCCGCACGGATTTGAACCCACGACCTGATGCATATCTGACGGAGACCCAAGCCACTGAGCTAAGCGATCGATTCTTGACAGAATACAGGTGCGAAACCTGAAGACATAACTAAAGATGCAGAAGCAGGGGAAAACAGGGGCTCGTCGGAGCTGCTCCGGCGACCAAAACTGACGGCAGAGGCAAGCGGAGTGCTCCTGGAGGAGTTCCACACCCACTCGAAGCACTTGCGGCCACTAGCATGCACTACAACACCGACGGCGAGCACTTGACAGAATGGCGGCGGCGGATAGCTACGCGACGATGCAACGACCTAGGCGGAGCGGCGACTACGCTGGCAGCATCTACGCGACGAGCTGAAGCGAACGTGCAGCAATAGACGGCCTACGGTGGTCGGGGCACTCGCCGGAGACGAGGCCCAACGGCGATGAGCTCGGGTGCCCGACGAACTCGGTGCTAGACGGTGCTAAGGAGGGGGAATGGGCACGAGGAGGTGGAGGCGCTCACCATGAACACAGAGGTGTGTTCGGCTGGCCCGAAGGTGGCCGGAGTCGACGACGGCGAGGCTCGAACAGCTGCGGGCGCCGGAGTGGAAGAAGAGGAAGAAGACGACGTCGGCGAGGCGATCGGCTCCGCGTAGAGGACATAGTCGCCGTAGTCGACAACGGGGAAGCAGCTGGACACGGTTGGCGAGGCCGAGGTCGACAGGAGGCACGCCAGCGACGAGCTGGCGCTCCCAGATGCATGCAGGACTGCTCTGGATTGGCGGATCTAGTGGAGCTTGGCTCTCCAGGCGGCGGGAGGAGGAAAAGGAACCTTAGGGAAAGGGGTTGGACACGCTACGAGTTTAAAAGGAGGGCTCAGATCGCGAGGCCTCGATGTCCGTGATCACGGTGCGATGGCGAGCACGCGCTCTGGCTCAACAGCGCGTGACGGAGGTAGACGGCGACACGGGGATGTGAGGCTGACAAGTGGGGCCAGGGGAAAAAATGAACGGCGCGACTCCGCGCGACGCTGGCTAGCTGGGTGATACGTCCAAAACATATCTATAATTTCTGCTTGCTCCATGCCACTTTTGGGTGATATTGCTATGATATTCATACACTTCCATACACTTTTGATCATATTTGGACTAACTTACTAATCCAGTGCACCCCAGTGCCAGTTTCTGTTTTCGGCTATTTTTGTATTTCAGGTTTTCACGTTACGAGAACTGCCCAGAAAAATCCAGAAAAATTATATAAAAAATCAGCGTTTCGGAAACAACCTTGCGTCTGAAGGACAGCCGGGGGGGCCACAGGGGCTCCAGGCGCCCTGTGGGCGCCCCCCCCCCTGGGCCGCGCCAGGGGGGTGCCTGGCCCCCCCGAAGCTCCCCCGATGCTCCCCTTTGGCATATATTTAAAGCATCCTCCGAAACCCTCAGAACAGGAACTCTTTTCGTGATCCCATCTCTGTTCCGCCGTCGCCGCCGCTTCCAAGATCGGGAGCACCAGGAGAACTCTTCCCGGCACCCTGCCGGAGGGGAGGATCACCACCGGGAGCTTCTCCACCACCATGGACGCCTCCCGGATGACTCGTGAGTAGTCTCCCTTGGACCATGAGTCCATGACCAGTAGCTATGTGATGTTCTCCTCCCGTTCTTGTGCTTCACTAATTAGTCCTCGTGAGCTGCCCTACATGATCGAGGCACATATGTAATCCTTCTGCTGTTGCTATGTTGAGTTTGCTGGGATCCGATGGATTATGAGATTATGTTCAGATTGATCTTGAGTAATATATTTGATCTACCTCTTTTATATTTTTGTTCATAAGTAATTCTTGCATGTTCTCCGTTGTTATTTATTGCTTTGGCCGAGTAGTAGGTAGTGACTCCAAGAGGGAACGTTATGCTTGATTGTGGGTTCATGCCCCTCGATGACTAGCTTGAGTGACAGAAACATGAGTCTAGGGGATGTGCTGTTGCCACAAGGGGGAAAACAACGGTGCTTGTGCCCGCGGGTGCAAGGATTGTTTACTTTACGCAAAGTTCTTTTAATGCAGTTGTCTGTTGCATTGAGTTTACACTATGGGTGGGACTCGCAACTTAATACCAGCGAGATGTTCTGGATAGATATCTCAAGGTGGATGATTAGTAGTAGATATTGATGGATTTCGGTCTACTTACTTTGGCGTACCGCCCATGCTTTGAACCTCAACCTTTCTTGCAATGTAGTCAGCATTGGTTTGCGTTCGTGGTCCTGTCAATTGCCCAGCTGTAATTTGTTTACCTCACATAGCTGTTTTATCGTCTTTTGGGAGAGAGACATCACTAGTGAAAATCATGAGACTCCGGTCCATATTACCATCATTGATCACATCCGCTATTTACTTTTCGTTATTATTTACTATTGCAAAACACTATCTATCACTACTATCATTTGCTTTTAACCCTTTGTGAACTACAAGGCCGGAGGGATTGACAACCTCTCTGTACTCGTTGGGAGCAAAGTTATTTGTATCTGTGTGTAGGTCCACGTTGATTGCTAATTGCGCCGTTAGCAGTTGACACCTACTTGTTGAACCTAGGAGTCTCTGGGGATTCGATCCTTGGTATCTTTGCTAGGGGAAAACACTTCTACTTACTGCATCTTACACCTTCCACTTGGGGTAACCAACGAGGGGTTCGAGGCCCATCAAGGAGTATTTTCTGGCGCCGTTGCCGGGGACTCCACTCTTCAGGATAGGGGAGTTGCATGCTATCTTTTACCTTTGCTTTTTAGTCTTGTTAGTTTACCTTTCAGTTTTTGCTTTAGTACCTTTTATCAAAAATCACAAAAAAAATTATTTACCTTTCTGTCAGTAGTCCTTTCTGTTTAGCCAAACATGTCAGGATATGGTGCTTTGAGGGAATCAGAAGTTCTAGATTTCCATCAAAGGGATGGAGAAAATATGAAGAAGGCATGGGACAGAATTTCTGATGCACATAGGAGAATTATGCCTTGGATACCTATAAAAATTGTGCTTAGGAATTTTTACCAGGGTCTTTTTAAATGGTGTAAACACTCTCTTGACATTATAGCCGAGGGAGATTTCCTAGAGTGTGATGAAGCTAGAGCTCTTGAAATTATACATGGTCTATCTAGTTACTTTGTTTATGATCATAATTTTGATACTGTCATAGATAGACTTGCTACTATTGAAAAGAGAATGGATGCTCTAGACTTAATGAAGGTAGAGAAACCCAAACCCAATAAGAGAGATATTTTGGAAATAGATAATGACTGGGAGCCTCTTGTTAGGATTAGCATCTCTAATCAAGACTTCCTTGCTTATTGTGATATTGGATCTATGGTTTCTACTATGCCAAAAATTGTTTATGATTCTTTAAAATTTAACATGGATAGATTATCATCTTATCATGAACACACTAATGGAGATATTTCTGAAATCCAGGGAAGAATAAAAGATGTGCCAGTTAAATTCCTTAAAGGGATTGCAATGGTTGATTTCTTCATCATGGAGCCAAACCAAGGAAATATAGTGCTTGGAAGGGACTTCCTCCGAGCGGTAAAAGGCTTCATCGGTATAGGTAAGGGACAAATCCGCTTACGCGGAAAGGCAAAAGGTGTGTACCCCTTTCCTAGAAGGAACAAGAGTGAACTTGTTGAGGAACCATATGAATCAATTTTTAACTCCGATTATTACGATGGCTATTGATTCCTCTATGCATTATGCCTAGCTTAAAGGCATAAAAGAAAGCGCTTTTGGGAGGCAGCCCACATGAATAAATTTTTTGCTTTTGTTGTGTCTTGATGTTGTTTACTGCTGTAGCATCATCATTGTATCTTTGCTTTTCATATTTGTGCCAAGTATAGCCTCTGATTGCTAGAAAGTTCAAAAGTTGTGAGGTGCTGTCCAGGAAACAGATTCTGTCCTTGGATAGAAAAATTCGTATAAAATCACCAGATTATCTTTTTGGTCTGAATTACTTCTACAGCGTTCTCTATATAATTTTCTTTCGTGCGTCTGTTCTGAGTTTTTTTATTTGAGTTGCAGAAGTATCCCGAACAGATCGATTACTACCTGCTGTTCTGTTTTTCATAGATTCTGTCCTGTTTTGCCTTTCCTTCAGTTTGCAAACCAAGAGCTTGCTTTTTCTTTGCAAAAACCTTTTGGAAATCTTGAGAAACAGTAGAACTTCAAGAATATCTTTATTTCCAGCAAGGTATAATTATTTTATTAAGGGTACTAACCTCGCTAATCAGATTATGATGAGTTGTGTATGAAGGGAGTTTTCAAGTGTGCGAGGGAAGATGATAAAAAGATTCATGAGTGTCAAGCGCTCAAGCTTGGGGATGCCCCGTGCACCCCCAAGAAATATTCAAGGAGACTCAAGCGTCTAAGCTTGGGGATTCCCCCGTGCATCCCCTTCTCCATCAACATTATCAGTTCGTCTTTCGTTCCGCTATATTTTTATCACTTCATGTGTTATGTGCTATGCTTGGAGCGTCTTGCTTTTAGTTTTCTTTTTAGTTTTTCATAATGAGTTTGAACCCAGCAATCCTTTATGTGGGAGAGAAACACGCTCCACTTCTACCTAGAACATAACATAGAATTTTCATGTCTATCTTTGTTGTGTGTATTCTTTGTCTTTTAATAGCTACTTTCATGCTCTGCTCTTAGTATTCATGCTTATCTTTTCAAAGAGCTTTTGTTTAGTTGGTTGCTTGAACTCTCTTTTACTATCATGCTCACCTTATTAAGAGAGTTTGCTTCCATTGCATTGGTTAATATGTCTATGATAAAGATGCTACGTGCATGATGGTGCTTAGTAGTTCAGGTTTTCTTATGGTTAGTCTCAAATAGCTAGGGGATTCCCAATGTGTTATTGGAGTACCAACATGATTTGTTTGCCTATGATGTGGTATGGTTTACTAATATCTTCCTTCGAGAATTTATTTTGATTGACTTGGCGTATGCTCACGCATATTTAAGACTGTAAAGAAAGTCTGTCAAGCCTTGATGATCTTTTATTTCTGAGTAGCGATATAACTTCCATGCCTGATTCGATATTGCTTTGTCGCTCTGCATGATTATGATCGTCATTGCTCTCTTAGTTGGTCGCTCCCAGTCTTTTGCTAACCTCCACCTGTACTAAGCAAACTAACTTTGCAATATATAGCTCATGGGAAAGTAGCTTAAAAACTATTGTGGTAAAGAATATGTTGCCTATGTATCTTATTTCTTATAAGTTGCTTGCTGAGCGGTAACCATGTTTCTGGGGACGCCATCAACTGTCACACTTTTGTTGAATATCATGTGAGTTGATATGCATGTTCGTCTTGTCTGAAGTAAGGGTGATTTTCCGTGGGTTGAATGAATATGCATATTGTTAGAGAAGAACATTGGGCCGCCAACCAAAGCCATGCATCATGGTGGAAGTTTTAGCTTGGACTTAATCCTCAATCTCTTATGAGAAGATGCTTATGCATTAAAGAGGAGTCCATCATCTATTTTCTATGTTGTCCCGGTATGGATGTCCTCAAGTTGAGATCTATCAAAAACGAGAGATCGAATGCGATTTATCTCCTTGGACCTTTGTACAGGTGGCATAGAGGTACCCCATTGTGACACTTGGTTGAAACATATGTAATGCAATGATAACCCATGGAGATCCGAGCTAATTAGGACAAGGTGCGAGCACTGTTGGTATTCGATGCATGAGGCTTGCAACTTATAGGATGTCTTATGCATGACACATATGAAGTACTACTACCGTTGACAAAATTGCTTCCATGTTTTTCAAAATAAAAAAAGCTCTAGCACATAACCATTCTTTTACTTTAAAAGCACGAACTACTGAGAGCATGATTGTCATTCTGAGTGTAATGTGCATTGTCCCAAACTAGCATTGTCTTTTGCATGATTGTGATATCGTTTATTTTGAAATCATTGTATCTAGTCATCACTTAAACCTTGAAGGTGCCCCTGCATTTATGTTTTGCATCACTAAAGGGGGCAAGCTAGATATCACTTTATCATATTTGCACATCATGTTCATTGCAAATCTTTTTGATGTTTCAGTTTCGTATTGTAAAACTTTTAGTCATTTGTGATTTTCTCATGAGACAACTTAATTACTATAGAATCATTGTCTCAATAAGCTTTTGTCATATGACTATGAAAAAGTCCTATATGGTTAATAGTATGTCACCACATAAATTATGCTTGTTATCATTTACCTACTCGAGGACGAGCAGGAATTAAGCTTGGGGATGTTGATACGTCCAAAACGTATCTATAATTTCTGCTTGCTCCATGCCACTTTTGGGTGATATTGCTATGATATTCATACACTTCCATACACTTTTGATCATATTTGGACTAACTTACTAATCCAGTGCACCCAGTGCCAGTTTCTGTTTTCGGCTGTTTTTGTATTTCACGTTTTCACGTTACGAGAACTGCCCAGAAAAATCCAGAAAAATTATATAAAAAATCAGCGTTTCGGAAACAACCTTGCATCCGAAGGACAGCCGGGGGGGCCACAGGGGCTCCAGGAGCCCTGTGGGCGCCCCCCCCCTGGGCCGCGCCGGGGGGGCGCCTGGGCCCCCCGAAGCTCCCCCGATGCTCCCCTTTGGCATATATTTAAAGCGTCCTCCGAAACCCTCAGAATAGGAACTCTTTTCGCGATCCCATCTCTGTTCCGCCGCCGCCGCCGCTTCCAAGATCGGGAGCACCAGGAGAACTCTTCCCGGCACCCTGCCGGAGGGGAGGATCACCACCGGGAGCTTCTCCACCACCATGGACGCCTCCCGGATGACTCGTGAGTAGTCTCCCTTGGACCATGATTCCATGACCAGTAGCTATGTGATGTTCTCCTCCCGTTCTTGTGCTTCACTAATTAGTCCTCTTGAGCTGCCCTACATGATCGAGGCACATATGTAATCCTTCTGCTGTTGCTATGTTGAGTTTGCTGGGATCCGATGGATTATGAGATTATGTTCAGATTGATCTTGAGTAATATATTTGATCTACCTCTTTTATATTTTTGTTCATAAGTAATTCTTGCATGTTCTCAGTTGTTATTTATTGCTTTGGCCGAGTAGTAGGTAGTGACTCCAAGAGGGAACGTTATGCTTGATTGTGGGTTCATGCCCCTCGATGACTAGCTTGAGTGACAGAAACATGAGTCTAGGGGATGTGCTATTGCCACAAGGGGGAAAACAACGGTGCTTGTGCCCGCGGGTGCAAGGATTGTTTACTTTACGCAAAGTTCTTTTAATGCAGTTGTCTGTTGCATTGAGTTTACACTATGGGTGGGACTCGCAACTAAATACCAGCGAGATGTTCTGGATAGATATCTCAAGGTGGATGATTAGTAGTAGATATTGATGGATTTCGGTCTACTTACTTTGGCGTACCGCCCATGCTTTGAACCTCAACCTTTCTTGCAATGTAGTCAGCATTGGTTTGCGTTCGTGGTCCTGTCAATTGCCCAGCTGTAATTTGTTTACCTCACATAGCTGTTTTATCGTCTTTTGGGAGAGAGACATCACTAGTGAACATCATGAGACTCCGGTCCATATTACCATCATTGATCACATCCGCTATTTACTTTTCGTTATTATTTACTATTGCAAAACACTATCTATCACTACTATCATTTGCTTTTAACCCTTTGTGAACTACAAGGCCGGAGGGATTGACAACCTCTCTGTACTCATTGGGAGCAAAGTTATTTGTATCTGTGTGCAGGTCCACGTTGATTGCTAATTGCGCCGTTAGCAGTTGACACCTACTTGTTGAACCTAGGAGTCTCTGGGGATTTGATCCTTGGCATCTTTGCTAGGGGAAAACACTTCTACTTACTGCATCTTACACCTTCCACTTGGGGTAACCAACGAGGGGTTCGAGGCCCATCACTGGGCCGCTGCGGAAGAGAAGAGATGGGCCACGGGGCTGCTGTGGAGAAGGGCTGGGCCTGGGGGGAGGAGGAAGAGGAGGCCCAGGCCACTGCTGCTCTGCTGATTCTTTTTCTTTATCATTTATCTTCAGACAGAAAAGAAAAAGAAAAGCACATGCTTAAAGGAAAAGAGTTAGGAGAAAAATAAAATATCCCCATGCTCCTTGGTTTATGCCCTATTTAATAAAATTGGCTTGGACATCTTTAGAGACAGAAAAATAAAAGGAGTTTGAATATGGTTCAAACTCTTGTCTTTTTTAAACCAAACCAAATCAATTCCAAATAGGGTGATATTGGGCAGAGAGGGTGTAGACATGGTGCAAGGTTTTTAGGAAAAGAAAGAACATTAATGAACTTGGCTAGATGACTTGCAAAATTGATTAAAGAAGGGGAAGAAAAGAAGAGGAGGAAGAAGAAGAGGGAAAACAAAAAGGAGGGGGTCTAGGGTTTAACAAGCCAAGGCTAGAACCACACTCACATACATCACAAGGTGCCTCACTCACACACATCACAATAAGTAAACTAAGATGCCATGATGATGAAAGCAATGCATGGATGCAAAAATAAAATAAATGACATGTCAATGCAAAAATAAAATGAGCTAAAATGAGAAGAACTCCCAAGGATAAGGACAAGGATCAAAATGAGAATGCTTTATTGCCATTATAGGAAAGTATCACATATGTGGTGTTACAAACTCTCCTACACTACAAAAAGATCTCGTCCCGAGATCTAGGACTGGAAGAAGGAAGGGTGCTCGGAACGAAGGTGATCTTCTCGTTCCCACGTAGCTTCTCGGTCGGTACGTTGTGACCACTTTACTTTCAAGAACTTGATGGACTTGTTGCGGTTCTTGCGCTCAGTTTCTTCAAGAATAGCAACAGGGTGCTCACGATAAGACAAGTCTTGTTGAAGATCAATCTCTTCGAACGGAATGGTGCGTTTAGGCGTCTTGAAGCACTTGCGGAGTTGAGACACGTGAAACACAATGCAAAGTTGGAGGGAAGCTCGAGCTGGTAGGCTAGATCGCCTCTTTTGCCAAGAATCTTGAAAGGGCCCACGTATATCGGAGCAAGCTTGCCTTTGATACCGAATCTCTGGGTGCCTTTCATAGGAGAAACACGGAGATAGACATGATCTCCAATGTCGAAAGCCAAATCACGATGATTGCCATCATAGTAGCTCCTTTGACGCGATTGCGCGGCGTTGAGATTATCACGTATGAGTTTGCACATTTCTTCGGCTTCTGAGATCAAATCATTACCAAGAAGTTGACGTTCACCAGTCTCGGACCAGTTGAGAGGGGTACGACACTTTTTGTCGAGAAGTAGCAATGGCTTCACCTCATGACCGGAAACAACAAACTGCTCCTATGGCCAGCGCAAATACCCAGCGCCCCAAAGCACCACCGCCAGGCCATGCAAAGGTTCATGTTGATGCTGCTTGTCGTAAGGGACTTGGAGGCTCAGTGGCAGCTGTTTGCCGTGATGAAACGTGAGATTTTCTGGGGAGCTCAGCCCTCGTGATCGCAGGAGTTGACGACCCTGAAATTCTGGAAACCATAGCATGCAAGGAGGGGCTAGCATTGGCACAAGATCTCAACATCCACAACCTAGTTGTTGCATTAGATTCCAAGGGAGTAGTCGGAGCTATCAACAACAGCAACCGTGGAACCAATGTCGCCATTATCACGGAGATTCATAGTACAGCTCTTTCTTTTATTTGTAATTTTACATTTGAAGGTCGTGTCGTTAATGTTGAGGCACATAGACTAGCCAAGTATGCATTTTCTTTAGGTTCGGACGACACATTTGGTTAGGCCAACTCCATGACCAGAGATGTATCCCACTCTCCGTGGTTTTTTGCTGAATAAAACTTGGTTTTACCCCTCACAGTCCCTGGTAATAACCACACCGGCACTTGCAATGTCTGACGCGAGTGAAAGTTCATGACTGGAAAAAAAAATCATGACTGAAAAAAAGAAGTTCACGGACTCTTGGTCAGTTCTAATGGGTCGACCGAGCTATTTTGCGTGTAGAATTATAGCCCAAAGCGTGTATTTCCACCGCCTGGCTCAACCGGGCCAGGCTTTAAGAGAAACGCGGAATCTGGAGCGTGAACAAAACACGGCCCCTCTTAGCCCTTAAAAGAAAGAACACGGCCGCCTGTCGGCCCTCCTCCATGGAGTTTCGATCCGCTTCCAGCCCGACCCCCTCCCCATTGAGCGCCGCCCCACCTCACCGTCGACGTCCAGAGCCGCCTCTCCCGCCGTGCAGAGGTGCATCCCTCTCCGTCCAGTGACCGCTTCCTTCCCCTGTCCGGCGCCTCCGGTCTCCGGTGCTGAGTCCAGCCTGGATGAACAGCAATCGAAGCTGCAGCAGGGATCTCGACTGAACCAAGGCAAGGTACACATGTACACAATTTTCACAGCTACTCCTCTTGGAATACATAGCAACAGTCAAGGATATACATCATACATGGGGTTTTTGGAGAGCTAATGTCCAGGATTGTGGTGCTAATTGGATTATTCATTGGTAATCTAAAAAGAAACTAGGTCATTGTTTTGTGTTTGGAGCTCCTCTGGAAGAATAGGAGGGTTCAAAATTATAGTTTGTGATTCCAGTGCAAAGGAATTGAAATTTTGGGGATGCATATTATAGATTTATATACTCAAAATAGGAGTAGTTGCCATCCATCTATCTAGTGAGCTGCACCACTTTCTCTGCAGAGCACTAAATCTGGTTACTGTGTCTAATAATTTACATGTGCTGCAGAAGCAGAGCTACAGAGACTCCTTTTTGGGCTTTCTTACTTATTTGTTGCTATGTACTACGTAGATTGTTGTCTCCAACCTACCTTAGATATTGTTTCATGATTATACTCACTCCGTTCCTTTATATAAGGTGTATGCTAATCTTCACATAATATTTTTCATGGCTGTGTTCTGTTTTCCTTGCTGAATATAGTGTATAGTTTTATCTGTATTGCATCATCATTTTTCAGACTGAACGAACTCTGAGACCACTGGAGGTGATTCGATTCCTCCTATTGGTAAGTGTTTTTTTCCATCTTCCCCTTTCTTTTCATCTTTTTCTAGTCGACGAGCAACCAGATCTCGTTCTCTTGTCTTTTCTTCTTATACCTTCTAGCTCAGCGGGTGCAATATCAGGCATAATTTCATCATATAAAGAAATGGGTATTACACTCGCACTAGCACCTACATCACATAAACCATGATAGCAATGATCTTCTATTTTAATAGAAATAACAGGCAAGCCTACAACAAGTCTATGTTTACTCCTAGCATCGGGTTTGGCTATTCTAGCAGCTTCCTCTTCGAGGTAAATAACATGTCCATCTAAATGTTCTACCAAGAGATCTTTAACCATAGCAACACTAGGTTCAACTTTAATTTGCTCAGAGGGTGTAGGTGTTCTAGTACTACACTTACGAACCATAGTTGAAGCTTTAGCATGATCCTTTATTCTAACAGGGAAATGTGGTTTCTCAATATAAGCAGTAGGAACAATAGGATCAACATTATAAGTGATAGTCTTTTCTTCAACTTTAACAGGTTCAACTACTTTCACTTCAATGGGAGGATGGTATTTAAACCACTTCTCCTTAGGGAGGTCAACATGAGTAGCAAATGATTCACAGAAAGAAGCTACTATCTCAGAGTCAAGTCCATATTTAGTGCTAAATTCACGGAAAACATCGGTATCCATAAAAGCTTTAACACAATCAAACTTAGGGGTTGTACTTTACTCCTTAACTTCGTCGAGATCCCAATCTTCAGAGTTGCGTTTAATTCTTTCCAATAAATCCCATTTGAATTCAATAGTCTTCATCATAAAATAACCAGAACAAGAATTATCGAGCATGGTGCGATTATTGAGAGAAAGCCGATCATAAATTTTTTGAATGGTCATTTTTCTTGAGAGCTCATGATTGGGGCATGAATATAACAATGACTTAAGACTCCCCAAAGCTTGAGCGATGCTTTCTCCTTCGCGAGGCCAAAATATATATATATATAATTACGAACACGATGAACCTGATGCATAGGGTAGAACTTTTGATGAAATTCCAACTTCAGCCGATTATAGTTCCATGATCCAATATCATCGAATAGCCTAAACCATGTCAATGCATCTCCTTTCAAATATAAAGGGAAGACCTTCTTCTTGATAACATCCTCGGGCATACCTGCAAGCTTAAATAATCCACAAACTTCATCCACATAGATTAATGCAAATCGGGATGTAGTGTTCTGTCTCTTGTAAAAGGATTATCAAGCAGTTTTTCTATCATACCCGAAGGAATTTCAAAGCAAACATTTTCAGTAGGTGCAGTAGGTTGAGGAGCAACTCTTTGCTCTTCTGATCGGGGTGAAGATACCCCGAACAAGCCCCTCAAAGGTTGATGAGCCATAGTAACAAGTGACAGTAAATTTCAGCACACTATATAAATTTTTCCTTACCAAAGGCGCTTCACTCCCCGGCAACGGCGCCAGAAAAGAGTCTTGATGACCCATAAGTGTAGGGGATCTATCGTAGTCCTTTCGATAAGTACGAGTGTCGAACCCAACGAGGAGCAGAAGGAAAATATAGGCAGCTTTCAGTAAGGTATTTTCTGCAAGCACTGAAATTATCGGTAACAGATAGTTTTGTGATAAGGTAATTGGTAGCAAGTAACAAATAGTAAAAGTAAATAAGGTGTAGCAAGATGGCCCAATCCTTTTTGTAGCAAAGTACAAGCCTGGACAAACTCTTATATGAAGGAAAATGCTCCCGAGGACACATGGGAATTATCGTCAAGCTAGTTTTCATCACGATCATATGATTCGCGTTCGGTATTTTGATAATTTGGTATGTGGGTGGACCGGTGCTTGGGTGCTGTCCTTACTTGGACAAGCCTCCCACTTATGATTAACCTCTAATGCAAGCATCCGCAACTACAAAAGAAGTGTTAAGGTAAACCTAACCATAGCATGAAACAAGTGGATCCAAATCAGCTCATTACGAAACAACACATAAACTAGGGTTTAAGCTTCTGTCACTCTAGCAACTCATCATCTACTTATTACTTCCCAATGCCTTCCTCTAGGCCCAAACAATGGTGAAGTGTCATGTAGTCGACGTTCACATGACACCACTAGAGGAGAGACAACATACATCTCATCAAAATATCGAACGAATACCAAATTCACATGACTACTTATAGCAAGACTTCTCCCATGTCCTCAGGAACAAAAGTAACTACTCACAAGACATAATATTGTTCATGATCAGAGGGGTATTAATATGCATAATGGATCTGAACATATGATCTTCCACCAAGTAAACCAACTAGCATCAACTACAAGGAGTAATCAACACTAGTAGCAACCCACAGGTACCAATCTGAGGTTTGGATACAAAGATTGGATACAATAGATGAACTAGGGTTTGAGAGGAGATGATGTTGGTGAAGATGTTGATGAAGATAACCCTCCCCAGGTTGGGAGAGTTGTTGGTGATGACGGCGTGACTATTTCCCCCTCCCGGAGGGAAGTATCTCCGGCAGAACAGCTCCGCCGGAGCCCTAGATTGGTTCTGCCAAGGTTCCGCCTCGAGACGGCGGCGTCTGGTCCCGAAAGCCTCCTTATAATTGTTGGGGAACGTAGTATTTTAAAATTTTCCTACGATCACGCAAGATCTATCTACCAGATGCATATCAACGAGAGGGGAGAGTGTGTCTACGTACCCTCGCAGACCGGGAGCGGAAGCGTCAAGTGACGTGGTTGATGTTGTCGAACTTCTTCGCGATCCAACCGATCAAGCACCGAACGTACGACACCTCCGCGTTCAGCACACGTTCAGCTTGATGACGTCCCACGAGCTCTTGATCCAGTTGAGCTTCACGGGAGAGTTTCGTCAGCACGACGGCGTGGTGACGGATATGATGTGTTCACCGGCGCAGGGCTTCGCCTAAGCTCCGCGACGGTACGACCGAGGTGTGATTCTGTGGAGGGGGGCACCGCACACGGCTAAAACAATTTAACTTGTGTGTCTTTGGGTGCCCCCTTGCCCCCGTATATAAAGGAGCAAGGGAGGAGGGCCGGCCAACTCTCTATGGTGCGACTAGGGAAGGGACTCCTACTAGGAATAGGATTGCAATCCTATTCCTAGTAGGATTCACCGAAAGGAAGAAGGGGGAAAGGAATAGGAGAGGTGGCACCCCCCCAATCCTAGTCCAACTAGGATTCCTAGGTGGGGGCGCCGGCCAGCTCTATGGGCTGCCTCTCTCTCACCCTTTAGGCCCACTATGGACCATCCCCTCTCGTAGGGGGTTCCGGTAACCCCCTCCGGCATTCCCGATAAATCTGAAACTTTTCCGGTATACTTCCGGTGTCCGAATATAGCCGTCCAATATATCAATCTTTATGTCTCGGACATTCCGAGACTCCTCGTCATGTCCGTGATCTCAGCCGGGACTCCGAACTACCTTCGGTACATCAATACTCAAAAACTCATAATACCGATCGTCATCAAACGTTAAGCGTGCGGACCCTACGGGTTCGAGAACTATGTAGACATGACCGAGACTCATCTCCGGTCAATAACCAATAGCGGAACCTGGATGTTCATATTGGCTCCTACATATTCTACGAAGATCTTTTATCGGTCAGAACCGCATAACAACATACGTTGTTCCTTTTGTCAAACGGTATGTTACTTGCCCGAGATTCGATCGTCGGTATCTTTATACCTAGTTCAATCTCGTTTACCGGCAAGTCTCTTTACTCGTTCCGTAACACATCATCTCGTGACTAACTCATTAGTATCTTGCTTGCAAGGCTTATTATGATGTGTGTTACCGAGAGGGCCCAGAGATACCTCTCCGACACTCGGAGTGACAAATCCTAATCTTGATCTATGCCAACACCACGAATACTTTCGGAGACACCTGTAGAGCATCTTTATGATCACCCAGTTACGTTGTGACGTTTGATAGCACACAAGGTGTTCCTACGGTATTCGGGAGTTGCATAATCTCATAGTCATAGGAACATGTATAAGTCATGAAGAAAGCAATAGCAGTTAAACTAAACGATCATAGTGCTATGCTAACGGATGGGTCTTGTCCATCACATCATTCTCCTAATGATGTGATCCCGTTGATCAAATGACAACTCATGTCTATGGCTAGGAAACATAACCATCTTTGATCAATGAGCTAGTCAGGTAGAGGCATACTAGGGACTTACTGTTTTGTCTATGTATCCACACATGTACTAAGTTTCCGGTTAATACAATTCTAGCATGAATAAAAGACATTTATCATGATATAAGGAAATACAAATAACATCTTTATTATTGCCTCTAGGGCATATTTCCTTCAGTCTCCCACTTGAACTAGAGTCAATAATCTAGATTACAAAGTGATGATCCTCACACCCATGGAGTCTTGGTGTTGATCATGTTTTGCCCGTGGAAGAGGCTTAGTCAACGGGTCTGCAATATTCAGATCCGTATGTATTTTGCAAATCTCTATGTCTCCCTCCTTGACTAGATCGCGGATGGAATTGAAGCGTCTTTTGATGTGCTTTGTTCTCTTGTGAAACCTGGATTCCTTCGCCAAGGCTATGGCTCCAGTGTTGTCACAAAAGATTTTCATTGGACCCGATGCACTAGGTACTACACCTAGATCAGATATGAACTCCTTCATCCAGACTCCTTCATTTGCTGCTTCTGAAGCAGCTATGTATTCCGCTTCACACGTAGATCCCGCCACGACGCTCTGCTTGGAACTGCACCAGCTGACAGCTCCACCGTTCAAAAAATACACATCCGGTTTGTGACTTAGAGTCATCCGGATCAGTGTCAAAGCTAGAATCGACGTAACCATTTACGACGAGCTCTTTGTCACCTCCATATACGAGAAACATATCCTTAGTTCTTTTCAGATACTTTAGGATGTTTTTGACCGCTGTCCAGTGATCCACTCCTGGATTACTTTGGTACCTTCCTGCTAGACTTATAGCAAGGCACACATCAGGTCTGGTACACAGCATTGCATACATGATAGATCCTATGGCTGAGGCATAGGGAATGACTTTCATTTTCTCTCTATCTTCTGCAGTGGTCGGGCATTGAGTCTTACTCAATTTCATACCTTGTAAAACAGGCAAGAATCCTTTCTTTGACTGATCCATTTTGAACCTTTTCAAAATCTTATCAAGGTATGTGCTTTGTGAAAGTCCAATTAAGCGTCTTGATCTATCTCTATAGATCTTGATGCCTAATATGTAAGCAGCTTCTCCGAGGTCTTTCATTGAAAAACTTTTATTCAAGTATCCTTTTATGCTATCCAGAAATTCTATATCATTTCCAATTAACAATATGTCATCTACATATAATATTAGAAATGCTACAGAGCTCCCACTCACTTTCTTGTAAATACAGGCTTCTCCAAAAGTCTGTATAAAACCATATGCTTTGATCACCTCATCAAAGCGTATATTCCAACTCCGAGATGCTTGCACCAGTCCATAGATGGATCGCTGGAGTTTGCATAACTTTGTTAGCACCTTTTGGATCGACAAAACCTTCTGGTTGCATCATATACAACTCTTCTTTGAGATATCCATTTAGGAATGCAGTTTTGACATCCATTTGCCAGATTTCATAATCATAAAATGCGGCAATTGCTAACATGATTCGGACAGACTTAAGCATTGCTACAGGTGAGAAAGTCTCATCATAGTCAACTCCTTGAACTTGTCGAAAACCTTTCGCGACAAGTCGAGCTTTGTAAACAGTAATATTACCGTCTGCGTCGGTCTTCCTCTTGAAGATCCATTTATTTTCGATGGCCTGCCGATCATCGGGCAAGTCAACCAAAGTCCACACTTTGTTCTCATACATGGATCCCATCTCAGATTTCATGGATTCAAGCCATTTTGCGGAATCTGGGCTCATCATCGCTTCCTCATAGTTCGTAGGTTCATCATGGTCTAGTAACATGATTTCCAGAACTGGGTTGCCGTACCACTCTGGTGCGGAACGTACTCTGGTTGATCTACGACGTTCAGTAGAAACTTGATCCGAAGTTTCATGATCATTATCATCAACTTCCTCACTAATTGGTGTAGGAATCACTGGAACAATTTCCTGTGATGTACTACTTTCCAATATGGGAGACGGTACAATTACCTCATCAAGTTCTACTTTCCTCCCACTCACTTCTTTCGAGAGAAACTCTTTTTCTAGAAAGGATCCGTTCTTAGCAATGAATATTTTTCCTTCGGATCTGTGATAGAAGGTGTACCCAACAGTCTCTTTTGGGTATCCTATGAAAACACATTTTTCCGACTTGGGATCGAGCTTATCAGGTTGAAGTGTTTTCACATAAGCATCGCAACCCCAAATTTTAAGAAACGACAACTTTGGTTTCTTGCCAAACCATAGTTCATAAGGCGTCGTATCAACGGATTTAGATGGTGCCCTATTTAACGTGAATGCAGCTGTCTCTAAAGCATAACCCCAAAACGATAGTGGTAAATCGGTAAGAGACATCATAGATCGCACCATATCCAATAAAGTACGGTTACGACGTTCGGACACACCATTACGTTGTGGTGTTCCAGGTGGCGTGAGTTGTGAAACTATTCCACATTGTTTCAAATGAAGACCAAACTCGTAACTCAAATATTCTCCTCCACGATCAGATCGTAGGAACTTTATTTTCTTGTTACGATGATTCTCTACTTCACTCTGAAATTCTTTGAACTTTTCAAATGTTTCAGACTTGTGTTTCATTAAGTAGATATACCCATATCTGCTCAAATCATCAGTGAAGGTCAGAAAATAACGATACCCGCCGCGAGCATCAACACTCATTGGTCCACATATATCAGTATGTATGATTTCCAACAAATCTGTTGCTCGCTCCATAGTTCCGGAGAACGGAGTTTTAGTCATCTTGCCCATGAGGTATGGTTCGCAAGCACCAAGTGATTCATAATCAAGTGATTCCAAAAGTCCATCTTTATGGAGTTTCTTCATGCGTTTTACACCAATATGACCTAAATGGCAGTGCCACAAATAAGTTGCACTATCATTATTAACCTTGCATCTTTTGGTTTCAATATTATGAATATGTGTATCACTACGATCGAGATCCAATAAGAATAGACCACACTTCAAGGGTGCATGCCCATAAAAGATATTATTCATTAAAATGGAACAACCATTATTCTCTGATTTAAATGAATAACCGTCTCGCAATAAACAAGATCCAGATATAATGTTCATGCTCAACGCTGGCACCAAATAACAATTATTTAGGTCTAAAACTAATCCCGAAGGTAGATGTAGAGGTAGCGTGCCGACGGCGATCACATCGACTTTGGAACCGTTTCCCACGCGCATCGTCACCTCGTCCTTAGCTAATCTTCGTTTAATCCGTAGTCCCTGTTTCGAGTTACAAATATTAGCAACCGAACCGGTATCAAATACCCAGGTACTACTACGAGAATTAGTAAGGTACACATCAATAACATGTATATCACATATACCTTTGTTCATCTTGCCATCCTTCTTATCCGCCAAATACTTGGGGCAGTTCCGCTTCCAGTGTCCAGTCCCCTTGCAGTAGAAGCACTCAGTTTCAGGCTTGGCTCCAGATTTGGGTTTCTTCGTTGAAGTAGCAACTGACTTGCTATTCGTTTTGAAGTTCCCTTTCTTTCCCTTGCCCTTTTTCTTGAAACTAGTGGTCTTGTTAACCATCAACACTTGATGCTCCTTTTTGATTTCTACCTCCGCAGCTTTGAGCATAGCGAAGAGCTCGGGAATTGTCTTTTGCATCCCTTGCATGTTATAGTTCATCACGAAGCCTTTATAGCTTGGTGGCAGTGATTGAAGAACTCTATCAATAACACTATCCTCGTCAACTTTGCAACCAAGTTGAGTCATATGATTGTAGTACCCAGACATTCTGAGCAAGTGTTCACTGATAGAACTATTCTCCTCCATTTTGCAGCTGTAGAACTTATTGGAAATCTCATATTTCTCAATTCGGGCATTTGCTTGAAATATTAACTTCAACTCCTGGAACATTTCATATGCTCCATGACGTTCAAAACGTCGTTGAAGTCCCGGTTCTAAGCCGTAAAGCATGGCACACTGAACTATCGTGTAGTCATCAGACCGCGACTGCCACACGTTCAAAGCGTCTGCATCAGCGGAAGGGGGCTTGTCACCTAGCGGTGCTTCAAGGACATAATTCTTCTGTGCAGCAATGGGGATAATCCTCAGGTTACGGACCCAGTCCGTGTAATTGCTACCATCATCTTTCAACTTAGCTTTCTCTAGGAATGCATTAAAATTCAAAGGAATGGTAGCACGGGCCATTGATCTACAACGACATAGATATGCAAAACTATCAGGACTAAGTTCATGATAAATTAAAGTTCAATTTAATCATATTAATTTAAAGAACTCCCACTTAGATAGACATCCCTCTGGTCATCTAAATGATCACGTGATCCAAATCAACTAAACCATGTCCGATCATCACGTGAGATGGAGTAGTTTTCAATGGTGAACATCTTATGTTGATCATATCTACTATATGATTCACGCTCGACCTTTCGGTCTCCAGTGTTCCGAGGCCATATCTGTATATGCTAGGCTCGTCAAGTTTAACCCGAGTATTCTGCGTGTGCAAAACTGGCTTACACCCGTTGTATTTGAACGTAGAGCTTATCACACCCGATCATCACGTGGTGTCTCGGCACGACGAACTTTCACAACGGTGCATACTCAGGGAGAACACTTATACCTTGAAATTTAGTAAGGGATCATCTTATAATGCTACTGTCGATCTAAGCAAAATAAGAAGCATAATAAGATAAACATCACATGCAATCAAAATATGTGACATGATATGGCCATCATCATCTTGTGCTTTTGATCTCCATCTCCAAAGCACCGTCATGACCACCTTCGTCACCGGCTTGACACCTTGATCTTCATCGTAGCATCGTTGTCGTCTCGCCAACTATTGCTTCTACGACTATCGCTACCGCTTAGTGATAAAGTAAAGCAATTACATGGCGATTGCATTTCATACAATAAAGCGACAACCATATGCCTCCTGCCAGTTGCCGATAACTTTACAAAACATGATCATCTCATACAAAACCGTATAACTCATCATGTCTTGACCATATCACATCACAACATGCCCTGCAAAAACAAGTTAGACGTCCTCTACTTTGTTTGTTGCAAGTTTTACGTGGCTGCTACGGGCTTAGCAAGAACCGTTCTTACCTACGCATACAAAACCACAACGATGTTTCGTCAAGTATGTGTTGTTTTAACCTTCACAAGGACCGGGCGTAGCCACACTTGATTCAGCTAAAGTGAGAGAGACAGACACCCGCCAGTCACCTTTAAGCAACGAGTGCTCGTAACGGTGAAACCAGTCTCGCGTAAGCGTACGCGTAATGTCGGTCCGGGCCGCTTCATCTCACAATACCGCCGAAGCAAAGTATGACATGCTGGTAAGCAGTATGACTAGTATCGTCCATAATCTCATTGTGTTCTACTCGTGCATATCATCTACGCATAGACCTGGCTCTGATACCACTGTTGAGGAACGTAGTATTTTAAAATTTTCCTACGATCACGCAAGATCTATCTACCAGATGCATAGCAACGAGAGGGGAGAGTGTGTCTACGTACCCTCGCAGACCGGGAGCGGAAGCGTCAAGTGACGTGGTTGATGTTGTCGAACTTCTTCGCGATCCAACCGATCAAGCACCGAACGTACGGCACCTCCGCGTTCAGCACACGTTCAGCTTGATGACGTCCCACGAGCTCTTGATCCAGTTGAGCTTCACGGGAGAGTTTCGTCAGCACGACGGCGTGGTGACGGATATGATGTGTTCACCGGCGCAGGGCTTCGCCTAAGCTCCGCGACGGTACGACCGAGGTGTGATTCTGTGGAGGGGGGCACCGCACACGGCTAAAACAATTTAACTTGTGTGTCTTTGGGTGCCCCCCTGCCCCCGTATATAAAGGAGCAAGGGAGGAGGGCCGGCCAACTCTCTATGGTGCGGCTAGGGAAGGGACTCCTACTAGGAATAGGATTGCAATCCTATTCCTAGTAGGATTCACCGAAAGGAAGAAGGGGGAAATGAATAGGAGAGGTGGCGCCCCCCCAATCCTAGTCCAACTAGGATTCCTAGGTGGGGGCGCCGGCCAGCCCTATGGGCTGCCTCTCTCTCACCCTTTAGGCCCACTATGGACCATCCCCTCTCGTAGGGGGTTCCGGTAACCCCCTCCGGCATTCCCGATAAATCCGAAACTTTTCCGGTATACTTCCGGTGTCCGAATATAGCCGTCCAATATATCAATCTTTATGTCTCGGACATTCCGAGACTCCTCGTCATGTCCGTGATCTCAGCCGGGACTCCGAACTACCTTCGGTACATCAATACTCAAAAACTCATAATACCGATCGTCATCAAACGTTAAGCGTGCGGACCCTACGGGTTCGAGAACTATGTAGACATGACCGAGACTCATCTCCGATCAATAACCAATAGCGGAACCTGGATGTTCATATTGGCTCCTACATATTCTACGAAGATCTTTTATCGGTCAGAACCGCATAACAACATACGTTGTTCCTTTTGTCAAACGGTATGTTACTTGCCCGAGATTCGATCGTCGGTATCTTTATACCTAGTTCAATCTCGTTTACCGGCAAGTCTCTTTACTCGTTCCGTAACACATCATCTCGTGACTAACTCATTAGTCTTTTGCTTGCAAGGCTTATTATGATGTGTGTTACCGAGAGGGCCCAGAGATACCTCTCCGACACTCGGAGTGACAAATCCTAATCTTGATCTATGCCAACACCACGAATACTTTTGGAGACACCTGTAGAGCATCTTTATGATCACCCAGTTACGTTGTGATGTTTGATAGCACACAAGGTGTTCCTACGGTATTCGGGAGTTGCATAATCTCATAGTCATAGGAACATGTATAAGTCATGAAGAAAGCAATAGCAGTAAAACTAAACGATCATAGTGCTATGCTAACGGATGGGTCTTGTCCATCACATCATTCTCCTAATGATGTGATCCCGTTGATCAAATGACAACTCATGTCTATGGCTAGGAAACATAACCATCTTTGATCAATGGGCTAGTCTAGTAGAGGCATACTAGGGACACTCTGTTTTGTCTATGTATTCACACATGTACTAAGTTTCCAGTTAATACAATTCTAGCATGAATAATAAACATTTATCATGATATAAGGAAATATAAAATAACAACTTTATTATTGCCTCTAGGGCATATTTCCTTCAGTTTTAACCTTCACAAGGACCGGGCGTAGTCACACTTGATTCAGCTAAAGTGAGAGAGACAGACACCCGCCAGTCACCTTTAAGCAACGAGTGCTCATAACGGTGAAACCAGTCTCGCGTAAGCGTACGCGTAATGTCGGTCCGGGCCGCTTCATCTCACAATACCGCCGAAGCAAAGTATGACATGCTGGTAAGCAGTATGACTTGTATCGTCCACAACTCACTTGTGTTCTACTCGTGCATATCATCTACGCATAGACCTGGCTCATGATGCCACTGATGGGGAACGTAGTATTTTAAAATTTTCCTACGAGCACGCAAGATCTATCTACCAGATGCATAGCAATGAGAGGGGAGAGTGAGTCTACGTACCCTCGTAGACCGAAAGCGGAAGCGTTAGAACAACGCGGTTGATGTAGTCGTACGTCTTCACGGCCCGACCGATCAAGCACCGAAACTACGGCACCTCCGAGTTCTAGCACACGTTCAGCTCGATGACGTCCCTCGAACTCCGATCCAGCTGAGTGTCGAGGGAGAGTTCCGTCAGCACGACGGCGTGGTGACGATCTTGATGTTCTACTATCGCAGGGCTTCGCCTAAGCACCGCTACAATATTATCGAGGAGAACTATGGTGGAGGGGAGCACCGCACACGGCTAAGAGATCAAGAGATCAATTGTTGTGTCTAGAGGTGCCCCCCTGCCCCCGTATATAAAGGAGGGAGGGAGAGGCCGGCCCTAGAGGGGGCGCGCCAAGTGTGGGGAGTCCTACTAGGACTCCCAAGTCCTAGTAGGATTCCCCTTTCCTTTCCGGAGTAGGAGAGAAGGAAAGAGGGGGAGAGGGAGAAGGAAAAGGGGGCTGCACCCCTTGTCCAATTCGGACTAGAAGGGGGGCACGCGCCTCCTTCCTTTTGGCCTCTCTCTTCTATTCCCGTAACTCCCTGGTACTCCGAAAATACCCGAATCACTCGGAACCTTTCCGATGTCCGAATATAGTCGTCCAATATATCGATTTTTACGTCTCGACCATTTCGAGACTCCTCGTCATGTCCCCGGTCTCATCCGGGACTCCGAACTCCTTCGGTACATCAAAACTCATAAACTCATAATACCGATCGTCATCAAACGTTAAGCGTGCGGACCCTACGGGTTCGAGAACTATGTAGACATGACCGAGACTCATCTCCGGTCAATAACCAATAGCGGAACCTGGATGTTCATATTGGCTCCTACATATTCTACGAAGATCTTTTATCGGTCAAAACCGCATAACAACATACGTTGTTCCTTTTGTCATCGGTATGTTACTTGCCCGAGATTCGATCGTCGGTATCTCTATACCTAGTTCAATCTCGTTACCGGCAAGTCTCTTTACTCGTTCCATAACACATCATCTCGTGACTAACTCATTAGTCTTTTGCTTGCAAGGCTTATTATGATGTGTGTTACCGAGAGGGCCCAGAGATACCTCTCCGACACTCGGAGTGACAAATCCTAATCTTGATCTATGCCAACACCACGAATACTTTCGGAGACACCTGTAGAGCATCTTTATGATCACCCAGTTACGTTGTGACGTTTGATAGCACACAAGGTGTTCCTACGGTATTCGGGAGTTGCATAATCTCATAGTCATAGGAACATGTATAAGTCATGAAGAAAGCAATAGCAGTTAAACTAAACGATCATAGTGCTATGCTAACGGATGGGTCTTGTCCATCACATCATTCTCCTAATGATGTGATCCCGTTGATCAAATGACAACTCATGTCTATGGCTAGGAAACATAACCATCTTTGATCAATGAGCTAGTCAGGTAGAGGCATACTAGGGACTTACTGTTTTGTCTATGTATCCACACATGTACTAAGTTTCCGGTTAATACAATTCTAGCATGAATAAAAGACATTTATCATGATATAAGGAAATACAAATAACATCTTTATTATTGCCTCTAGGGCATATTTCCTTCAATAATTTTTCCCAGGTCAAAACACCTCATATAGGAGAAGATGGTCATCGGGGGGTCACCAGGTGGCCCACGAGGTAGGGGGGCGCGCCCCCCACCCTCGTGGACAGGTGGTGGCCCCCCTGGTGAATCTCTCTCGCCAGATATTTTTTATATTTTCTGAAACGGTGTCCCGTGGAGTTTCGAAGCTTTTTGAGTTGTGCAGAATAGGTTTCCAATGTTTGCTCCTTTTCTAGCCCAGAATTCCAGCTGTCGGCATTCTCCCTCTTCATGTAAACCTTGTAAAATAAGAGAGAAAAGGCATAAGTATTGTGACATAACATGTAATAACATCCCATAGTGCAATAAATATCAACATAAAAACATGATGCAAAATGGACGTATCATGTCGCTCCAAGTATTTAGGTAGGATTTCCGTGGAGTTTTTCCCTTTCACTTCAGGAGGTGGGCCAACAAATCTATAACAATTTTCTTCTAGACGTCAACTACCATTCCTTTGCGGAATTAACAGGGTCCCCTCAGGGAAGAGATCGATGGGAGTTGGGCCTCCTAATTCCCCTTCCCCTTCCCTTGTTATTTCCCAAGTCCATGAACCAATCATGAGATTTTTAGTCACAACCAGCTTAAACTCCCATTCCCTAGCTCCAACTCCCCCCAAACAAACAAGCTGTAGATGTTAACGAAGAGAAGAACCAACTAATGTTTCCAGAGCATTATTTCCAACTGTCTGTTACATTATATTATATTTATTAATATATACAACTATATGTTGTAACACACCTATTTTTCCACTTGTTGTTTTATATGAACAACTTGGTTATATTCTGTAGAACTTATGTACTAACATGCAGATTATTGATTCACAACTAGAGCACATATAGATGCGATACACAAAAGTATTTCAAAATGGCAATTTGTACATAACCTTTCATGGCATCTCCATTTCAGAATCGTTGTTGATCTTTTTTTTCCAGAATCCCATTCTTAGTGTGTTTATATACATTAGTATTTTTATAAATGATATGAGATTACTTATTCCATAACACCATACTCCCTCCGTTCCTTTATATAAGGTGTATTTTTTTTGAAAAGTCAAACATGTGCATGTTTGACCGAGTTTTAAGTAAAATATATCAACATCCACAATACGCAATTTATATTATTGGATCCATCATGAAAAGTAGTTTCATATTTTATCTATTAGGTATTGCAAATGTTACTATTCTATAATTTTGGTCAAACATTGAAATGGTTGACTTGCATGGAAATCAATACCCCTTATATTCTGGAATGGAGGGAGTATTTAGTAAAATACTTGATATAATTCACAATTTGCTATCTTTATAACTATGCTAGAAGTATTGTGTCCATTGCAATGTTTTCATCTTAAGATCATATATCTATATTATTCAAACGAAGCTATTCAATGTATGTGTTACCTTGTGAGTAGGACTAAGAGTACCCGTAGCAACGCGTAGGGCATTATCTAGTTACAATAACGAATGGATAGGGCCATCACTGAATCCGACTACATGATGATAGGCCCATCAGAATGATGTATGGCTAGCACCATATATGCCAACCATTATCACATGTCTCTCTTCTGCAAGAGCCTCGTTGCAAATGAATAAATACCGATATGTAGCGAAAATCACCGAGCATCCTGCTTCCGAAGCACTATTCTGGCAGTTGGGCCGTCGCATAAACACGTTGACAAAGAGAGTGTTCATATTCCCCAGCGGAGCCATCCAACTAAGGGCAACTTTTGTCTCCCTTTGCTTTTCAACGTCCCATGAGCATTGCAATGCCATCTTACCCTTGACTATTTCTTATGTTGAGAATCTTTTTGAAGCATAGATGGAATCGAAGTAACTTTGTAGGAAGTCAGTGCACACTTTCCTTGCTATGAGTCATGTTTGTGCGCACTTGCCAAATCCTCCAAACTAACATGATCACCATATTTCATGCTACTTCGGAGCACTCCACACTAAACTCAAATGCTCACACGATCTCCTTATGTGGTTGCATGTTACCAATGCATGGAAAGACCTCTCATCCTCCACCCCCGTCGATAGGGCATGTAGCATGCATAGACATGCACGCGTAGACACGTGAGGCGCAGTCTCACGGGTAAGATCTCCACCTGGACGACGAATGTAGTGGAGTTCGGCCATAAGTTTGCGAAGAGGAAGGCGATCACATAGAGTACGACCAAGCCGATGTGGGTCCTCAATCATGGTCTGGTGGTGGAAAGAGATGGCAAGGCTAAGCATTAATTGCCATTGAGAAAAAGCCGTCTAGTTGGATCTAAAACCATCGACACATTCGATCAACATCATCATGAACAGTTGGATCTACAATATTAAGAATGTGTATTCGTTTATGTACTAGAATTTGCACCGAATTTGCATTGATTTTTAACCCGTTAAGTTTTGGGGTTTGGCTAGAAACGAATTTTCTTTAGAGGAGCAAATATCCCCCTCTAATGTTATCCGGCCTTTTACTCGTCTAAAATTTAGTATTCACTCCGTTTCTAAATATAAGTCTTTTTATAATTTTAATATATAGACTACATACGGATATATATAGAAGTAGTTTAGAATGTAGATTCACTCATTTTACTCTGTATGTAATTTATATTGGAATCTCTATAAAAAAAGACTTACAAAGTAGGGAGTACTTTGGCTAGAGATGCCTAATGAATGATTGTTCCGGATGCGCTTTTGTTGAACTGATTGATTGAATAAATATAAATATCACAAAATTACACACAGATAATAATAACAAATCAGTTCATTTTCTTTATGAAAGAAAAAAAACAGTTCATTTACTTTATTATGAAAGAAAAAAAACACGATTTAGAAAGCCCTACAAAGCCCAATTACCAAACCTTTTGTCTTTATATACGTACTACTAGTACTTGGGCTGATCAAACGTATTGGCAATGGGAGAGACACCCATATATGGCAGGAAAACTGGATACCGCGTGATTATAAGCTGCGACCGATTTGCACCCAAACTGCGAATGCTCCTCTCACAGTTGCAGACTTAATCGACCACACTACAGCGACCTGGGACACCGCTAAATTGGATGAGCACCTCCTGGCGGACAAGACAGAGATTATGAATATCCCTCTCAGCCTGAGAGTGCAAGAGGATTTTTGGGCCTGGCATTATGAAAAGAATGGTACTTTCTCTGTTCGGTCGGCGTATCGGCTACTGGCAGCAACCAAGAAGCAGCGGACGGACTGGCTGGTGAATGCATCTGGGCACTCTCATATCAATGCTGATAGGAAGTCATGGGCCAAGCTATGGGGTGCGCAACTTCCTTCAAAAATCAAAATGTTTGCATGGCGATTGGCACATACATCTATTCCAACTGGTGCAGTAAGGAATCATCGCAAGATGGCGGACACTCCGGCATGCGGCCTCTGTCATGCTGATGTCGACTCATGGCGCCACTCTTTGTTCGACTGCAATATGTCCAGGTGCGTTTGGGCTTTAGCAGATGAGGAATTGACGGAGGTTATCACTTCAAACAAGACAGATGATGCGAGAATGTGGATGTTCTGGCTGGTAGATACACTGCCGCATATAGAGCTTACCCGGGTACTCGTCACGATGTGGGCAATTTGGTGGGCACGACGGCGTGCTATCCACGATGATCAGTTCCAGAGTCCGTTGAGCACGCATTGTTTCATCAACAAATTTCTGGAGGACCTGGAACAGCTCCCACCACGCGCGCCATCGAGCCCAAACGCGCTACCGTCACCTATGCAGGGAAGCTATGGACGCGCCAGGGACCTGCATGTAACCAGCAGGGGTTTGCATGCAAGACAAGACCCTCCACGTATGGCCTGGCTCCCTCCTCCGGTGCATGATTTCAAGATAAATGTGGACGGCGGGCTGTCACGGAGCGGAACTAAGGGAGCGGCCGCGGCTGTTTGTAGGGACAAGGCGGGGAACTACCTCGGTGCATCTGCTATCGTGTTTGACGGGCTGGTGGATCCAGCATCGTTAGAAGCGCAGGCATGTAATGAGGCCATATCCCTTGCAGTGGACCTACACTTGGCATCAGTTTGCATTGCAACTGACTGCGTAGAGGTGGTGAAGAACATCGTCAGTGAAGCTCCGTGCCGTTACGCGCTGATTATCCGGGAGATCAAGGCTCGGAGCGGGACTTTTGAAGCTATCAACATCATCCACGAGAAGCGGGAGCACAATGGAGAAGCGCATTCTTTGGCCAAAGCGGCTTCTTCTCTTTCTGTCGGGCGCCATGTATGGCTTGCTATTCAGCCCGATATAATCTGTATCCCTATGAACATTGTTACTCAATAAAGGTTATAGATTTTCTCAAAAAAAAAAAAAAACTAGTACTTCCCTAAACAAACGAAGTTCTCTCGAGAAAAAGGGATCTTTGCCGGCGCCGCCTCCGCCTCCTCCCGCCCGTCGCCGCCTCCTCTTGCATCCGTGCCCGCCGTGGAGTTTTAACCCGCCGGCGCACTTGCCTTCCAGCCCGCCTCCCTCCATCGAGATCCGCCCGTCATCGTTCAGAGGTACCTCCCTCCCCGTCCGGTTCCCTTCTCCGCCTCCCTCCCCCGTCCAACACCTCCGGTGCCGAGCCTAGCTTGGACGAACATCAACCGCAGCTGCACAAGGGATCCTGATTGGATTAGCTTAAGGAAAGAAAAAAAACTATACAGGTACACATGTACAAAATTTTCAGCGTAGATGTCAAATCCCCAGCAGAGTTCACGGTACAAGTACCGGGCATATATGGGTGTTTTGGAGAGCTACTGTCTAAAAAAAAAAGCAAGTCATTATAGTGTTTGGCACTCCTCTTGGAAACAAATTGCAATTGTTTTGCTCTTTGAAAGGATTAGAGAGTTCATCAGCCATGATTGCTGTGATAACAAGCTTCAGTTTCGCTGACTCGCTGTGCAAAAGGAATTGATATTTTATAAGGGATGTAAGTACGTAGTGCGCTGCGCAACTTCAGATTTGTACAAAGCTCTGAATTTGATTGCTGTGTCAACTAATTTACATTGTGCTGCAGATCTACAGCGACTATCTTTTGTGCTCTCTTGCTTGTTTGTTGCTATGTACTACATTGTTGTTTCAGAGCTACCTCAAATATTATTGTTTCAATGATTCTAGTATATGCTAATCTCCACATAACTTTTTTCATGGCTTTGTTCTGTTTTCCTTGATGAATATAGTGTATAGTTTTATCTGTATTGCATCATCATTTGTTGGACTGAAGGAACTCTGAGACCGCTGGACTAGATTCGATCCCTCCTATTGGTATGTAATTTTTCCATCTTCCCCTGTCTTTTCATCTTTTTTTAGAACGAGCAACATATCTCGTTCTCTTGTCTTTTTCTTCTTATTACTAATAGAAGTCGGTTTCTAATGGAGTACTCTTTACTAATAACAGTCGGTTTCCTTTTGTGATTTTCCATGTGTTGATTGCATCTCAGACCTCGACTGGGCGTTGAAGATGCATAGCAGCAGGGCAGAGGATATCACGCCTAGGGAGGTCAAGAAGAGGAGGAGAATTCACGTGGCCACTGCAAGAGATGATTGCGGGGCATCGCTTCCGTACGAGATGATCATAGAGGTTCTGCAGTGGCTTCCTGTCAAATCCGTCTTCCGCTTCAGAGCAGTTTGCCGCTCCTGGGCTGCGCTGCTCTCCTCCGATGAATTCCGCCGCCTCCACATGTCAGTAGCCAAGGACGCAAGGCGGCGTGCACCACCAGCCAAGCTGCTATACATCTCACCGACCGCCACATTCGATTCCACTGCGGTCTACTCATGCCCCTTCTCGCCATCATCATCATCGGGCCGCCCAAGAGATCGTGGGGACCTACTGTTCACCATCGACGGTGCCCATGGCAACTGTGTGGAAGTAGTGACGCCCTCACCGTGCCGTGGCCTCACCCTCCTCTACGACGCTCTCGGCGGAGCTTTCTACATCTGCAACGCGGCAACACGAGCTGCTGCACGTCTGCCAGCTTCCACTGAGGAACGAGCAACCAAGTCCGCTGCTGGGCTGGGGTTTGATGCCCGCACAGATGAGTACAAAGTGGTAAGGTTGATCGATAGGTTGTCTCATCAGAAGGACAGGGTGAGGTGTGAGATTTACACGCCTGGAGGCCGCTTTGGGGATCGCTGGAGGCCGCCTGCCGGAGGAGTACCCTTGAGCTTGCATCAGTTTGTATATGCCGCTGTTGCAAATGCGGAGTTGAACAAATTACCTCCTGTGTTTGCCAACGGTTGCCTGCACTGGTTGATGAGACCTGCCTCTTTCACCACGACTCCGAGTGTTGCTGTCGTGTCCTTCTCGGTCACAGAGGAGACCTTCACATGTCTCCGGTCACCGCCCTTCTGGGTACCAGGAGCGGCGCCGATCAGGTATGGGTTGTCAGGAGAGCAACTAGTGGAGATGGATGACCAACTTTGTTTGGTCCGAGATACTCGCAACACAATCCTTTATGCTAACGTTTTGGAGATCTGGAAACTGCCGGACTATAGCTCTGGTGACTGGTTTCTGAGTCACCGGATCAATTTGTCGAGCCACCTGGCAAGAGATTTACGCGAATCACAAATTCTGAGAGTTATTGGATGTTTTGGCATCAATTCCAGCTCACCAAGGAAGAAGATGGTCATCGCTACTAGCAAGCACAAGATTTTCGACAAGTATCAGAAAATGGTTCACACGTATGACCCTAGGTCTGAAGCTCTAGAAACCATTCTTTCAATCACGGAGACACACTCAACTCCATATTATGGGCCCCCTAGTTCAAGGTTTAGTTTCATTCAAGAGACCCTTGCTCCTGTGCATAAAACAGATGAAGAGATAGCCTTATCATCTGACCTGGCTAAGGTGATTAGAGAGATCCTACTCCGCCTCCCAGCTAAAGCAGTGGTACACTCCAAATTTGTCTGCAAGCAGTGGTTCAGATTGATTGAGAGTGAAAACTTCATTCAGTCATACTTTCAGCATAAGAACATGGACAAAAGACCTAAGGTCATGCTTGTGGTCAAGGGCACTGGACAATTGGCCTTCAGTTTTTCTCCCTTGAATAAATGCCTCCAAGAAGCTCCTAGTAACAGTACACTACTTGACACAAAGGTGGTTTGCTCCAAGCCTTGCCATGGGCTGAACTTGGTAAGTACCGAGACGAGGGACTATCTCTGCAACCCATGTACAGGTTTCCACAGGGGCTACTCACTGGGGCCAAGTTTGCTGCAGAGTAAAGCAGAAGAACATGCTTTCACAGTCGGCAATAAGAATGTTGGCTTGACTTTCGACCCTTTGACTCATCAACATGTTATGGTGGCAATCTTCTATCACCAGAAGGACTTCAAATCTCGTCAATATGACCTGACATGCACGTTACGCTGGTGTAACTCTCGGGATAGTCCCGAACAGAGCTCGGTACCGCCTCTGCCTGTGAATGACATGCCACCAGCATATGTTGAAGGAATGCTGTACTGGATGAGTGAACCAAGGCTGGGACGGAGCTGTGAATGGACCATTGTCTCTTTCAACCTTGCTACAAGAATTTTTGATGTTGTTCCTTGCCCTTCATGGTTTGCAAGATGGAATAGCAGAAACCGTTGTCGTGCATTTGTTGTTGAGCTTGAGGGAATATTATGTGCTGTTCTAGCAGATCCAATGGCAGAAAAATTAGATGTATGGAAGCTAGAGCATGGCCAATGGGGTAGAGCATTCACAATTCACCTGGAAGCATATCCTGACTATTCCCTTAAGACAAGTGTTGTGGTGCCATTAGCTGTTGATCGCGATTATGGGAGGATCCTGCTCAACACTGGGAGGAAAATAGGACTGTATGATCCAGTAGAGCAAGCAGTTCAAAATTTGTATTCACTTGATCAGGTGCCGGTTGTCAGAAGTTGCAGTCCACATGATATGCCTTCAACTTCATCAGCAAATAGTTTGACATGCTCCAAAGAAGACTCGGCAGCGGAGATGAATAGAATAGACTCTAAAATGATTCCTTGTGTTCCAATGTTATATGAGGAGAGCTTGGAATGTTACGCCCGTTTGGCCAGTAAACAATTGTTGTGGTGATACATTTTCAAGGCACCTACCTTTATAAGTACTATATAAAATACCTATGTGTAATATCTTGCCTGCATGTTGGCGAACTGAAACACCAAGCTTTGATAATGTAATATTATGAAGCATTTTTATTGCGAGTATATCATTTCACTTTTTGAAATCTAATGACGTGTTCCTAATGTTTATGTTATCTGCGCAAATAAGAGGGTAATGATATCTGTTATCCTTGTATTAAGAATATTTCTGACGATGTCTTGTTATGTTTGTTGTTTGCCTGATCTGCTATTTTGCTTTACATGGGAGGTTCTGTGTTCGGTTGTCATTGTATTAACAAAATACGTACTAGGGTTTATTATTTGTTACTGCTTTGAGTATTGAGCTTGTGCTGGTCCTAAAAGGCTAAAAAACATGTCTGCATTGTTATTTATTTCATGTATGCATTGTTTCTATTGTTCTTTGTTCTTCTGCACCAACTAGACAACATACAATTATCAGATAGACTGAGCTTGCCACTTCATCTTTATTGTGTCAGCCGTTCGATGATTGTCACTCTGTGCATTCGGTTTATTCGATTTATATGGTTTAGTTTATACGGTTTTTCGGTTTGTACGGTATTACTCCCTTTGTATACTAATATAAGAGCATTTAGATCACTAAAATAGTGATCTAAACGCTCTTATATTAGTTTACGGAGGGAGTAATACTTAGGTAAATATGGTATGAAATTAAAATATGATTCGATTTCGGTATATACCAAATTATTTCGATATGATTTGGGTATATACCATAATAACCAAAGTTGACGCGAATTTGAAAATAAAATAATAATAATTTGTAATTTATGACTCAAACACATATTTTACATAAGGCCGCTGCTAGGCGTCATCCGGCTGACGCGAGGCAATTATAAACCGCCTTGTCAGCCGTAGGATGAGGCGCGGCGCAGCCATCCGGATGATTTGCTACAAAATTAAGCCACCCCCACAGCATCTGATTCAGATACTTTTAGCCGCATGATCGGGTGACACCACTGAGCTCCTGCGTCAGCACCATGCAGCAGCACCCATGGACGCACCGATGGCTTTGGGTGACGCAGCATTCCAACCTCGTCGGAGCTTCCAACGACGGTGGTGGCGCTTCACTCCAACTTCGACATTGCTTCATTGCGACTCGCCGGAGCTCCGACGACCACCGCGGCCCTTCACTGCAGCTTCGACGGTGCTTCATTGCGACCTCGTCGGAGCTCCGACGACCACCGCGGCGCTTCACTGCAGCTTCCACGGAGCTTCATTGCAACCTCGCCGGAGCTCCGACAACGGCCACGGTGCTTCACTGCAGCTTCCACGACGCTTCATTGCAACCTCGCCGGAGCTCCGACGACGGCCATGGCGCTTCACTGCAGCTTCGATAACGCTTCATTGCAACCTCGCCAGAGCTCCAACGACCGCCGCGGCACTTCATTGCAGCTCCGCTGGCACTTCATTGCAACCTCGCCGGAGCTCCGACGACCGCCGCGGCGCCTCACTGCAGCTCCGCTGGCGCTTCATTGCAACCTCGCCGCACCCGATGCGAGCCGGCGAAGCTTCACTGTAGTACAATGCGACGGCGATGGCGAATCCCGCGGTGGCGACGGAGATGTTGCGACGCAGCACGCGGTGGCGACGGAGCTCTGACAGCCTGATGTTGCACTGCTCCTCTCCTCGGGAAGATGCGACGAGTGGCGTCTCGTCTCCGACGCCGTCGTCTCCTGCAGCTCCGATGGCCACTACCACGCAGCCCCAATAGGATTCTGCGCCGCCGCCCACACCATGCGCACCATCGATCCCCTCACAGCTACGCCTCCTTGTCACGTGGCAGCCATCCCAGCGCAGCGGCGCTCCCTGTAGCAGCAGCAGCTCGCCGAGCGGGGGTGGGAGAGGTCAGGGACAGAGGCAGAAGCGCTCAGGAAGAGAAGAGAGCAAGGCTGCAACGGGAATGGGGAGAGAGGGGATCGGTTGTGGCGATTGAGAGGAAGAGGGCGACTTGGTCTGGGAAAGGATAAGGCTGTGGGGCGGTGCGGTGCGTCGTTCCCACGGGACACGTGTCGATCCATCGAGGCGACTCACAGAAACGAGAAATCAGCCGGCTTAAACAGAACGTTTTCCTTTACATAAATAGTACATAAGTATATCTATCTATCTATCTATTTATATACATATACTAATTAGAGACTCCCTAAAAATTACCATGTGAATTAGAATTTACTTTTCGGTGGGATCGTATTATTACGGTGGAGATTAACCCACGTATTTTTTGCTTAATTATGTGATTAGTTCCGCCAAAAAAAATTCTAAAGGCCCACACTCATTTCATCACGGCCGTAGAAATAGAAACCATCTAATTAAAAAAAAGAAATAGAAGATGTCATCTTTATCCCTAACCTCTTGACCCCCACCATCCCACACATCGCGCCATTGCGCCGCCGTCCTGCTCAACGACCATTGTCGTCGCTCCCTGCCCCATCTGTCGTCGCTGCCCCCTTCCCCGGGCATCAACCCACGGTTGGATCCCACCGCCTCCGCCGCCACCATGAACCATCTCTTTCTTTGGTCCTCTCTCTTGGACCAGTATGGGGCGGCGGCTGCTTCCGGTCGCGTGGTGGGGACATGGCTGGTTGAGGGAACTCGGGTGAGGCGGACTGTCACCCGTTTGTCGATCTATCCTCATATAATGGCACTCCTCTCGCATTGAACCTCATGTCTGCAATTACCGCCACACACAATGCTCTCCTCTCCCGCAGCGATCCTGCTGTGCCCGATCGCACACGACCTCATTTTGCCTAGGATGTGTGACCGGAGAACGTATCCCCATCGGTTTCTGGTTCATGTGGGAAGGAACCCCTATCACACACACATGCAAGGCAACGGTTTAAAACTCCATCGCGGAAAGGGGTTAAAAATCATTTGCATAGCAGCTCGTTGTACCAGTTTATGTAGACCAAAACCGATGCCAAATCAACTGTTGTTGCATTTGGCCCCGGTGCCCTGCACTGCCGAGCCAGAGGAGAAAATTCAGGAAACCGGAGCACCTAGTTACTCTGATTTCCAGTTCCTTCATGCCATAAAGTATTAGTATTTTACTACTTGACTGCTCGGATGTTTGCCTCTGTCCTCTCTCTCTCCCCTAGGTTTAGTGTTATGATTTGGAATTAAGGATTTTAATCCGACCGCCGATTTGAGTCATTTCTTTCTCTTGTAGCTTCTTAGAACCATCACTAGCAAGGAATGGAGCGGGGTAGCTGAAGATCTACCTGCTCGTTGTTAGTATCAATCTCCATGCGTGAAGTTAGTGTCTTTTGAATCTATGAACAGTAGGAGGAAGTTTCTAGCATGTCTAAAAAAGGTTAGGCACACTTTCATTGTTACAAACCATTTATCATATGTGATTCAGACACTGACATTGTGCTATGTTATTTGGATGTGATTAAGACACTATCACAATTCTATCTTGTATTTAAAAATATTCATGTTCGGCTGCTATCCCTGCTGTTCTTTGACGCGCATGCGCTTGAAACAGTTCAAGAAAGATCATATAAAACTGATAAAGTAAACTGGCATGAAGGACAGAAAAATATGTTTCTCCCAACTTTGCACTACATAAAAACAGAAGGAAACAATTTAACCCTCCGATCCAAATTAATTATCCTCGACTTAGTACAACTTAGTACAAACTTGTACTAAGTCAGCGACAATTAATACGGATAAGATGGAGTACAATTTTTGCAACGTCTACTCTACAAAAATTGTTTCCTAGATTCCTTTTTTGTGAATGGTTCTTTGTACATTAAGAAAAATCCAATGTGTACTTGAAAAATGTCCAGTCTGTGCTAAAAAATTGCTTAGTGTGTATTTTAAAATTATTTGTGTACATTAAAAATGTTCACCATCTACTGAAAATTTGTTTCCATACATTATAAAATGGTCAGTCTATGTTTAGAAGATGTTCAGTGCGTATTTAAGAAATATTCATGATATATTAAAAATTTCACTATATATTAAAATTATTCTATGTATATTAAAAATCTTCAATGTGTATTTCAAAAATATTCTGTGCATATTGGAAATATGTTTATTGTACATAAAAAGTAGTATAGAATAAATTAAGCGTATAGAGGGAAAAATCGAAGAAAGACCAAACCCAGAAGATAAAATAATTAAATCTAGAATCAAATCAAAATAATAAATAAAAAAGGAGAAGAGGCAGAGCCAGAAAACTAGACAAAACATAGAAAACCGGACCCCCCCC
>LR738713.1:19109357-19122588 GCA_902687465.1 Secale cereale
ACCACCACCACCACCACCAAAAAAATCAGTAAATCTGATCCGGATCTTTTCGTAACCAAAACGTAAACTTGGGCCGGCCTATAACTGGTGGTTGTACGCGATTCGGCTACGGAGTCATATGTATGTCATGGCGGCTATGTCTCGCATTAAGTGAGATGATAGAATGTCTCGCTAAGCGGTTTACCATTTTAATTTTGATTTTCCAGGGCAGACACAAACAAATATATTTATTTATTACAAATGGAACATTTTTTAAAATGTGAAAAAATCTTGAAGACTTGATATTTTTCTTTCTGAAGAAATGCAAACATTTTTCAATACTATTCTAAAAGTTAATACTAAAAGATATGAACAACTGAGACTTTTGAATATTTTTAAAAACAAGAACAAAATTTACACCCTCCAATCCAAAATAAGTGTTGTGGTTTAGTCCAGGACACTTATTTTGCATCGAAGGGAGTAACATTTTTGAAACACAAATGGTTTCTAGTATATTTTATAAAAGAATAGTCTTTTTTGGAAAATTAAGCATTTTTAAGAAATTGAACAATAAATATAAAAAGAAAGCATACTGCAAAAACACATAAAGAAACAAATAAGAAAAAAAAACTCCTAGAAGTTACGCAAAACCGGTAAAAACCAATACAAGAACGGTCTGCAAAACCAGGATGTTTAGTATGTAAACTAGTTGATCCGAGAGCTTGCTTTGTTTTTTTTCTGTGTGAAATGCTGACTATTTGACGCAAAGTGGGTCAGATAGTTTACGGTGATGTTTTTTTCTTGGTTCAATATGAGTTTTATTCCATAGTAATAGGGCTGCAATTCAAAGGCAACATTTTCTTTATACATGGGGGTCCTCAATGCAACCACGCAGTCGTGGTGCATTCAGTACGACCATACCTTGCTTGGCAATCTGCAACCCTATTTCGATCTCTATGAATTTTTTGAGGAATAAACTCACTACCAACCTGTAATGCCCAGGATGGGACTATATCTCCTACGTGTCGAGGCACGACTTAAAGATATAAGCCCATCCTAAAATGATCTCAAGTTTGGTATCTTTGCACGACTCATGTAAAAGAGGGATTAAATTGCAAAAGGAGATAGTTGGCTTACACTCGCCACTTCACACAATACATTACTTAAGCAATCATCATTCAAAACATCACAACCCGACTACGGGTGAAGAACCAAAAGAAAGATACCAAAACAACATAAAGCCACAGGTCAGTATCGAATCCTAGTAGAAACCACTACTGATCGTCGAAACGCCTCAAGCAAAACGGCCAAACTCTTCATCGAGCTCCCAGTGAAGAACTGAACCAGCTCCTGCATCAAACTCGGCTGAACCTGCATCTGGTGTGGTGAAGTAACTGTGAGCCACAGAGGACTCAGCAATCCCGTTCCCGGGTAACAAGACTATTTAAGCCTTGGGTGTGGACAAGGCTGAAGAAAAGCATATGAGGTGAAGGAAAAACAAGAGTCTGCAGCAGCAACTAGCACTAACTTACGTAATAGAGAGCGAGAAGAGAAGTGCCTCGGTCGAAAGATGATCACGAAGTGATCCTAACTAAAGCCGGTCAAACATAACCCCACCGTGTTCAACTCCCGAATCCCTATTCGGAAATTGACAGTCACGGAACACACACTGGTAGTGTATTGAAACATTGTGTCAAGTTATCTACAACCGGATATTAACAAGCTCCCATCTGCCACATAACCGCGGGCACGGCTTTCGAAAGTTCAAACCCTGCAGGGGTGTTCCAACTTGACCCATTACAAGCCCACGATCCGCGGAGTCGCAACTCCATAGGTGGGAAGACCCGAGTATTCTCGGAATCGCGTGCTTGAGTTAAACCGAACTAAGGTAAGGCTAATCCAGCAAATCCTCCCGGCGTGTCGACACCCTGATAGGTAGCCGCGCGTATCTAGTCTCAGGACACGACCGGATGGGCGATTCTAAAGGTTTTTACCAAACCTCGAGTTTCCTCGTGGTGGCCCCGCAGACTCCCCGTTTCGGACCAACACTCATGTGGAGCACTGGCCCGGGGTTGTTGAATTAAAATAAAAGGGATAGCTAGTCCACATGCAAGTTTTATTAGTTATTAGGCGAATAGTACCAATGTTGGGACTTGCTGGAAAAGACTTAGCACTTAGCGGTTTATCAAGGGGGTCCCATACACCCCAACCGTGTTAGGAACGCATAATCAAGGAACATAACACCGGTTTATACGGTTCCTAACGGCATGAGTGGAACAAAACACCAAGCAAAAGGCTTAGCCTTCCACCCTTGCCAATATATAGATGATTTTATTTAAGCATTTATATAGTGTGATATAACCCAACCAAACTTCAACATGAAGCAAGCATCTTCGATCTTCACCTGCAACTAGCAATGCTATAAGAAGGGCTGAGCGAAGCGTACTTAGCCAAGCAACGGTTTGCATAGGTAGGTTGGTTAAACAGGTTCATGGTTACAAGTAGGAGGCTGACAGGAAAGACATGGGCATCGAGGCAAAACTATAGATCGAGACTACTAGCAATAGGCAAAGATAGTAATGTTATCCGGGTTCGGTCATCTTGCCTGGTATTCCACAAGGGAGAAGAACGGATCCATGAAGTAGACGGAGCAACACAGTCGAGAGAATCCTCACAACTCCGGAACGAAACCGAAGCTAACAAGAGAAGCAACCGGAAAGAAAGAAACAACACGGTAAACACACAAGCATAAACATGGCATACGATGCGCAAACAAGTATGATGCATGTCCGGTTTAATTATGCATGGCATGGCAAAGTGCACAAACAAATACTACAAGTTAAGTGGAGCTCAATATGTAACGAGTTGCATATTGACGAAACACCACATTTAATTATTTAGTTGACTCTCATTTAATCACAAGACAAGATTAAATGTTATTAACATGGCAAGAGGTGAAGCATAAGTAAACTAACTATTTAGGCATTTTAAATGAGGCCAGAAAATAACAACAACAAGTTCCGGAAAAACCCCATGAGCATGTTTAGTGATTATAAAGCAAACACAATTAAACATATTAGTGTTGTTAACATGATGCGGATGACATGACCAAGTTGATGCAATTTTATTAAAAGGTTAACAAGAAGATGATATGAAGCATCGTCACCGTGGTGGAAGGAAAAGGGTGCCACGGCAACAATTCCGAAAATGATGCCACGACAACATATCGGTTCCGGTAACTCGTTGAGAGTCCGGTGCAAAAGGAAAGATGGCGTGAGCGAGTCAAACGAGGTGAAAGGTGGGGCGATCCCGTTGCCGGGTTCCCACGAGTCGGTGACGAGGCAACCGAGGAACATGACAAAAGATGAAACGGCACGGTGCACACACGGGAAACATTTCATACAACACAAGCAAGCATCACACGGGTCATCGTCTCGGGTTATACCTTCGAAACACTCGTTTCGGGACGGTTCGAGATCGTAGTGGAAGGAGTCGTTCTCACGAGTCGTAGAGGAAGTAGTGGTTCACGTGGCGGTAGAGGTACTCGTTCGTAGAGGAAGTAGTCGTACACGGGGCGACGGTAGACGTTCACGGAGCTCGTTTTCCCGTAGATGTTCGGGTCGGTGTCGTGGTACTTGGGGTTCTCGTTTGCGACGGTAGTGGAAGTAGTGGTACTTGTGCATGTAGTCGTTCTCGTCCGTAGTTGTTCATGTCATCGATGTCGGGGTACTTGGTCGGGTCGCCGTGGTACTTGTCGGTCATGTAGAGGTACTTGGCGTTCGTCGTCACATGTAGTCGTGGTACTTGCGACGTCGGGGTACACATTATGTAGTGGTACTTGGTGTCGGCGACGGTAGTCGAACTTGACGGATTCGAGCTCTTCGAGGGTCGTCGTGGTACTCGCCGTAGGGGTACATGAGGGTCGTCGTGTAGAGGTACTCGTCACGGTTCGTAGACGTACTTGCGTCGGAGGGGTACTTGTCGCGTCTCCGAGGTCCTGGGATATCGACAACAGCCACAAAACAACAAAACACAGGCACGGCAGCAAACTTGCGTGAAGGGGCCACGAGGCCATGGCAGCAGCACGGAGAGGACAAAGTGGCCGACGAGGGCGACCAAGAGGGCGCGGTGCTGCTGGTCTTGACGGGGAGGACGGAGGGAGCCGCAGGCTGCGGGACGACGGCTCCGGGCGTCGAGGGAAAAGGGGCGCGGCCTGCTGCTGGGCTCCACGTCAGGAGGGGAGGCAGGGGCACGCCGGCGGGTCGCCGGGCCTGGCCGGCGTCGAGGAAGAAGGAGGGCGCTCGCTGCGCATATCCGGCCGGCCCTGGTGCCGCGGCCTCGACGGCGCGTAGAGGAGGCGACGGAGGAGGGGCGCGGGTCCTGGAGACGGGGCTGGACGGAGCAGGGGCGTCGGGGTACTTGGGGCGAGGGGAGCGGCAGCCCTGGCGCGGGTACTACCTTGGCGACGGAGGTGGCCAGCGCGAGGGGAACGAAGCCGGAGGGAGGCCACGCGCGGGCGCCAGAGGAGAGGGCGCGGGCTCGCTCAGAGGGAGGAGGGGATCGGGAGGTTCGACGAGGGAATCGAAGGGAGGCTTCGATGCGGGAGGCTCGAGGGAAAGAGTGCGGCGGCGGTAGGGAGGAAAAGGGAGAGGAGAGGAGCGAACGAGTGAGGAGAGCGAGCGATGGGATTAGGGTTCGGTCGCTACGGGGAGGCCTGGAGTGGTTGGGCCAGTGAGGGGAAAATTGGGCCAGGGAGGCCTGAAGGCCTGGAGGAGGCTGGTGGGAAGAGGAGGCCCAAGAGGCTGGCGGCTGGGCCTGAAGGGATGGAGGCTGACTGCTCCTCTTTTTTTTTATTTCTTAGCAGAAAAAATAAATAAAAGGAGAGAGCCAAAAATAATAAGAAAAGAGGCAAAGAATAAGAATAAAAATGATGGAACGTTTTGTAAGGCTTTAGGGAATAAAACCAACCCCACAGAAATAGTTCCAACAAAATAGGGAAAAACAAACTAAAATAAATAGCTTGTCTTAAAGGAGTTTAAAAGGAGTCTAGATTTTAGAGGAGCCTCGAAAATTGAGAAAAGAATATATGGAAGATTTTTGACGGTGAAACTTGAATAAAGAGGCATGGGGAATAAATGCAAGTGTGTTGCGGGTAATTCCAAACAATGGAATATTTATTATATAGCTCCCTAAAATATTGGGATGATATGTTTTAAAGAGAAGTCATTCTTCCCTCGATTTAAATGGACCGAAGGTCCACACGAATTATTTAGGTTGAGATGCAAAATAAAATATGACATGATGGCATGATGACATGATGCAATGCAAAAATAAATAACACAAGCTCAAAAGAACACACGGGCAACCCGGAACATCTGGAATCTTCTGGGATCTTCTGGGATCTTCTGGGACGTCGGTCTCGGGCGTCACAACTCACCCACACTAACAGAGGATCTCGACCCGAGATCCTAGAGATATCACCGGGTAAAAACGAAAGAGGAAGAGGTAAAACAAAGTTGCTTCTTTGACAGACGAGTGAAACCACGAACCTTGAGAGGTTTAACAATCTGAAAGAAGAATACAACGGAGATGAACGAAGATGAAAACTCCGTTAGAAAAGAGGAACAAGGAACATAATGAGAACCTTGGAGGTTGAAAGACATGAAACAAGAGCTTAGGAACCAAAAGAATATGAAACTGCAATGGTATAGCCAAGGAATAAGAATGAAATAATTTGGACAGCACTCCGACTGAAAATGGAAGAAAATGAACAAAAACTTGAGGAGATGGAATGATACTTGATGAAAACAACAACATATTGCCTCCGAAACAATTAAAAGAATGGCACAAGGTTAAGAAAGATTTCAGACAGCATTCCGGTTGAAAAGAGAGGTAAAACTTGATAAGATGAGGTTACTTGAATGAAGAATACAACACTCCGGTTAAATGATAAGCAAGGGAAAGAACATGATCTCGATAAAACGAGATGATGGGACGAAGAGAGCAATATTACAAAGCCTCCGGAATGAAAGAATAGAATATAGATCGTTGGGAAGAAAGAACGGAGAAGAAGATGACAACTTCTCCCACGAATGAATTTGAAAGAGCATCCTTACGAAGAATGATTGAACGGAGTTGTTGGAAAAAAATCAACAACGAAAAGAATAAGCTCGATGTGGGCTTATGGAAAACATCTCAAAATTAAGAGGTGACAACCAGCCACTACGGAAACAATAGATTGGATTGAGATCAACAAGGAGGTGAAAAACTTATTTCACCGGAATGATAAATGAAGAATTTGGGTCATTTATAAGCACCATAATAGCAACAATCCTTAGGAAAAGCTTTTAGGTGAAATACAACCCAAGATAACTCTAACTAATAAATTGAAGGGTTGAAAGATCTCCTGAACAAAGAAAATGATGGGTTTAAATATCTCATTCTTGAAACTCGTGAATCATAAAACATGAAGGAATTGTCAAGAATGACATAACACCATCTGAAAAGATAAGGTAGAAAGAATTGCACTTGGAAAGCATGATGAAGAATGCTTGAGCTCGAACAAGAATCTTGATGAAGACTTCAAGGGTGAATTAAATCTTGATGAACCACCATGAGACTCCGGTATTAAAGCATGAGAAGTGGAAAATGAAAAGAATAAGATTTAAGGCCTGCGATGAATTAGATGGAGCTTGAAATGATATAATTGGAATAACTTGGAGCTCCGGAAAACAAGATGAACAACTTAGAACCGAGAATATGATATGATGAACAAGCTCCGGAAAAAGAGATTAAATCACCTTGAAGAAATAAGAATAAGAATTATGTTATGCATCTCCTTCACCAATTTAAATTGATGACAACCAAAGGATTTGGCATACTACTTATTCTCGTTGGAAAGAATTAAAGAGAGATCTAACACAACCTTGGGTAAATATTCAACGAACCACCGGCAGGATTGTGAAGAGTACAAATGAATTAAAACGATAACAAGGAAGAGTAAGCTTGAATGAACCACCGTAAGAATATGGAGACGAATGAGGAGACATCAATGAAGAATATTTGGAGGACGAAGTTGAAAACTGAGAACGAAGAAATATTCTGAAATGATGGCCTTCGGAGGATCACAAAGAAAAGAATTCATGAAATGCTTCGACTAGGTAAGAAAAGAATTCCTCACAATCGGAACAATAATGAGGATGGCATGAAGCTAGAACCATGAATCTTGAGAGAACGGGCCAAGATTTAAGAGAAACACTTCTCCGGTCTCCAAATGTTGAGAGTGAAGACGAGAATGCCATGAAGAATTGTTGAGCACTCCGGAATGAAGAATTAAAAGGTTGAAACAATGGTGAAAAAGAATTTGAAAGCGATCTTGGGGAAGGCATGTGACTGATGGAATCATTCTTATGTCACACTTTGAAAAGAATTTGAGTATAACTCCAGAAAAAGAAGAGTCAGGTAAGATCCTGGGAAAAGACCTGTGGGTTAGGGCCCACTCAAAGAAATCACCATTGAAAAAAGATTGCTTAAGAGATATATTGCACCGGTTGAATTAAATGGCTTGAATAAGAAGACAATGCTCAAAATAATTTGAACGGGTTAAGAATGGAATTATGAATCTTCAGCACTCCGGATATGAATAAGAGAGGAGAATGATTAATTGGTGCACCGGAGTAAGAAAGCATTGTGAAATGAGGAAAATGATAAGATCAACACCGAAGCTTGAATTACATCCACCGGTAGAATTTGAGAACAAAAGAATGATGAACTTGAAACTCTTGAGCAACTTCACGATAAATCACCGGATAAGAACATTGAAGGAAAAGAATGAAGAAATATCACATGAATAAAATGGATACTTCATCTGGGAATTCCAGCTCCAAGAAGAAGAAGGGTGGGAGGGTGGGGAAACAAAGACAACTTGGGATGAATGAAACAGACAAAACGTCGGATTTCTCATCGGCGTCTGTATGGAATAACTTGAAGAGAAGGCACACCGGTTGAAAAAGAATTAACATGACCATCTTGATGATCAATAAGGATTAGCACTCCCATAGAAATATGAGAACACCGATTAGGAAGGTATGGAATCAACATTTGACATCGAAGCAACTCGAATACCAGAATCAAAACAAGAACAAAGGATAGATATGCAACATGATCTTCACAACATCATCCGAACAGAGAATTGAACGAATGAATTCCGCAGGTACATCAACTTGTCGAGAAGCCACTTGGAAAACAAAAGGTAAATAAAAAGGAACAAGGATCAGATAGAACAAATACAAGATAGAAGCTTCGTTCGACATCTTCGTGCTGAAAGCTCATGGAACGTGTTACAAAAGGGTTTTGCAATCCTCGGATCAGCAAAGCCAAGGACCCTTTAAGATGCAACTCCCGATCAGAACAAGTCCATAAAACCACTTCACTCAATGTAGAACCCCGAACTTCATATCATGCATTCGTTGGAAGAATGCCTAGAACTACTAGATGAACCCACCTATTAATTTTCGAAAGTTTCCAGTTATGCAATCAGGTGTTGGGGATACACGGGAAGCACCGCGCAATCAACTCTAAACCTACATCCAGGTGTATCCATCCTTCAACACATAACCAGTCTTTCTCGGAGACTGTTTACCTCGGACCTTCGAAACGCATCCACTATACAAGCTATGGCAATACTCCCGAACTACCTCCCCAGTACTGGGTGATGTCGGGGTTATCTTGCCACTAACCGCATAGGAGAGTTTTCGATGTCGGCCGTCTTAAGTATTCTAGTACTGCCGCGATGGATTTGTGACGACAACACCTCGGAGCTCAACTCCCCGGGACACTGCCACAACCCCTAATGACAGGAGGCATCGAGAACAATGTTCTCGTCACAAAGACATCGAAACAATCCAAACAATACTCGCGAGATCCTAAAAAAAAATTGGTGCGAATTTTTGAAAGTAGAAGAGACAAGAGTAGTCGTCAGGAGTCCCCACCAGAGAGAAAAGAGATGAGAAGCAAAAGAATCCTACTCTCCGATATAATATAGGACTCAAAATATTTTTTAGTGTGTGCCTAGACTCAACCGTCAACGATTCGATCAATCAGTGGGGGCTTCTAGGTCGGAGAAGGCTCTGAATACCAACTTGTAATGCCCAGGATGGGACTATATCTCCTACGTGTCGAGGCACGACTTAAAGATATAAGCCCATCCTAAAATGATCTCAAGTTTGGTATCTTTGCACGACTCATGTAAAAGAGGGATTAAATTGCAAAAGGAGATAGTTGGCTTACACTCGCCACTTCACACAATACATTACTTAAGCAATCATCATTCAAAACATCACAACCCGACTACGGGTGAAGAACCAAAAGAAAGATACCAAAACAACATAAAGCCACAGGTCAGGATCGAATCCTAGTAGAAACCACTACTGATCGTCGAAACGCCTCAAGCAAAACGGCCAAACTCTTCATCGAGCTCCCAGTGAAGAACTGAACCAGCTCCTGCATCAAACTCGGCTGAACCTGCATCTGGTATGGTGAAGTAACTGTGAGCCACAGAGGACTCAGCAATCCCGTTCCCGGGTAACAAGACTATTTAAGCCTTGGGTGTGGACAAGGCTGAAGAAAAGCATATGAGGTGAAGGAAAAACAAGAGTCTGCAGCAGCAACTAGCACTAACTTACGTAATAGAGAGCGAGAAGAGAAGTGCCTCGGTCGAAAGATGATCACGAAGTGATCCTAACTAAAGCCGGTCAAACATAACCCCACCGTGTTCAACTCCCGAATCCCTATTCGGAAATTGACAGTCACGGAACACACACTGGTAGTGTATTGAAACATTGTGTCAAGTTATCTACAACCGGATATTAACAAGCTCCCATCTGCCACATAACCGCGGGCACGGCTTTCGAAAGTTCAAACCCTGCAGGGGTGTTCCAACTTGACCCATTACAAGCCCACGATCCGCGGAGTCGCAACTCCATAGGTGGGAAGACCCGAGTATTCTCGGAATCCCGTGCTTGAGTTAAACCGAACTAAGGTAAGGCTAATCCAGCAAATCCTCCCGGCGTGTCGACACCCTGATAGGTAGCCGCGCGTATCTAGTCTCAGGACACGACCGGATGGGCGATTCTAAAGGTTTTTACCAAACCTCGAGTTTCCTCGTGGTGGCCCCGCAGACTCCCCGTTTCGGACCAACACTCATGTGGAGCACTGGCCCGGGGTTGTTGAATTAAAATAAAAGGGATAGCTAGTCCACATGCAAGTTTTATTAGTTATTAGGCGAATAGTACCAATGTTGGGACTTGCTGGAAAAGACTTAGCACTTAGCGGTTTATCAAGGGGGTCCCATACACCCCAACCGTGTTAGGAACGCATAATCAAGGAACATAACACCGGTTTATACGGTTCCTAACGGCATGAGTGGAACAAAACACCAAGCAAAAGGCTTAGCCTTCCATCCTTGCCAATATATAGATTATTTCATTTAAGCATTTATATAGTGTGATATAACCCAACCAAACTTCAACATGAAGCAAGCATCTTCGATCTTCACCTGCAACTAGCAATGCTATAAGAAGGGCTGAGCGAAGCGTACTTAGCCAACCAACGGTTTGCATAGGTAGGTTGGTTAAACAAGTTCATGGTTACAAGTAGGAGGCTGACAGGAAAGACATGGGCATCGAGGCAAAACTATAGATCGAGACTACTAGCAATAGGCAAAGATAGTAATGTTATCCGGGTTCGGTCATCTTGCCTGGTATTCCACAAGGGAGAAGAACGGATCCATGAAGTAGACGGAGCAACACAGTCGAGAGAATCCTCACAACTCCGGAACGAAACCGAAGCTAACAAGAGAAGCAACCGGAAAGAAAGAAACAACACGGTAAACACACAAGCATAAACATGGCATACGATGCGCAAACAAGTATGATGCATGTCCGGTTTAATTATGCATGGCATGGCAAAGTGCACAAACAAATACTACAAGTTAAGTGGAGCTCAATATGTAACGAGTTGCATATTGACGAAACACCACATTTAATTATTTAGTTGACTCTCATTTAATCACAAGACAAGATTAAATGTTATTAACATGGCAAGAGGTGAAGCATAAGTAAACTAACTATTTAGGCATTTTAAATGAGGCCAGAAAATAACAACAACAAGTTCCGGAAAAACCCCATGAGCATGTTTAGTGATTATAAAGCAAACACAATTAAACATATTAGTGTTGTTAACATGATGCAGATGACATGACCAAGTTGATGCAATTTTATTAAAAGGTTAACAAGAAGATGATATGAAGCATCGTCACCGTGGTGGAAGGAAAAGGGTGCCACGGCAACAATTCCGAAAATGATGCCACGACAACATATCGGTTCCGGTAACTCGTTGAGAGTCCGGTGCAAAAGGAAAGATGGCGTGAGCGAGTCAAACGAGGTGAAAGGTGGGGCGATCCCGTTGCCGGGTTCCCACGAGTCGGTGACGAGGCAACCGAGGAACATGACAAAAGATGAAACGACACGGTGCACACACGGGAAACATTTCATACAACACAAGCAAGCATCACACGGGTCATCGTCTCGGGTTATACCTTCGAAACACTCGTTTCGGGACGGTTCGAGATCGTAGTGGAAGGAGTCGTTCTCACGAGTCGTAGAGGAAGTAGTGGTTCACGTGGCGGTAGAGGTACTCGTTCGTAGAGGAAGTAGTCGTACACGGGGCGACGGTAGACGTTCACGGAGCTCGTTTTCCCGTAGATGTTCGGGTCGGTGTCGTGGTACTTGGGGTTCTCGTTTGCGACGGTAGTGGAAGTAGTGGTACTTGTGCATGTAGTCGTTCTCGTCCGTAGTTGTTCATGTCATCGATGTCGGGGTACTTGGTCGGGTCGCCGTGGTACTTGTCGGTCATGTAGAGGTACTTGGCGTTCGTCGTCACATGTAGTCGTGGTACTTGCGACGTCGGGGTACACGTTATGTAGTGGTACTTGGTGTCGGCGACGGTAGTCGAACTTGACGGATTCGAGCTCTTCGAGGGTCGTCGTGGTACTCGCCGTAGGGGTACATGAGGGTCGTCGTGTAGAGGTACTCGTCACGGTTCGTAGACGTACTTGCGTCGGAGGGGTACTTGTCGCATCTCCGAGGTCCTGGGATATCGACAACAGCCACAAAACAACAAAACACAGGCACGGCAGCAAACTTGCGTGAAGGGGCCACGAGGCCATGGCAGCAGCACGGAGAGGACAAAGTGGCCGACGAGGGCGACCAAGAGGGCGCGGTGCTGCTGGTCTTGACGGGGAGGACGGAGGGAGCCGCAGGCTGCGGGACGACGGCTCCGGGCGTCGAGGGAAAAGGGGCGCGGCCTGCTGCTGGGCTCCGCGTCAGGAGGGGAGGCAGGGGCACGCTGGCGGGTCGCCGGGCCTGGCCGGCGTCGAGGAAGAAGGAGGGCGCTCGCTGCGCATCTCCGGCCGGCCCTGGTGCCGCGGCCTCGACGGCGCGTAGAGGAGGCGACGGAGGAGGGGCGCGGGTCCTGGAGACGGGGCTGGACGGAGCAGGGGCGTCGGGGTACTTGGGGCGAGGGGAGCGGCAGCCCTGGCGCGGGTACTACCTTGGCGACGGAGGTGGCCAGCGCGAGGGGAACGAAGCCGGAGGGAGGCCACGCGCGGGCGCCAGAGGAGAGGGCGCGGGCTCGCTCAGAGGGAGGAGGGGATCGGGAGGTTCGACGAGGGAATCGAAGGGAGGCTTCGATGCGGGAGGCTCGAGGGAAAGAGTGCGGCGGCGGTAGGGAGGAAAAGGGAGAGGAGAGGAGCGAACGAGTGAGGAGAGCGAGCGATGGGATTAGGGTTCGGTCGCTACGGGGAGGCCTGGAGTGGTTGGGCCAGTGAGGGGAAAATTGGGCCAGGGAGGCCTGAAGGCCTGGAGGAGGCTGGTGGGAAGAGGAGGCCCAAGAGGCTGGCGGCTGGGCCTGAAGGGATGGAGGCTGACTGCTCCTCTTTTTTTTTATTTCTTAGCAGAAAAAATAAATAAAAGGAGAGAGCCAAAAATAATAAGAAAAGAGGCAAAGAATAAGAATAAAAATGATGGAACGTTTTGTAAGGCTTTAGGGAATAAAACCAACCCCACAGAAATAGTTCCAACAAAATAGGGAAAAACAAACTAAAATAAATAGCTTGTCTTAAAGGAGTTTAAAAGGAGTCTAGATTTTAGAGGAGCCTCGAAAATTGAGAAAAGAATATATGGAAGATTTTTGA
>LR738713.1:19124708-19202488 GCA_902687465.1 Secale cereale
CGTGCTTGAGTTAAACCGAACTAAGGTAAGGCTAATCCAGCAAATCCTCCCGGCGTGTCGACACCCTGATAGGTAGCCGCGCGTATCTAGTCTCAGGACACGACCGGATGGGCGATTCTAAAGGTTTTTACCAAACCTCGAGTTTCCTCGTGGTGGCCCCGCAGACTCCCCGTTTCGGACCAACACTCATGTGGAGCACTGGCCCGGGGTTGTTGAATTAAAATAAAAGGGATAGCTAGTCCACATGCAAGTTTTATTAGTTATTAGGCGAATAGTACCAATGTTGGGACTTGCTGGAAAAGACTTAGCACTTAGCGGTTTATCAAGGGGGTCCCATACACCCCAACCGTGTTAGGAACGCATAATCAAGGAACATAACACCGGTTTATACGGTTCCTAACGGCATGAGTGGAACAAAACACCAAGCAAAAGGCTTAGCCTTCCACCCTTGCCAATATATAGATGATTTTATTTAAGCATTTATATAGTGTGATATAACCCAACCAAACTTCAACATGAAGCAAGCATCTTCGATCTTCACCTGCAACTAGCAATGCTATAAGAAGGGCTGAGCGAAGCGTACTTAGCCAAGCAACGGTTTGCATAGGTAGGTTGGTTAAACAGGTTCATGGTTACAAGTAGGAGGCTGACAGGAAAGACATGGGCATCGAGGCAAAACTATAGATCGAGACTACTAGCAATAGGCAAAGATAGTAATGTTATCCGGGTTCGGTCATCTTGCCTGGTATTCCACAAGGGAGAAGAACGGATCCATGAAGTAGACGGAGCAACACAGTCGAGAGAATCCTCACAACTCCGGAACGAAACCGAAGCTAACAAGAGAAGCAACCGGAAAGAAAGAAACAACACGGTAAACACACAAGCATAAACATGGCATACGATGCGCAAACAAGTATGATGCATGTCCGGTTTAATTATGCATGGCATGGCAAAGTGCACAAACAAATACTACAAGTTAAGTGGAGCTCAATATGTAACGAGTTGCATATTGACGAAACACCACATTTAATTATTTAGTTGACTCTCATTTAATTACAAGACAAGATTAAATGTTATTAACATGGCAAGAGGTGAAGCATAAGTAAACTAACTATTTAGGCATTTTAAATGAGGCCAGAAAATAACAACAACAAGTTCCGGAAAAACCCCATGAGCATGTTTAGTGATTATAAAGCAAACACAATTAAACATATTAGTGTTGTTAACATGATGCGGATGACATGACCAAGTTGATGCAATTTTATTAAAAGGTTAACAAGAAGATGATATGAAGCATCGTCACCGTGGTGGAAGGAAAAGGGTGCCACGGCAACAATTCCGAAAATGATGCCACGACAACATATCGGTTCCGGTAACTCGTTAAGAGTCCGGTGCAAAAGGAAAGATGGCGTGAGCGAGTCAAACGAGGTGAAAGGTGGGGCGATCCCGTTGCCGGGTTCCCACGAGTCGGTGACGAGGCAACCGAGGAACATGACAAAAGATGAAACGACACGGTGCACACACGGGAAACATTTCATACAACACAAGCAAGCATCACACGGGTCATCGTCTCGGGTTATACCTTCGAAACACTCGTTTCGGGACGGTTCGAGATCGTAGTGGAAGGAGTCGTTCTCACGAGTCGTAGAGGAAGTAGTGGTTCACGTGGCGGTAGAGGTACTCGTTCGTAGAGGAAGTAGTCGTACACGGGGCGACGGTAGACGTTCACGGAGCTCGTTTTCCCGTAGATGTTCGGGTCGGTGTCGTGGTACTTGGGGTTCTCGTTTGCGACGGTAGTGGAAGTAGTGGTACTTGTGCATGTAGTCGTTCTCGTCCGTAGTTGTTCATGTCATCGATGTCGGGGTACTTGGTCGGGTCGCCGTGGTACTTGTCGGTCATGTAGAGGTACTTGGCGTTCGTCGTCACATGTAGTCGTGGTACTTGCGACGTCGGGGTACACATTATGTAGTGGTACTTGGTGTCGGCGACGGTAGTCGAACTTGACGGATTCGAGCTCTTCGAGGGTCGTCGTGGTACTCGCCGTAGGGGTACATGAGGGTCGTCGTGTAGAGGTACTCGTCACGGTTCGTAGACGTACTTGCGTCGGAGGGGTACTTGTCGCGTCTCCGAGGTCCTGGGATATCGACAACAGCCACAAAACAACAAAACACAGGCACGGCAGCAAACTTGCGTGAAGGGGCCACGAGGCCATGGCAGCAGCACGGAGAGGACAAAGTGGCCGACGAGGGCGACCAAGAGGGCGCGGTGCTGCTGGTCTTGACGGGGAGGACGGAGGGAGCCGCAGGCTGCGGGACGACGGCTCCGGGCGTCGAGGGAAAAGGGGCGCGGCCTGCTGCTGGGCTCCACGTCAGGAGGGGAGGCAGGGGCACGCCGGCGGGTCGCCGGGCCTGGCCGGCGTCGAGGAAGAAGGAGGGCGCTCGCTGCGCATATCCGGCCGGCCCTGGTGCCGCGGCCTCGACGGCGCGTAGAGGAGGCGACGGAGGAGGGGCGCGGGTCCTGGAGACGGGGCTGGACGGAGCAGGGGCGTCGGGGTACTTGGGGCGAGGGGAGCGGCAGCCCTGGCGCGGGTACTACCTTGGCGACGGAGGTGGCCAGCGCGAGGGGAACGAAGCCGGAGGGAGGCCACGCGCGGGCGCCAGAGGAGAGGGCGCGGGCTCGCTCAGAGGGAGGAGGGGATCGGGAGGTTCGACGAGGGAATCGAAGGGAGGCTTCGATGCGGGAGGCTCGAGGGAAAGAGTGCGGCGGCGGTAGGGAGGAAAAGGGAGAGGAGAGGAGCGAACGAGTGAGGAGAGCGAGCGATGGGATTAGGGTTCGGTCGCTACGGGGAGGCCTGGAGTGGTTGGGCCAGTGAGGGGAAAATTGGGCCAGGGAGGCCTGAAGGCCTGGAGGAGGCTGGTGGGAAGAGGAGGCCCAAGAGGCTGGCGGCTGGGCCTGAAGGGATGGAGGCTGACTGCTCCTCTTTTTTTTTATTTCTTAGCAGAAAAAATAAATAAAAGGAGAGAGCCAAAAATAATAAGAAAAGAGGCAAAGAATAAGAATAAAAATGATGGAACGTTTTGTAAGGCTTTAGGGAATAAAACCAACCCCACAGAAATAGTTCCAACAAAATAGGGAAAAACAAACTAAAATAAATAGCTTGTCTTAAAGGAGTTTAAAAGGAGTCTAGATTTTAGAGGAGCCTCGAAAATTGAGAAAAGAATATATGGAAGATTTTTGATGGTGAAACTTGAATAAAGAGGCATGGGGAATAAATGCAAGTGTGTTGCGGGTAATTCCAAACAATGGAATATTTATTATATAGCTCCCTAAAATATTGGGATGATATGTTTTAAAGAGAAGTCATTCTTCCCTCGATTTAAATGGACCGAAGGTCCACACGAATTATTTAGGTTGAGATGCAAAATAAAATATGACATGATGGCATGATGACATGATGCAATGCAAAAATAAATAACACAAGCTCAAAAGAACACACGGGCAACCCGGAACATCTGGAATCTTCTGGGATCTTCTGGGATCTTCTGGGACGTCGGTCTCGGGCGTCACAACTCACCCACACTAACAGAGGATCTCGACCCGAGATCCTAGAGATATCACCGGGTAAAAACGAAAGAGGAAGAGGTAAAACAAAGTTGCTTCTTTGACAGACGAGTGAAACCACGAACCTTGAGAGGTTTAACAATCTGAAAGAAGAATACAACGGAGATGAACGAAGATGAAAACTCCGTTAGAAAAGAGGAACAAGGAACATAATGAGAACCTTGGAGGTTGAAAGACATGAAACAAGAGCTTAGGAACCAAAAGAATATGAAACTGCAATGGTATAGCCAAGGAATAAGAATGAAATAATTTGGACAGCACTCCGACTGAAAATGGAAGAAAATGAACAAAAACTTGAGGAGATGGAATGATACTTGATGAAAACAACAACATATTGCCTCCGAAACAATTAAAAGAATGGCACAAGGTTAAGAAAGATTTCAGACAGCATTCCGGTTGAAAAGAGAGGTAAATCTTGATAAGATGAGGTTACTTGAATGAAGAATACAACACTCCGGTTAAATGATAAGCAAGGGAAAGAACATGATCTCGATAAAACGAGATGATGGGACGAAGAGAGCAATATTACAAAGCCTCCGGAATGAAAGAATAGAATATAGATCGTTGGGAAGAAAGAACGGAGAAGAAGATGACAACTTCTCCCACGAATGAATTTGAAAGAGCATCCTTACGAAGAATGATTGAACGGAGTTGTTGGAAAAAAATCAACAACGAAAAGAATAAGCTCGATGTGGGCTTATGGAAAACATCTCAAAATTAAGAGGTGACAACCAGCCACTACGGAAACAATAGATTGGATTGAGATCAACAAGGAGGTGAAAAACTTATTTCACCGGAATGATAAATGAAGAATTTGGGTCATTTATAAGCACCATAATAGCAACAATCCTTAGGAAAAGCTTTTAGGTGAAATACAACCCAAGATAACTCTAACTAATAAATTGAAGGGTTGAAAGATCTCCTGAACAAAGAAAATGATGGGTTTAAATATCTCATTCTTGAAACTCGTGAATCATAAAACATGAAGGAATTGTCAAGAATGACATAACACCATCTGAAAAGATAAGGTAGAAAGAATTGCACTTGGAAAGCATGATGAAGAATGCTTGAGCTCGAACAAGAATCTTGATGAAGACTTCAAGGGTGAATTAAATCTTGATGAACCACCATGAGACTCCGGTATTAAAGCATGAGAAGTGGAAAATGAAAAGAATAAGATTTAAGGCCTGCGATGAATTAGATGGAGCTTGAAATGATATAATTGGAATAACTTGGAGCTCCGGAAAACAAGATGAACAACTTAGAACCGAGAATATGATATGATGAACAAGCTCCGGAAAAAGAGATTAAATCACCTTGAAGAAATAAGAATAAGAATTATGTTATGCATCTCCTTCACCAATTTAAATTGATGACAACCAAAGGATTTGGCATACTACTTATTCTCATTGGAAAGAATTAAAGAGAGATCTAACACAACCTTGGGTAAATATTCAACGAACCACCGGCAGGATTGTGAAGAGTACAAATGAATTAAAACGATAACAAGGAAGAGTAAGCTTGAATGAACCACCGTAAGAATATGGAGACGAATGAGGAGACATCAATGAAGAATATTTGGAGGACGAAGTTGAAAACTGAGAACGAAGAAATATTCTGAAATGATGGCCTTCGGAGGATCACAAAGAAAAGAATTCATGAAATGCTTCGACTAGGTAAGAAAAGAATTCCTCACAATCAGAACAATAATGAGGATGGCATGAAGCTAGAACCATGAATCTTGAGAGAACGGGCCAAGATTTAAGAGAAACACTTCTCCGGTCTCCAAATGTTGAGAGTGAAGACGAGAATGCCATGAAGAATTGTTGAGCACTCCGGAATGAAGAATTAAAAGGTTGAAACAATGGTGAAAAAGAATTTGAAAGCGATCTTGGGGAAGGCATGTGACTGATGGAATCATTCTTATGTCACACTTTGAAAAGAATTTGAGTATAACTCCAGAAAAAGAAGAGTCAGGTAAGATCCTGGGAAAAGACCTGTGGGTTAGGGCCCACTCAAAGAAATCACCGTTGAAAAAAGATTGCTTAAGAGATATATTGCACCGGTTGAATTAAATGGCTTGAATAAGAAGACAATGCTCAAAATAATTTGAACGGGTTAAGAATGGAATTATGAATCTTCAGCACTCCGGATATGAATAAGAGAGGAGAATGATTAATTGGTGCACCGGAGTAAGAAAGCATTGTGAAATGAGGAAAAGGATAAGATCAACACCGAAGCTTGAATTACATCCACCGGTAGAATTTGAGAACAAAAGAATGATGAACTTGAAACTCTTGAGCAACTTCACGATAAATCACCGGATAAGAACATTGAAGGAAAAGAATGAAGAAATATCACATGAATAAAATGGATACTTCATCTGGGAATTCCAGCTCCAAGAAGAAGAAGGGTGGGAGGGTGGGGAAACAAAGACAACTTGGGATGAATGAAACAGACAAAACGTCGGATTTCTCATCGGCGTCTGTATGGAATAACTTGAAGAGAAGGCACACCGGTTGAAAAAGAATTAACATGACCATCTTGATGATCAATAAGGATTAGCACTCCCATAGAAATATGAGAACACCGATTAGGAAGGTATGGAATCAACATTTGACATCGAAGCAACTCGAATACCAGAATCAAAACAAGAACAAAGGATAGATATGCAACATGATCTTCACAACATCATCCGAACAGAGAATTGAACGAATGAATTCCGCAGGTACATCAACTTGTCGAGAAGCCACTTGGAAAACAAAAGGTAAATAAAAAGGAACAAGGATCAGATAGAACAAATACAAGATAGAAGCTTCGTTCGACATCTTCGTGCTGAAAGCTCATGGAACGTGTTACAAAAGGGTTTTGCAATCCTCGGATCAGCAAAGCCAAGGACCCTTTAAGATGCAACTCCCGATCAGAACAAGTCCATAAAACCACTTCACTCAATGTAGAACCCCGAACTTCATATCATGCATTTGTTGGAAGAATGCCTAGAACTACTAGATGAACCCACCTATTAATTTTCGAAAGTTTCCAGTTATGCAATCAGGTGTTGGGGATACACGGGAAGCACCGCGCAATCAACTCTAAACCTACATCCAGGTGTATCCATCCTTCAACACATAACCAGTCTTTCTCGGAAACTGTTTACCTCGGACCTTCGAAACGCATCCACTATACAAGCTATGGCAATACTCCCGAACTACCTCCCCAGTACTGGGTGATGTCGGGGTTATCTTGCCACTAACCGCATAGGAGAGTTTTCGATGTCGGCCGTCTTAAGTATTCTAGTACTGCCGCGATGGATTTGTGACGACAACACCTCGGAGCTCAACTCCCCGGGACACTGCCACAACCCCTAATGACAGGAGGCATCGAGAACAATGTTCTCGTCACAAAGACATCGAAACAATCCAAACAATACTCGCGAGATCCTAAAAAAAAATTGGTGCGATTTTTTGAAAGTAGAAGAGACAAGAGTAGTCGTCAGGAGTCCTCACCAGAGAGAAAAGAGATGAGAAGCAAAAGAATCCTACTCTCCGATATAATATAGGACTCAAAATATTTTTTAGTGTGTGCCTAGACTCAACCGTCAACGATTCGATCAATCAGTGGTGGCTTCTAGGTCGGAGAAGGCTCTGAATACCAACTTGTAATGCCCAGGATGGGACTATATCTCCTACGTGTCGAGGCACGACTTAAAGATATAAGCCCATCCTAAAATGATCTCAAGTTTGGTATCTTTGCACGACTCATGTAAAAGAGGGATTAAATTGCAAAAGGAGATAGTCGGCTTACACTCGCCACTTCACACAATACATTACTTAAGCAATCATCATTCAAAACATCACAACCCGACTACGGGTGAAGAACCAAAAGAAAGATACCAAAACAACATAAAGCCACAGGTCAGGATCGAATCCTAGTAGAAACCACTACTGATCGTCGAAACGCCTCAAGCAAAACGGCCAAACTCTTCATCGAGCTCCCAGTGAAGAACTGAACCAGCTCCTGCATCAAACTCGGCTGAACCTGCATCTGGTATGGTGAAGTAACTGTGAGCCACAGAGGACTCAGCAACCCCGTTCCCGGGTAACAAGACTATTTAAGCCTTGGGTGTGGACAAGGCTGAAGAAAAGCATATGAGGTGAAGGAAAAACAAGAGTCTGCAGCAGCAACTAGCACTAACTTACGTAATAGAGAGCGAGAAGAGAAGTGCCTCGGTCGAAAGATGATCACGAAGTGATCCTAACTAAATCCGGTCAAACATAACCCCACCGTGTTCAACTCCCGAATCCCTATTCGGAAATTGACAGTCACGGAACACACACTGGTAGTGTATTGAAACATTGTGTCAAGTTATCTACAACCGGATATTAACAAGCTCCCATCTGCCACATAACCGCGGGCACGGCTTTCGAAAGTTCAAACCCTGCAGGGGTGTTCCAACTTGACCCATTACAAGCCCACGATCCGCGGAGTCGCAACTCCATAGGTGGGAAGACCCGAGTATTCTCGGAATCCCGTGCTTGAGTTAAACCGAACTAAGGTAAGGCTAATCCAGCAAATCCTCCCGGCGTGTCGACACCCTGATAGGTAGCCGCGCGTATCTAGTCTCAGGACACGACCGGATGGGCGATTCTAAAGGTTTTTACCAAACCTCGAGTTTCCTCGTGGTGGCCCCGCAGACTCCCCGTTTCGGACCAACACTCATGTGGAGCACTGGCCCGGGGTTGTTGAATTAAAATAAAAGGGATAGCTAGTCCACATGCAAGTTTTATTAGTTATTAGGCGAATAGTACCAATGTTGGGACTTGCTGGAAAAGACTTAGCACTTAGCGGTTTATCAAGGGGGTCCCATACACCCCAACCGTGTTAGGAACGCATAATCAAGGAACATAACACCGGTTTATACGGTTCCTAACGGCATGAGTGGAACAAAACACCAAGCAAAAGGCTTAGCCTTCCACCCTTGCCAATATATAGATGATTTTATTTAAGCATTTATATAGTGTGATATAACCCAACCAAACTTCAACATGAAGCAAGCATCTTCGATCTTCACCTGCAACTAGCAATGCTATAAGAAGGGCTGAGCGAAGCGTACTTAGCCAAGCAACGGTTTGCATAGGTAGGTTGGTTAAACAGGTTCATGGTTACAAGTAGGAGGCTGACAGGAAAGACATGGGCATCGAGGCAAAACTATAGATCGAGACTACTAGCAATAGGCAAAGATAGTAATGTTATCCGGGTTCGGTCATCTTGCCTGGTATTCCACAAGGGAGAAGAACGGATCCATGAAGTAGACGGAGCAACACAGTCGAGAGAATCCTCACAACTCCGGAACGAAACCGAAGCTAACAAGAGAAGCAACCGGAAAGAAAGAAACAACACGGTAAACACACAAGCATAAACATGGCATACGATGCGCAAACAAGTATGATGCATGTCCGGTTTAATTATGCATGGCATGGCAAAGTGCACAAACAAATACTACAAGTTAAGTGGAGCTCAATATGTAACGAGTTGCATATTGACGAAACACCACATTTAATTATTTAGTTGACTCTCATTTAATCACAAGACAAGATTAAATGTTATTAACATGGCAAGAGGTGAAGCATAAGTAAACTAACTATTTAGGCATTTTAAATGAGGCCAGAAAATAACAACAACAAGTTCCGGAAAAACCCCATGAGCATGTTTAGTGATTATAAAGCAAACACAATTAAACATATTAGTGTTGTTAACATGATGCGGATGACATGACCAAGTTGATGCAATTTTATTAAAAGGTTAACAAGAAGATGATATGAAGCATCGTCACCGTGGTGGAAGGAAAAGGGTGCCACGGCAACAATTCCGAAAATGATGCCACGACAACATATCGGTTCCGGTAACTCGTTGAGAGTCCGGTGCAAAAGGAAAGATGGCGTGAGCGAGTCAAACGAGGTGAAAGGTGGGGCGATCCCGTTGCCGGGTTCCCACGAGTCGGTGACGAGGCAACCGAGGAACATGACAAAAGATGAAACGGCACGGTGCACACACGGGAAACATTTCATACAACACAAGCAAGCATCACACGGGTCATCGTCTCGGGTTATACCTTCGAAACACTCGTTTCGGGACGGTTCGAGATCGTAGTGGAAGGAGTCGTTCTCACGAGTCGTAGAGGAAGTAGTGGTTCACGTGGCGGTAGAGGTACTCGTTCGTAGAGGAAGTAGTCGTACACGGGGCGACGGTAGACGTTCACGGAGCTCGTTTTCCCGTAGATGTTCGGGTCGGTGTCGTGGTACTTGGGGTTCTCGTTTGCGACGGTAGTGGAAGTAGTGGTACTTGTGCATGTAGTCGTTCTCGTCCGTAGTTGTTCATGTCATCGATGTCGGGGTACTTGGTCGGGTCGCCGTGGTACTTGTCGGTCATGTAGAGGTACTTGGCGTTCGTCGTCACATGTAGTCGTGGTACTTGCGACGTCGGGGTACACATTATGTAGTGGTACTTGGTGTCGGCGACGGTAGTCGAACTTGACGGATTCGAGCTCTTCGAGGGTCGTCGTGGTACTCGCCGTAGGGGTACATGAGGGTCGTCGTGTAGAGGTACTCGTCACGGTTCGTAGACGTACTTGCGTCGGAGGGGTACTTGTCGCGTCTCCGAGGTCCTGGGATATCGACAACAGCCACAAAACAACAAAACACAGGCACGGCAGCAAACTTGCGTGAAGGGGCCACGAGGCCATGGCAGCAGCACGGAGAGGACAAAGTGGCCGACGAGGGCGACCAAGAGGGCGCGGTGCTGCTGGTCTTGACGGGGAGGACGGAGGGAGCCGCAGGCTGCGGGACGACGGCTCCGGGCGTCGAGGGAAAAGGGGCGCGGCCTGCTGCTGGGCTCTGCGTCAGGAGGGGAGGCAGGGGCACGCCGGCGGGTCGCCGGGCCTGGCCGGCGTCGAGGAAGAAGGAGGGCGCTCGCTGCGCATCTCCGGCCGGCTCTGGTGCCGCGGCCTCGACGGTGCGCAGAGGAGGCGACGGAGGAGGGGCGCGGGTCCTGGAGACGGGGCTGGACGGAGCAGGGGCGTCGGGGTACTTGGGGCGAGGGGAGCGGCAGCCCTGGCCCGGGTCCTACCTTGGCGACAGAGGTGGCCAGCGCGAGGGGAACGAAGCCGGAGGGAGGCCACGCGCGGGCGCCAGAGGAGAGGGCGTGGGCTCGCTCGGAGGGAGGAGGGGATCGGGAGGTTCGACGAGGGAATCGGAGGGAGGCTTCGATGCGGGAGGCTCGAGGGAAAGAGTGCGGCGGCGGTAGGGAGGAAAAGGGAGAGGAGAGGAGCGAACGAGTGAGGAGAGCGAGCGATGGGATTAGGGTTCGGTCGCTACGGGGAGGCCTGGAGTGGTTGGGCCAGTGAGGGGAAAATTGGGCCAGGGAGGCCTGAAGGCCTGGAGGAGGCTGGTGGGAAGAGGAGGCCCAAGAGGCTGGCGGCTGGGCCTGAAGGGATGGAGGCTGACTGCTCCTCTTTTTTTTTATTTCTTAGCAGAAAAAATAAATAAAAGGAGAGAGCCAAAAATAATAAGAAAAGAGGCAAAGAATAAGAATAAAAATGATGGAACGTTTTGTAAGGCTTTAGGGAATAAAACCAACCCCACAGAAATAGTTCCAACAAAATAGGGAAAAACAAACTAAAATAAATAGCTTGTCTTAAAGGAGTTTAAAAGGAGTCTAGATTTTAGAGGAGCCTCGAAAATTGAGAAAAGAATATATGGAAGATTTTTGACGGTGAAACTTGAATAAAGAGGCATGGGGAATAAATGCAAGTGTGTTGCGGGTAATTCCAAACAATGGAATATTTATTATATAGCTCCCTAAAATATTGGGATGATATGTTTTAAAGAGAAGACATTCTTCCCTCGATTTAAATGGACCGAAGGTCCACACGAATTATTTAGGTTGAGATGCAAAATAAAATATGACATGATGGCATGATGACATGATGCAATGCAAAAATAAATAACACAAGCTCAAAAGAACACACGGGCAACCCGGAACATCTGGAATCTTCTGGGATCTTCTGGGATCTTCTGGGACGTCGGTCTCGGGCGTCACACAACCATTAAATACTTAATCGTAGACACTAAGATGTTCATAAGCGGAACAATCCAACCCATCCTATAAACCTAAGAGATTCATCCCCATTATGCTAATTATCTTAGAATGCAAGCTATCAACGTAAGCAACCCAGCCACATTAGCTTCCTTATTGTTCATGCTCAAACCATTTTCCTTACTGTTCATGCATTTTCGTGTGCCTTTATTTTGTTTTTTCATACTCAACCGATTTTCCTTACTGTCCATGCATTTATTGTTCTATTTGTTTCATGCTTGATGGGCTAGAATTTCCGCTATTTCTTTTCCATGTCCATTGGCACCTTTAGTCCTACAACATTTATAGTTTCCATACATAGTTTTTTCTTCCGCAGGTGAACTTTATGTCATTGTTTTTAGAGGAGGAAACCACTTTTTCAGTTAATTCAGTATCTCTACTCCTTTACTACTCCTACTGCTTTGTTGGGAAATGCTTACTGAATTGCTCCACACAAGATTTGACGCCCTGAATCGAAACTAGCCATGCAATTAGTTTTTAATATTAAGCATTTGATAGCTAAATTGGTGCTGTTTCCACTGTACTTTTTAGTTTTTGGTGGTGCTCTTGCTGATTGTCTTAGTGCTTTAGACACACTATAAAAACATGCAGCAAAACATGCAATTCCTCTGCCCCTCTTAGCTCCATGCATGCGCAGGTACCACCCATTTCTTTCTCAAGTAGAGAAGGTGATTGATATGTTGCTTTCACCTACATCATTATTTCTTGTAGGCATCTTCTTCTATTTTCTTTCAGCTACAATATTCATTGGATCTCTCAACTATGTTGTTAAGTTTCATCTTCTTAGTTACTCTACATGCAGAATGTTACTGATCTATGTCCAATCTCAGTATGTGATCTATCAGATTTTGTATAGCTTGCATAATGCCCATACCATTAGCCCATTCTAATAATACTTATAGGAATTTCATATTATCATTAGCAAGATGAAGTCTGAGTGCGCTATTATTCCTTGATGTCAAGCATCGGCCACTACTATCTGCACTAGCTTCGCATCAGAACATACCTTCTCATTTTCAAAGAAGAAGTAGGTGTTCTCACTAATTATCATATAAACTACCATAGATGTTAACAAAGACAAGAACCAACTAATGTTTCCAGAGCATTATTTCCAACTGTCTGTTACATTATATTATGTTTATTAGTAGATACAACTATATGTTGTAACACACCCTATTTTTTCACTTGTTGTTTTATATGAACAAATTATATTCTGTAGAACTTATGTACTAACATGCAGATGATTGATTCACAACAAGAGCACATATAGATGCAATACACAAAAGTATTTCAAAATGGCAATTTGTACATAACCTTTCATGGCATCTCCATTTCAGAATCGCGGTTGATCTAGTTTTTTATCAGAATCCCATTATTAGTGTGTTTATATACATTAGTATTTTTGTAAATGATATGGAATTACTTATTCCATAACATTATACTCCCTCCGCTCCTTTATATAAGGTGTATTTATTTTTTCAAAAGAATGGATAGGGCTATCGCTGAATCCGACTACATGACGATAGGCCCATCAGAATGATGTATGGCTAGCACCATATATGCCAACCATTATCACATGCCTCTTCTTCAAGAGCCTCGTTGCAATTGAATAAATACTGATATGCAGCGAAAATCGCCGAGCATCCTGCTTCCGAAGCACTATTCCGGCAGTTGGGCCGTTGCATAAACACGTTGACAAAGAGAGTGTCCATGTTCGCCATCGGAGCCATCCAACTAAGGGCAACTTTTGTCTCCCTTTTCTTTTCAACGTCCCATGAGCATTGCAATGTCATCTTACCCTTGATTATTTTCTTATGTTGAGAATCTCCTTGAAGCACAGATGGAATCGAAGTAACTTTGTATGAAGTCAGTGGAAGCTTCAACTGGCAGACTTTCCTTGCTATGAGTCATGCTTGTGTGCACTTGCCAAATCCTCCAACCTAACATGATCACCATATTTCATGCTACTTCGGAATACTGATTGAGTACCTAAAGCAACCAGTCCTCCCCGGTGTCTTTGAACACCTCTCGTGGCGGTAACGACCACACTAAACTCATATGCTCCCGCGACCTCCTTATGTGGCTGCATGTTACCAATGCATGGAAAGACCCTTTATCCTCCACCCCGCAGATAGGGCATGTAGCACACGTAGATATGCGACGGATAAGAAATAGGATTTTGCCAATGCTATAGGTGCCAAATAGGAAAACTGCATCATGCTTGTTGCTTCATATAGGGAGGTGGTGACACATGGCGCCATATATGGGCCTCAATCAATTGGCTATGTCGTTGTTTTCTATACCGAGTGGAGCGAAAATCAGTATTTAACAAATTGTTTTCTTTTTGGTATTATTTTTAATTTTTCTACATTTAATTTAAGTTTAGTTATTAGTTTTAAATAAAAAAATGAAGATTTTTTTATAAGAAGTTGAGTATTTTTAAAAATTCCTAATTTCTTTTGGAATTCTGAACAAGAACTTTTTGAAAAAAACTTATGTAAACATTTTTATAATTTTAAAAAATCAAATTTTATTGTCTTTATTAAAAACTATAGAAACCTTTCTGGAGAAATATTTATAGAAGAAAAGGTGGAAAAAGTGAATAACAAGAAAAGAAAAACAACCCCCACAAAAAAAGGAAAAAAATTATTAGAAAAAACTAACTGGAAAGCTATAAGAAATACAGAAAAATCACTCTCCGCCTCCGCGTTTATGTCGGTAGCTTGACACAGAAATCTCATCAAATCCTATATTTCAGGACTTCTGTTTTGGTAAGTGCGGGTTGCTTCCAACAAACAAATGCAAAAAACTACTGCTTGTGCAGATTCATTTTTGTTCGGCTTAGCATTTCTAGGTGGTATGAAATCACTTTTTTTTTGACAGAAAAATCACCTTTTTTATACTGATGATGGGTGCGATGGAAACATATCTATTCTTTTTTTTATCCGGAGAAGGGTAGGCCGGCCCATCGGAGAAGTAGGCAGTTTCTCCATTATTGTGTCCATTGCAATGTTTTCATCTTAAGATCATATATCTATATTATTCAAACGAAGCTATTCAATGTATGTGTTACCGTGTGAGTAGGACTAAGAGTACCCGTAGCAACGCGCATGGCATTATCCTCTTACAATAAAGAATGGATAGGGCCATCGCTGAATCCAACTACATGATGATAGGCCCATCAGAATGATGTATGGCTAGCACCATATATGCCAACCATTATCACATGTTTCTTCTTCAAGAGCCTCATTGCAATTGAATAAATACCGATATGCAGCGAAAATCACCGAGCATCCTGCTTCCGAAGCACTATTCCGGCAGTTGGGCCGTTGCATAAACACGTTGACAAAGAGAGTGTCCATGTTCGCCATCGGAGCCATCCAACTAAGGGCAACTTTTGTCTCCCTTTTCTTTTCAACGTCCCATGAGCATTGCAATGTCATCTTACCCTTGACTATTTTCTTATGTTGAGAATCTCCTTGAAGCACAGATGGAATCGAAGTAACTTTGTATGAAGTCAGTGGAAGCTTCAACTGGCAGACTTTCCTTGCTATGAGTCATGCTTGTGCGCACTTGCCAAATCCTCCAACCTAACACGATCACCATATTTCATGCTACTTCGGAGCACTGATTGAGTACCTAAAGCAACCAGTCCTCCCCGGTGTCTTTGAACACCTCTCGTGGCGGTAACGACCACACTAAACTCATATGCTCCCGTGACCTCCTTATGTGGCTGCATGTTACCAATGCATGGAAAGACCCTTTATCCTCCACCCCGCAGATAGGGCATGTAGCACACGTAGACATGCGACGGATAAGAAATAGGATTTTGCCAATGCTACAGGTGCCAAATAGGAAAACTGCATGATGCTTGTTGCTTCATATAGGAAGGTGGTGAGTGGTGACACATGTCGCCATATATGGGCCTTAACCAATTGGCTATTTCGTTGTTTTCTATACCGAGTGGAGCGAAAAATCAGTATTTAACAAATTATTTTCTTTTTGGTATTATTTTTTATTTTTCTACCTTTAATTTCAGTTTAGTTATTAGTTTTAAATAAAAAATGAAGATTTTTTTATAAGAAGTTGAGTATTTTAAAAATTCCTAATTTCTTTTGGAATTCTGAACAAGAACTTTTTGAAAAAAACTTATGTAAACATTTTTATAATTTTATAAAGTCAAATTTTATTGTCTTTATTAAAAACTATTGAAACCCTTTCGGAGAAATATTTATAGACGAAAAGGCGGAAAAAGTGAATAACAAGAAAAGAAAAACAGCCCCCACAAAAAAGAAAAAGGAAAAAGGAAAAATATTAGAAAAAACTAACTGGAAAGCTATACGTAATACCGAAAAAGCACTCTCCGCCTCCGCGTTTATGTCGGTAGCTTGACACAGAAATCTCATCAAATCCTATATTTCAGGACTTCTGTTTTGGTAAGTGCGGGTTGCTTCCAACAAACAAATGCAAAAAACTACTGCTTGTGCAGATTCATTTTTGTTCGTCTTAGCATTTCTAGGTGGTATGAAATCACTTTCGTTTGACAGAAAAATCACCTTTTTTATATCTATTCTTTTTTTTTAACCGGAGAAGGGTAGGCCCGCCCATCAGAGAAGTAGGAGAAGTAGGCCGGCCCTTGGCGATTTCGTAGCGTAACAGAACACAATTCGGAGAGTATCGACAAATAAATATTCACACTCGCTCTCCGAGCACTGTTTCTTCCCCGGTTGGGAAAAAAACGAGTCTTTTCCGGCGACTCGCCGCCCCGCGCCGCGCCGCCGGCGAGAGGACGCCAAGCCTCCGGCTGAAGGAACTCCGAGTCCGCAGGACGGGATTCGAGCCCGCCTTCCCATCGGTAAGGGCCTATCTTTTCATCTTTTTTGTTGGTCGACGAGAAATCAGATCCCCTTCCGCCCCCGTAGTTTCACCCTAGACTAGATCCGAGCTGTTTGATTCCATCAGTTGAATGATGGCTAGCTAATACCGATAGCCGTGGTTTTCTTGTTGTGATCTTCGCCATGTGTTGATTCCATATCAGACCTCTATTTTTCTAGGGTATCTCAGACCTCAATTGGGCGTTCAAGATGCGTAGGAGCAGGGGGGAGGATATCATTATCATGCCGAGGGAGGTCGGTGAGAGGAGCAGGAGGAGGAGGAGGGAACACATGGCCACTGCAAGAGATGATTGCGGGGCATCGCTTCCGTACGAGATGATCATAGAGGTTCTGCAGTGGCTTCCTGTCAAATCCGTCTTCCGCTTCAGAGCAGTTTGCCGCTCCTGGGCTGCGCTGCTCTCCTCCGATGAATTCCGCCGCCTCCACATGTCAGCAGCCAAGGTTGCAAAGCGGCGGCCACCACCAGCCAAGCTGCTATACATCTCACCGACCGCCACATTCGACTCCACCGCGGTCTACTCGTGCTCCTTCTCGCCATCATCATCATCATCGGGCCGCCCCAGAGATCGAGGGGACCTACTGTTCACTATCGACGGTGCCCGTGGCAACTATGTGGAAGTAGTGACTCCTGCGCCGTGCCATGGCCTCACCCTTCTCTACGATGCTCTTGACACAGCCTACTACATCTGCAATGCGGCCACGCGGGCAGCCACACGTCTGCCGCCTTCTAGTGATGTAGCATGCGACTCCAGTGCTGGGCTGGGGTTTGATGCCCGCACAGACGAGCACAAGGCGGTGAGGTTGATCAATAGGATGTTTCATCAGAAGGACTTGGATCCAGTCAGCTGTGAGGTGTACACGCTTAGAGGCCCCTTTGTGGACTGCCGCTGGAGGCCGGCTGCCAGAGGAGTACCCTCCAGCTTGCATAAATTTGTACATGCCGCTGTTTTGAATGCGTCATGCAACAAATTATCTCCCGTGTTTGCCAATGGTTGCCTGCACTGGTTGATGGCACCTGCCTATTTCATCACGACTCCTAGTGTTGCCATCGTGTCCTTTTCGGTCGCAGAGGAGACCTTCACATGTCAGCGGTCACCGCCCTTCTGGGTACCAGGAGCGCCGCCAGCCTCCAGGAATTGGTCATCAGGAGAGCAACTATTGGAGATGGATGACCAACTATGTTTGGTTCGCAACAGAATGCCTCATGGTAGTAACACTTTGGAGATCTGGAAACTGCTGGACTATACCTCTGGTGACTGGCTACTGAATCATCGGATTAGTTTGTCAGGGCACCTGGCAAGGGATTTGCGTCAGTCACAAATTCTGAGAGTTATTGGATCTTTTGGCAGCTACAGGTCGCCAAGGAAGAAGATAATCATTGCTACTAGCATGCACAAGATTTTTGACAAATATCAGAAAATGGTTCACACATATGACCCTAGGTCTGAGGCTCTGGAAACCATTCTTTCAATCACGGAGACACACCCAACTCCACAATATGGGTGCCCTAGTTCAAGATTCAGTTTCATTCAAGAGACCCTTGCTCCCGTGCATACAACAGATGAAGAGATAGCCTTGTCATCTGACCTGGCTAAGGCGACTAGAGAGATCCTACTCCGCCTCCCAGCTAAATCAGCCATACAGTCCAAATTTGTCTGCAAGCAGTGGTTCAGATTGATTGAGAGTAAAAACTTCATTCAGTCATATTTTCAGCATAAGAACATAGACAAAAGACCTAAAGTCATGCTTTTGGTCAAGAGCACTGGACGATTGGGCTTCAGTTTTGCTCCATTGAATAAATGCCTCCAAGAAGCTCCTAGTCACGGTACATTGCTTGATATAAAGGTGGTTTGCTCCAAGCCTTGCCATGGGCTGAACTTGGTAAGCACCGAGACGAAGGACTATCTCTGCAATCCATGCACAGATTTCCACAGGGGCTACTCTAACCTGGGGCCAAATTTGCACCTACGTCCGAGGATGCCTAAAACAGAAGAGCATGCCTTTACAGTCGGCAATAAAAATGTTGGCTTGACTTTCAACCCTTTGACTCGTGAACATGTTATCGTGGAAATCTTCTATCACCGGAAGGACTTTGAATCTCGCAAGTATGACATGTCATGCGCGTTACACTGGTGTGGCACTCCGAACGCTGCCCAAGAGCACTCGGTACCACCTCTGCCTGTGAATGATATGCCACCGGCCTATGTTGAAGGAATGCTGTACTGGATGAATGAACCAAGGTTGGGACAGAGCTGCGAATGGGCCATTGTCTCTTTTGACCTTGCCACAAGTACCTTCGATGTCGTCACGTGCCCTTTGTGGTTTGCAAGATGGAGTAGCAGAAACCGCTGCCGTGCATTTGTTGTTGAGCTTGAGGGAGTTTTATGTGCTGTTCTGGCAGATCCAGTTGCAGACAAACTAGATGTATGGAAGCTAGAGCATGGGCAATGGGGCAGAGCATACACAATTCACCTGGAAGCATGTCCTGGCTATTCCCTCAAGACAAGCGTTGTGGTGCCATTAGCTGTTGATCCCGATCATGGGAGGATCCTGCTCAACACTGGCCGGAAAATAGGTCTATATGATCCAGTAGAGCAAACAATTGAAAATCTCTATCCACTGGATCACGTGCCGGTTGCCAGTAGTGCGCACCTTAAGTCTCTTGATATGCCTTCAACTTCATCAGGGGATACTTTGACATGCTCCAAAGAAGAGTCGGTGGTGGAGACGAATATAATGGACTCTAAATCTATTCCTTGTGTTCCTATGTTATACGAGGAGAGCCTGGCATGTTACTCATTTGTGCGCAAAGCAAACTGCTTGTGGTGAGACATTTTCAAGGCACCTAGGTGGTTTGCAAGATGGAGTAGCAGAAACCGCTGTCGTGCATTTGTTGTGGAACTGGCGGGAGTATTGTGTGCTGTTCTAGCAGACCCAGTGGCAAACAGATTAGATGTATGGAAGCTAGAGCATGGCCAATGGGGAAGAGCATACACAAGTGACCTCGAAGCATCTCCTGATTATTCCCTTAAGACAACTGTGTAAATAATGACCTATAATAGTAAATAGATCTTGTCTTTTCACTATGAAGTCAACGTTGTCTTTTTCACTATGAAGTCAACTTTGTCTTTTTCGCGAAAAAATTATATATTAGTGCAACAGTAGTCAAGTTCATCTAAAAATAGTTCTGAACTATTTTGATCTTTTGTTTAATTATTAGAAAAATCCCTCATATAGGGCGTATTTACAAACCAAGGGCGCTGCTACGCGTCCGCCGGTTGATCTTTTAAGATCAGCCGGGTCGCTGGCCATCAGATACGGCGTCATCAAGCAGCTATCACCATCCTCGATCATTGCAACAAGGGTAATGTTGCAGAAACCTTTGGAATGTAGGTTTTGTTGTAGAAATCTTTGCAACAAAAGTTATGTTGCGGAATTTTTTGCAACAGTGATCACGTTGTAGAAATGTTTATACTTTTTTTTTGCAACAAAGGGCATGTTGCAGAAACGTCTTCAGATTTTTTTTGCAACAATAGAGATCACGTTGCAGAAATGTCAAAATTTTTTTTTTTGCAACAAAGGACATGTTACAGAAACTTTTTGTAATAGAAATTACGTTGCATGATATGCTCTTGCGTCACAGCTCGAGAAGATGGCAGCCATGAACACCGATGCTCCTCTCGAATGCTCGCAACGTGGAACGACGAGCGACGGCAAGCTTCAACGGCGTCGTTCCTAGCAGATGCTGGTGGTGCAGCCCGGCGGCCGTGCGTGGCCGGCATGCAGCACCCCAATGACCGGCTTCCAGCATCTACAAAATCAGCCGCTAATGCATACTCGCATGCCGCTATACTGGCCACCGGCCATGGACTACTCGTCATGGATAAGATCAACGCTTGGATTGAGAGATGCATCTAAGCATGCAAGCTATATGTAGAAGAATGATGATAAGAAGGGAATGAGCGGTGATGGCTTCACCTCACACAGGACGACATGGCGCGCGTCTAAGGCGGCAGACATTGCGATTGTAATCGGCCGGTTGATGGGAATCTTTTCCCATAAAAGAATGTGTATATATACAAGTATACTGTTGGATGTATCGTGTAGACAAATTTACTTTTAAAGCGGAAACTGTAATACAGGTTGGATTAACGAGATCGTTTTTAAAGTGGAAATTGTAAGAGCATCTCCAGCCACGCCCCCAAGAGCCTCCAGGGCCACTTTTTGTGTGCCGGTAGTCTAAAAATGGCAAACAACGGCCCAGTCATGCCCCCCAAGCACCCCCACGACCTCAAAATAGCGCTGGCAAACCCAGGCGAAACCCGGCGCGCTGGAGGGCTGTTGGGGGCGCCGACGAAAGCAACAATCAATCATATTCCCACACGCGTCCTTTTTCTTGGCCCACCCAATCACTTTATGCCTGATAATTGTCCTGGGGGCACCAATGGCTGGGAAAACGTACTCGGGTTTCATCCGGCGAGAACGTTTTGCCCCCCAGGACGTGCTATTTTTGGCCCGGCGATTGTCCCTGGGGCCTCCAACGGTTGGAGGTGCAACATGTGCTCCTTCGAACAAACATCGTATCGCCATATTTATATATTAAACCCATAATAATAAATCCTGAATTATAATATTAATATAGAATAAATATTAAATCAATAATTGTATGTGTCAAACCAAAGATTATACACATTCTCGGTCGTCGGTGGTGAGGGGGGGTCGCCTGATCCACGCGTGTGGATCGTTTTTACTCTCTCGTAGTCTAGGTTTTTTGTTTGTTTATCGTCTTTGCTTCGGCGGCGACGATGACGACGTTGAATAATGATTATTCAGATCCTTCCCTGACGAGGCCATCGGTCCTATGTTTGGGGATGGATTTGGAAATCAGTATGTTCAAGCAAGGATGGCGTGGCGGCGGCGACATCCTCGTGGTGGACCTGTGTCCTCGGGCTCCGCCGTTGCGACGACGTTTGCTCCAGCGTCGGCGCAGAGCTTGGGAGGTAGTCTAGGAGCGGATGCAGATTGTGGTCTGCATCGACGACATCTGGAAGACAGAACACGTGTTGGGTTCGTGGTTCGTGGAAGGCAGGTATGGTTTCCTTCTGCGGCGTCTTATTCACGGTGGGGTGCCAGATCTGGAGTTCGATGACGTGTCCGGAGTGTTGCCCCGGTCTGATTTGTTCAACGGTAAGGGTTTCACTTTTGGTGAGCCACCTTAGAGGTCCGCAAAGCTGCATATTAGTGATGGAGCCGCGTCGAGCTCGGGTGAGGATGTGATCCGTCATTCTTTTTCTTCGGTGGCTGCTCTCGTGGTGTCGGAGGCAGGTGATGGGTGTTGGTGTCAAGCTTAGAGATGCTCTGTTATCTTTTCAGTTTTGTCATGTCGGTCCTTACGTGACTTATACTTTAATATTTATGATATGAATGAGACACGTATTACCATGCAAAAAACCAAAGATTATATATTAAATCTATAATTATATGCTAAAACAATTAAGCACAATACCAAAAAAATGTTAAGCCTTTTTAACATAAAAATATTGAACATTTTTTAGCATACACATTGAACATTTTGTATCATTATTTTTTTAGGAATGTACATAATATGGGAAAATAAGCACAAAATATTATTATTACTATTAGCATTTTTTTGCGGGCAAAACATCTGACCTATTCATCAAACATCACGAAAATACAAAGGACACAAGACGCAATAAAAATTACTGGAGCCTCTCGAGGGCGCGCCGCTATCATTGCCTCTCCCCCACAGAAGTCGGGCAAACCTTGTTGTCGGAGATAGTTGAAAAGTTGTCGTGCTAAGGCCCCAAAGACCAATGCACCAGAACATCAACCATCGCAGATGAAGAGAAATGTAGATCGAAAGGATCCAAGCTGTATAAGGATGAATGCACACCAGATCCAAGCAGATCCCCAAAGACAAACACCGACCAAATCCCATGAGATCGACTGGAGACACACCTCCACATGGCGTCCGACTACAAAAGACGCACTGCTAGGACGGGGGCTAGGATTGGAGAGCCTTAATTATTCTCTCTTCGGGGAGTTGCCTCTGCCTCATCTTCTGTAATGCCCCGGATGTAATACTTTCCCTTTTGGGCAATATATGTATCTCTGACTTCATCAATTCCATTTCGGGTTCTTCGTCTTTTGGGTTTTCGCCATTTTGTCGTGTTGCGTGTGTGGCTTTCATTCATATCATGTAGTCATGTGCATCGCATTGCATTTGTGTTGTTGTTTGCATCCGGTCCCACTCGTTCCTTTCCGTTGTCCGTTTCGCGTTCCGGAGCTCCCTCACGTGTCTGTGACATCCCCGAGGCCTACTATGGTGTTTGGCCGTGTAACGTTACCGGTTTGGCGCGACACTTGTCGTGTGTTGTTGTTTTGGTGTGTGTAACCCGCCTGTCAAATCTCGTCGCGTTTGGAGTTCGTTTGCTACCCCAACAGTTATTCTCGTGGGCTAAAAGTACCTCCTCTTTGAGGCCCAAGACACCCCTCTAACAGCCCACCAAACCAACACAAACCACTCCCTTCATCTAGGCCATCCAATTCTAATCACGTGGCCGAAAACCACACCTCTTTTGGACAACCCTAGCTCCTTGTGCCTATATATTTGTCCACCTTCCCCAATTTTTGCCCTAGGAAACCCTAGCCCCCTTCTTCTCCTACCTCCAGCCTTCTTCCTCCACTCCGGCAGGAGCTCGCCGGAGGAGCTCGCCGGAGTGCCACGCCACCTCGCCGAAGATCCCGCCGGCCACCTCACAGCCGTACCACCACCTTGACACCGCCGCCGGCCTCTTCCTCCGCCTCCGCCGCCGGCCGGCGCCGCCACCTCGCCGGCCGGGCCACCAACCGCCGGCCCCGCCTCCCCATCTCCTAGACCGCCGCCGCCCTGCCGCTCAACGAGCGCCGCCGCCACTGGATCGAGGGCAGCCGAGCCTCTCGTCCCGATCCAATCGCCTCGCCCCTCCCGGGCCAGTCCCGCCCTGTCGGGCCGAACCCTAGGCCCAAACAGCCCCAGGTCGCAGCCGCTTCCAGGCCGAGCCGACGCCGCCTGGGCCTCCTCCATCCGGTCACCTGGTGGGCCGACGTCCCCCGCGAGTCCAGCCGGGCCCATCCCCGCCGGGCCCTTCCTCCGCCAGGCGGCCCAGCCAGCCGCTCCTTCGACCGAGCCGCCGCCGCCGCGATCTGGGGATCGGGAGGGATCCCCTTGATCCGATCTCGCCAGCCACCGAACCCTAGCGGGCCCCATCGGGCCGAAGTCCGATCCGCCAGCGCCTCGCGCTCGATCCGCCAGCGCCTCGCGCCCGATCCGCCAGCGCCTCGCGCCCGATCCGCTCCAGGCGCGCCCGGTCCGCACCCGTTGACCCGCCGCCCGGTTGACTTTGGCCAGATCTGAGGTTGCTCTTATTTTCCTCTAAGTCCCCTAGTTTTCTATTGTCTGATGCTATTTTAGAATGATGATAAATTTTTGTGTGGTGGTCCGTTTTGCGCAAATGAGATGTCCAGATGTTCGTGGAGACATGTACTACATTTTGTTCCATTATGCCATGCATATTTGAGATTATCTAGATGCTTAAAAACCTGTTGCAAGAGTGCATCTTGTTAAAAAACTGCTGTTAGTAGATGTTTTAATGCCATCTTTGCAAGGTGATAACTTTTTGCATGTTTATCCAAATGATGCAAATGAGATGTCCACGTGTTCGTCTTGTCATGCTCTACATGTTGAATGCTTAGGCTTGCATGATATAATTAATCTTGCCATGTTTTATCTCCGTTGCAAAGCGCTATGTGGCTGTTATGTTGTTAAACTTGTTATGAGATGTCATTTTGAGTAGCTCATTGCTATCATTGTGATTGTCCCCATGATGCATGCTTAGGTGTTTTGGATTCACCATCATGTGTACTTTGTTGTGGTGCTTACCACTTGCCATGTTTAGCTTTGAGGTGACTTAAACTTGCTCTCAAAGATGCCATGATGAAACTGCTGTTTTAACACTTAGTGAAATTTTCACTAAGTCTGGAATCTGTAATTTCCAGATGCCATGTTTGCTTGTTGTTCTAGGCCAATCCATGGTAGTTTTGGGGTGACTCTTGATGATTCCTTGTAGTATATATTGTTGGCTATCCATTCATGCTCTCACATGCTTATTTGAGTGGCTGTAGCATATTTAACTTTTGCTCCCAAGTTGCAATAAATTACTGCTGTCAGGATTTTGTTGTCAAGTTTAATATGTCCTAACTTGTTGCTATTGATCCGTGGCTCCTTTGGGGATGCTCCAATGGACTTATTTGCTGTAGGATATGTCTAGTTCATGTCCATGCTCATTGCCATGATGTTTGAGTGCTGTAGCTTATTTACCTCTTGCCCCGAAGTTGCTATGTGGCTGTAATTTTCAGCTTTTGCGTGTTTATTGTTTTGTGTGTAACTTTTAGCCCGTAGCTCCGATTTGAGCAAGTCCTATATGAAACTTGTGTGATTTTTCATGTAGATTCATAATATCCTATTGATATCATGTTTTGAAGCATTTTGCTTGATCGCATATTGTCATGCTCCATGTGCTCCCATAGTGCATCAGTCATGCATCCAGCATATTTTGTGTGCGCATTGCATCTTGTTGATTTCGTGCCTTGTGTGTTTGTGTTGAGTAGAGCCGGAAGCTGAGGCCGAGTACGAGTACGAGCACGAGGTTACTACCAAGGTTGAGCACGAGGACCCCTCTTACGACCCTATCGACAACTCTTCAGGCAAGATGACCGAACCCGGATACCATTACTATCTTTGCCTATTGCTAGTAGTCTCGCTCTATAGTTTTGCCTCGATGCCCATGTCTTTCATGTCAGCCTCCTATTGTAACCATGTTCATGTCTAACCACCCTACCTATGCAAACCATTGAATGGCTAAGTACGCTTCGCTCAACCCCTCTTATAGCATTGTTAGTTGCAGGTGAAGATTGAAGATGCTTGCTTCATGTTGAAGTTTTGTTGGGTTATATCACACTATATAAATGCTTAAAAATGAAATCATCTATATATTGGTAATGGGTGGAAGGCTAAGCCTTTTTGCTTGGTGATTTGTTCCACTCATGCCGCTAGGAACCGTATAAACCGGTGTTATGTTCCTTGATTTTGCGTTCCTCACACGGTTGGGGTTATGGGACCCCCTCGATAAACCGCTAAGTGCTAAGTCTTTTCCAGCAAGTCCCAACATTGGTACTATCTGCCTAATAACTAAAAACTTGCATAGGGAGTAATTAACCCTCTTTCTTAATCAACAACCCCGGGCCAGTGCTCCACATGAGTGTTGGTCCGAACTGGGCAACCTGCGGGGCCACCTCGAGGAAACTCAAGGTCTGGTAAAAACCCGTAGCTTGTCCCATCCGGTCGTGGCCTGAGACGAGATACGCGCGGCTACTATCAGGGTGTCGGCACGCTGGGAGGATTTGCTGGATTAGCCTTACCTTAGTTCGAAGTATCTTGAGCACGGGATTCCGAGAATACTCGGGCCTTCCCACCTTGGAGTTGCGACTCCGCGGATCGTGGGCTTGTCATGGGCCAAGTTGGAACACCCCTGCAGGGTTATGAACTTTCGAAATCCGTGCCCGCGGTTATGTGGCAGATGGGAGCTTGTTAATATCTGGTTGTAGAAAACTTGACACCATGTCCCAATACACTACCATCGTGTGTACCGTGACTGTCATTTTCCGAAAGGGTTTCGGGAGATGAACACGGTGGGGTTATGTTTGACTGACTTTAGTTAGGATCACTTCGTGATCATCTCTTAACCGAGGCACCTTCTCTTCTCGCTCTCTTTTACGTAAGCTAGTGCTAGTTGCTGCTGCAGACTCTTGTTCTTTCTTGAGCCTTGTTCCACACCCAAGGCTTAAATAGTCATGTTACCCGGGAACGGGATTGCTGAGTCCTCTGTGGCTCACAGTTACTTCACCACACCAGATGCAGGTACGATGGTGAGCTACCCTGGTGATGGCACCGAGCTAGACTGGGAGTACGACGAGGAGCGTAGCCGTTACTATGTCCGTTATCCCGATGATCAGTAGTGGTTCTTCTACTAGGATTCGATTCAGACCTGTGGTTGATGTTATGTTTGGTATCTTGACATTTGGATTTTTACCCTTAGATGGGCTGTGATGTTTATTGAATGATGTTTGAAAATGTAATGAATTTGTGTGACGTGGCGAGTGTAAGCCAACTATCTTTTCTCTTTCATCCCCTTTTTACATGAGATGTGCAAAGATACCAAACTTGCGATCATTCCAGAATGGGCTTATATCTTTCAGTCGTGCCTCGACACGTAGGAGATATAGTCCCATCCTGGGCATTACAAGTTGGTATTCAGAGCCTTCTCCGACCTAGAAGCCCCCACTGATTGATCGAATCGTTGACGGTCGAGTCTAGGCACACACTGAAAATATTTTGAGTCCTATATTTATATCGAAGAGTAGGATTTCTTTGCTTCTCATCCCCTTCCTCTTTGGTGAGGACTCCTGACGACTACTCTTGCCTCTTCTACTTTCAAAATTGCACCAAATTTTTTTTAGGAATCTCGCCAGTATTGTTGGATTGTTTCGATGTTCTTATGACGAGAATATTGTTCTCGATGCCTCCTGACATTAGGGGTTGTGGCAGTGTCCCGGGGAGTTGAGCTTCGGGGTATTGTCGTCACAAGCATATCGCGACAGTACTAAATACTTAAGACGACCGACATCGAAAATCTCTCCTATACGGTTAGTGGCAAGATAACCCCGACATCACCCAGTACCGGGGAGGTAGTTCGGGAGTATTGCCATAGCTTGTTATAGTGGATGCTTTTCGAAGGTCCGAGGTAGACGGTTTCCGAGAAAGACTGGTTATGTGTTGAAGGATGGATACAGCTGGATGTAGGATTAGAGTTGATTGCGCGGTGCTTCCCCTGTATCCCCAACACCTGATTGCATAACTGGAAACTTTCGGAAATTAATAGGTGGGATTATCCAGTAGATCGTAGGCATTCTTCCAACGAATGCAGGTTAGCGAGTTCGGGGTTCTACATTGAGTGAAGTGGTTTTATGACCGATGTTCCGATCGGGAGTTGCATCTTAAAGGGTCCTTGGCTATGCTGATCCGGGGATTGCAAAACCCTTTCGTAACGCGTTCATAAGCTTACAGCACAAAGATGTCAGAACGAAGCTCCTATCTTGTGTTTGTTCCATCTGTACCTTGTTGTTTTTCTTATTTACCTTTTGTCCCCTATGTGGCTTCTCGTGAAGATTGTTGTTATCATTAAGCTGAGAATTTCATTCGTTCCTCTTGTTCGAATGATTCTTGTGAAGACTATGTTGCATTTCAATCCGTTGTTTCAGCTTATACCTTCTTTCAATCAAATTGCTGATTTCGTGGTCATCTCTTTCAGGATGGCTCCGAAACGGGTTCCCAACGCTAACCTAGAGGGTGAAGAGGTTCCAGATCGTCCTCCTTCCCCTCCTCCTCCGTCTGAGGCTTGGAGAGCGATTATGCAGACTACAAATCAGAACACCCAGATGTTGATGCAGATGATGCAGCAGATGCAAGCTAATCAAGCTAATCAGGGTGCTCCAGGGAACCAAGGCAATTTCTTCAACCAGCAGCACCATGCTACTCTCAACCAGTTCTTGGCCAATCAACCAAAAGCTTTCAGTTACCGTGTCGACCCTCTTGATGCTGAAGATTGGTTAACCGATATCAAGAAGCATTTTGAGTGCAGTAACGTAAGGGAAGAGGACTATGTGAAGTTTGCAGCCTTCCAACTCAAGGACCAAGCAGCTGACTGGTGGCAGCAGTACAAAGACTCCAGGCCAGGGCGTGTGATCTCTTGGGAGGATTTCTGCAAGGACTTTCACTCTCACCACATTCCAACAAGTGTCATCGAGGGTATGCGTGAGCAATTCCGCAACCTGAAGCAAGGCTCAATGACTGTCTACCAGTATAATGTCAAGTTCCAAAATCTTGCCCGCTATGCTAAGCAAGACATACCAGATGCCAAGAGCAAGATCTATCAGTTCCGCGGAGGTCTCAAGGATGAACTTCAACTTGCTCTCACCTTGTTCGAGCCCGATGAGTTCGACAAATTCTATAACATGGCGCTCAAGCAAGAGGCAGCCCAGCTCAAGATGGAGGCTTCCAAAAAGAGGATTCGAGATGCCGTTCCTCCTCCTCATCTTCTCAAGTCGTCGCGAAACAACAGAAATTTTGGCTTCCTCCTCCTCCAGTGATTCGAGCTCCCTACAACAACTCCAACAGCAACAAGAACTCTAGTGGACGTGATTTCTTCCACCCACCCAACCCGAGTAACCAGTCGAAGAATCAGTTTCAGTCTCAAGGTTCCAAGTCAAGTGGTTCTCATTTCCGTCCTCTCTCAGAAGTGACTTGCAACAAGTGCACTCAGAAAGGTCACTATGCTAACAAGTGCCCCAACCCGAAGCGCCTTCCTCCTCCTCCACCTGTCAGTACAGCTATTGTCAAGCACATTCCCAAGCAAGCAAGGGTCAATCTGATGAATGCAGCGCAAGCGGAGAATTCTTATGATGTCATTTTGGGTAACCTTCCAGTTAACTCTATACCTGCTAAAGTTTTGTTTGATTCGGGTGCTTCATGTTCCTTCATGTCATATCCATTTGCATCCAAGAATAATGTTCACTTTGAAGCTTTACCAAGACCTTTGAGTGTTATATCACCTGTCAAGAGATTGAGTTCTAGTATGGTGGCTCCGAATGTATCCATTCGCATGGGTGATTACCGCTTTCTGGCTAATCCGGTGGTTCTTGGCAATTCCGACATTGACCTCATCCTCGGGATGGATTGGCTTTCTCAGCATGATGCTCAAATTCATTGTGCACAGAAGGAAGTCAATATTACTCATCCTGATGAAGATGTGATTATCTTCGCCTCCAGGGACAACACTATCAGGCTTTTCTCTCTCAATGATAAGGGCGAGATTAATGCCATCTCTCAAATTCCGGTGGTAAACGAATACCAAGACGTCTTTCCTGAAGAACTTCCAGGCATGCCTCCACACCGTCAAGTGGAATTCGTCATTGAACTCGAGCCTGGTACTGAGCCAGCATGCCGGCATCCGTACAAGCTCTCTCCTGGAGAATTGAAGGAGTTGAAGAAGCAGCTTGATGAACAGGAACGTTTGGGTCTGATCAGGCCTAGTACGTCTCCTTGGGGTTGTGGTGTCTTATTTGTCAAGAAGAAGGATGGCACGGAGCGCCTCTGCGTTGATTATCGGCCATTGAACAAGAAGACAATAAAGAACAAGTATCCGCTCCCCAACATCAACGAACAGTTCGAGCAGCTCAAAGGAGCTAAAGTGTTCTCTAAGCTCGATCTCCGAATGGGTTATCACCAAATTCGCATTCGCGAGGAAGATATCCACAAGACTGCCTTCAGAACGAGTTACGGCTCATATGAGTATACAGTCATGTCCTTTGGTCTCGCTAATGCTCCACCTACCTTCTCGAGAATGATGCACTACATCTTCAACCCCTACACCGGCGAGTTTGTGCTTGTGTATCTGGATGACATTTTGGTATTTTCCAAGAATGAAGAAGATCACGAAAAGCACCTCCGTCTCGTTCTCGACAGACTCCGTGAACATAAGTTCTATGCCAAGTTCTCCAAGTGCGAGTTTTGGCTCGATAAGGTTTTGTACCTGGGCCATATCATCTCTGCTGACGGTATTGCGGTAAACCCCGAGAAAGTTGAAGCAATTGTCAACTGGGAAGCTCCTCAGAATGTCAAGCAACTCCGAAGCTTTCTTGGTCTTGCCAGCTATTGCAGAAGGTTCTTGAGAACTTCTCCAAGATTGCCTCTTTCCAACTTGCTGCAGAAGAATGTCAAGTACTACTGGTCTCCAGATTGTGAAGTGGCATTCAAAACTCTCAAAGAAAAGCTCGTCTCTGCTCCAGTTCTAACTCCTCCAGATGAGTCCAAGCCCTACGAAGTATTCTGTGATGCTTCTCTTCAAGGTCTTGGTGGTGTGCTTATGCAAGACAAGAGAATTGTGGCATACACTTCTCGTCAGCTGAAGCCAAGTGAGAAGAACTACCCCACACATGATCTTGAACTAGCAGCTGTGGTACATGCTTTGATTACGTGGAGACATCTGTTGTTGGGCAGAAAAGTCGACATCTTCACCGATCACAAGAGCTTGAAGTACATCTTCACACAGCCGAATCTGAACCTCCGCCAGACTCGTTGGGTTGAAATGATCCAAGAGTATGATCCCAGCATCGAATACACTCCTGGCAAGGCGAATGTGATTGCAGATGCTTTGAGCAGAAAGGCATATTGCAACAGCCTTCTTATCAAGCCGTTCCAGCCTGAGCTTTGTGAAGCTTTCAGGAAACTCAACCTCCAAGTTGTTCCGCAGGGTTTTCTTGCAAATCTTCAAGTTGCTCCTACCTTGGAAGATCAGGTCCGTGAGGCCTAACTCAGTGATGCCATGGTGCAGAAATTGAAACATGGTATTGCAAAGGGTACTCCTAAATACAAGTGCTATCGCGTTGATGAGAGAGATACCTTGTTCTTTGAGGACAGACTCGTCGTTCCCAAAGGTGATCTCAGGAAGCTCATAATGGAAGAAGCACATGATTCCCTCCTTTCCATTCATCCTGGCAGTTCCAAGATGTACCAAGACCTCAAGCAATCTTACTGGTGGACACGCATGAAAAGGGAGATTGCCCAATTCGTGAATGAATGTGATGTCTGCAGAAGAGCGAAGACAGAGCATCAACGTCCAGCCGGTCTTCTCCAACCTCTTCCTACTCCCGAGTGGAAATTCGACCACATTGAAATGGATTTCGTCACTGGTTTTCCTAAGTCCAAGAAAGGGAATGATTCTATCTTCGTGGTGATTGACAAGCTTACCAAAGTCGCTCACTTCCTTCCAGTCAAAGAATCCATCAATGCAGCTCAACTGGCAGAGTTGTACACTTCCAGAATCGTGTCTTTACATGGCATCCCTCAAGTTATCTCCTCAGACCGTGGAAGTTTGTTCACTTCAAAGTTCTGGGACTCCTTTCAGTCCGCCATGGGCACTAAGATCAGGTTCAACACTGCATTTCACCCTCAGACTAGTGGTCAAGTCGAGCGAGTGAATCAGATTCTAGAAGACATGCTCAGAGCCTGTGTCATATTTTTTGGCATGAAATGGGAAGATTGCCTTCCATTTGCCGAGTTCTCTTACAACAACAGCTTCCAAGCAAGTGCAGGCAAAGCTCCGTTTGAAATCCTCTATGGCAGAAAGTGTCGTACCCCTCTCAACTGGTCCGAGACAGGTGAACGTCAACTTCTTGGCAATGACTTGATCTCAGAAGCCGAAGAAATGTGCAAAGTCATACGTGAGAATCTCAAGGCCGCTCAGTCGCGTCAGAAGAGATACTATGACGGCAAGCATCGTGACTTGGCTTTCAACATTGGTGATCATGTCTATCTCCGTGTTTCTCTGATGAAAGGCACCCAAAGATTCGGTATCAAAGGAAAGCTTGCTCCTAGATACGTCGGGCCTTTCAAGATCCTTGGCAAAAGAGGCGATCTAGCCTATCAACTTGAGCTCCCTTCCAACTTCGCCAATGTTCATGATGTGTTTCATGTGTCTCAACTCCGCAAATGCTTCAAGACTCCTGAACGCATGATTCCGTTTGAAGAGATTGATCTTCAACAAGACTTGTCCTACCGAGAGCATCCCGTTGCTATTCTCGAAGAAACCGAGCGCAAGACCCGCAACAAGTCCGTCAAATTCTTGAAAGTCAAGTGGTCACACCATACCGACCGAGAAGCTACGTGGGAACGAGAAGATCATCTTCGTTCCGAGTACCCTTCCTTTTTCCAGTCCTAGATCTCGGGACGAGATCTTTTTGTAGTAGAGGAGAGTTTGTAATGCCCCGGATGTAATACTTTCCCTTTTGGGCAATATATGTATCTCTGACTTCATCAATTCCATTTCGGGTTGTTCGTCTTTTGGGTTTTCGCCGTTTTGTCGTGTTGCGTGTGTGGCTTTCATTCATATCATGTAGTCATGTGCATCGCATTGCATTTGTGTTGTTGTTTGCATCCGGTCCCACTCGTTCCTTCCCGTTGTCCGTTTCGCGTTCTGGAGCTCCCTCACGTGTCCGTGGCATCCCCGAGGCCTACTTTGGTGTTTGGCCGTGTAACGTTACCGGTTTGGCGCGAGACTTGTCGTGTGTTGTTGTTTTGGTGTGTGTAACCCGCCTGTTAAATCTCGTCGCGTTTGGAGTTCGTTTGCTACCCCAACAGTTATTCTCGTGGGCTAAAAGTACCTCCTCTTTGAGGCCCAAGACACCCCTCCAACAGCCCACCAAACCAACCCAAACCACTCCCTTCATCTAGGCCATCCAATTCTAATCGCGTGGCCGAAAACCACACCTCTTTTGGACAACCCTAGCTCCTTGTGCCTATATATTTGTCCACCTTCCCCAATTTTTGCCCTAGGAAACCCTAGCCCCCTTCTTCTCCTACCTCCAGCCTTCTTCCTCCACTCCGGCAGGAGCTCGCCGGAGCGCCACGCCACCTCGCCGGAGATCCCGCCGGTAACTCACAGCCGCACTACCACCTTGACACCGCCGCCGGCCTCTTCCTCCGCCTCCACCGCCGGCCGGCGCCGCCACCTCACCGGCCGGGCAACCAACCGCCGGCCCCGCCTCCCCATCTCCCAGACCGCCGCCGCCCTGCCGCTCAACGAGCGCCGCCGCCACTGGATCGAGGGCAGCCGAGCCCCTCGTCCCGATACAATCGCCTCGCCCCTCCTGGGCCAGTCCCGCCCTGTCGGGCCGAACCCTAGGCCCGAACAGCCCCATGCCGCAGCCGCTTCCAGGCCGAGCCGACGCCGCCTGGGCCTCCTCCATCCGGTCACCTGGTGGGCCGACGTCCCCCGCGAGTCCAGCCGGGCCCATCCCCGCCGGGCCCTTCCTCCGCCAGGCGGCCCAGCCAGCCGCTCCTTCGACCGAGCCGCCGCCGCCGCGATCTGGGGATCGGGAGGGATCCCCTTGATCCGATCTCGCCAGCCACCGAACCCTAGCGGGCCCCATCGGGCCGAAGCCCGATCCGCTAGCGCCTCGCGCCCGATCCGCTCCAGGCGTGCCCGGTCCGCACCCGTTGACCCGCCGCCCGGTTGACTTTGACCAGATCTGAGGTTGCTCTTATTTTCCTCTAAGTCCCCCAATTTTCTATTGTCTGATGCTATTTTAGAATGATGATAACTTTTTGTGTGGTGGTCCGTTTTGCGCAAATGAGATGTCCAGATGTTTGTGGAGACATGTACTACATTTTGTTCCATTATGCCATGCATATTTGAGATCATCTAGATGCTTAAAATCCTGTTGCAAGAGTGCATCTTGTTAAAAAACTGCTGTTAGTAGATGTTTTAATGCCATCTTTGCAAGGTGATAACTTTTTGCATGTTTATCCAAATGATGCAAATGAGATGTCCACGTGTTCGTCTTGTCATGCTCTACATGTTGAATGCTTAGGCTTGCATGATAGAATTAATATTGCCATGTTTATCTCCGTTGCAAAGTGCTATGTGGCTGTTATGTTGTTAAACTTGTTATGAGATGTCATTTTGAGGAGCTCATTGCTATCATTGTGATTGTCCCCATGATACATGCTTAGGTGTTTTGGATTCACCATCATGTGTACTTTGTTGTGGTGCTTACCACTTGCCATGTTTAGCTTTTAGGTGACTTAAACTTGCTCTCAAAGATGCCATGATGAAACTGCTGTTTTAACACTTAGTGAAACTTTCACTAAGTCTGGAATCTGTAATTTCCAGATGCCATGTTTGCTTGTTGTTCTAGGCCAATCCATGGTAGTTTTGGGGTGACTCTTGATGATTCCTTGTAGTATATATTGTTGGCTATCCATTCATGCTCTCACATGCTTATTTGAGTGGCTGTAGCATATTTAACTTTTGCTCCCAAGTTGCAATAAATTACTGCTGTCAGGATTTTGTTGTCAAGTTTAATATGTCCTAGCTTGTTGCTATTGATCCGTGGCTCCTTTGGGGATGCTCCAATGGACTTATTTGCTGTAGGATATGTCTAGTTCATGTCCATGCTCATTGCCATGATGTTTGAGTGTTGTAGCTTATTTACCTCTTGCCCCGAAGTTGCTATGTGGCTGTAATTTTCAGCTTTTGCGTGTTTATTGTTTTGTGTGTAACTTTTAGCCCGTAGCTCCGATTTGAGCAAGTCCTATATGAAACTTGTGTGATTTTTCATGTAGATTCATAATATCCTATTGATATCATGTTTTGAAGCATTTTTCTTGATCGCATATTGTCATGCTCCATGTGCTCCCATAGTGCATCAGTCATGCATCCAGCATATTTTGTGTGCGCATTGCATCTTGTTGATTTCGTGCCTTGTGTGTTTGTGTTGAGTAGAGCCGGAAGCCGAGGCCGAGTACGAGTACGAGCACGAGGTTACTACCGAGGTTGAGCACGAGGACCCCTCTTACGACCCTATCGAGAACTCTTCAGGCAAGATGACCGAACCCGGATACCATTACTATCTTTGCCTATTGCTAGTAGTCTCGCTCTATAGTTTTGCCTCGATGCCCATGTCTTTCATGTCAGCCTCCTATTGTAACCATGTTCATGTCTAACCACCCTACCTATGCAAACCGTTGAATGGCTAAGTACGCTTCACTCAGCCCCTCTTATAGCATTGTTAGTTGCAGGTGAAGATTGAAGATGCTTGCTTCATGTTGAAGTTTTGTTGGGTTATATCACACTATATAAATGCTTAAAAATGAAATCATCTATATATTGGTAATGGGTGGAAGGCTAAGCCTTTTTGCTTGGTGATTTGTTCCACTCATGCCGCTAGGAACCGTATAAACCGGTGTTATGTTCCTTGATTTTGCGTTCCTCACAAGGTTGGGGTTATGGGACCCCCTCGATAAACCGCTAAGTGCTAAGTCTTTTCTAGCAAGTCCCAACATTGGTACTATTTGCCTAATAACTAAAAACTTGCATAGGGAGTAATTAACCCTCTTTCTTAATCAACAACCCCGGGCCAGTGCTCCACATGAGTGTTGGTCCGAACTGGGCAACCTGCAGGGCCACCTCGAGGAAACTCAAGGTCTGGTAAAAACCCGTAGCTTGTCCCATCCGGTCGTGGCCTGAGATGAGATACGCGCGGCTACTATCAGGGTGTCGGCACGCCGGGAGGATTTGCTGGATTAGCCTTACCTTAGTTCGGAGTATCTTGAGCACGGGATTCCGAGAATACTCGGGCCTTCCCACCTTGGAGTTACGACTCCGCGGATCGTGGGCTTGTCATGGGCCAAGTTGGAACACCCCTGCAGGGTTATGAACTTTCGAAAGCCGTGCCCGCGTTTATGTGGCAGATGGGAGCTTGTTAATATCCGGTTGTAGAAAACTTGACACCATGTTCCAATACACTACCAGCGTGTGTACCGTGACTGTCATTTTCCGAAAGGGTTTCAGGAGATGAACACGGTGGGGTTATGTTTGACTGGCTTTAGTTAGGATCACTTCGTGATCATCTCTCGACCGAGGCACCTTCTCTTCTCGCTCTCTTTTACGTAAGCTAGTGCTAGTTGCTGTTGCAGACTCTTGTTCTTTCTTCAGCCTTGTTCCACACCCAAGGCTTAAATAGTCATGTTACCCGGGAACGGGATTGCTGAGTCCTCTGTGGCTCACAGTTACTTCACCACACCAGATGCAGGTACGATGGTGAGCTACCCTGGTGATGGCACCGAGCTAGACTGGGAGTACGACGAGGAGCGTAGCCGTTACTATGTCCGTTATCCCGATGATCAGTAGTGGTTCTTCTACTAGGATTCGATTCAGACCTGTGGTTTATGTTATGTTTGGTATCTTGACATTTGGATTTTTACCCTTAGATGGGTTGTGATGTTTATTGAATGATGTTTGAACATGTAATGAATTTGTGTGACGTGGCGAGTGTAAGCCAACTATCTTTTCTCTTTCATCCCCTTTTTACATGAGATGTGCAAAGATACCAAACTTGCGATCATTCCAGAATGGGCTTATATCTTTAAGTCGTGCCTCGACACGTAGGAGATATAGTCCCATCCTGGGCATTACATCTTCCTAAACAGGATACAAACCCTAAACAAACTAAGAAAACACCTAAAAACAAATTACGAGCCCTCCAACCAGCATGGGTCGGGATCCATCGTGTCCCCATGGCCCTAAGTGCACATAAGATGAGGCAGATTGACGGAGGTGTGAGCGGGAGGCACATAAACCCTAACGTGGGACTTGCTTGTGGAAGGAGCAAGAGAACGTGCGTGTGCATTATTACTATTATTATTATTATTATTATTATTATTATTATTAGCACCTCTAAGTCTTGTGTTGTTGGGGGGAAAGAAGTTGGTGGTGGCAACATGGTCGCTCGCTGCCTCTCGATGCACGATGTTTGTGGTAGTTGTGTGCCCGCCCCATCTCGTGTGGCAACATTGCTTTGGGGTGCCGCCTTTCCCTCCTCTCGTGTGGAAGAGGGAGTGGTGATGGCCGGCTTCTCACCGACCCATGGCAACGGCGGCCATCGGCTCCTCAAGGTGGGAGTGGAGACATGCAGTGCCTCGCTCACTTCCTAGGCAAGCAACCATGTGGGAGTGCCTATGGTTGTCAGCTGCAGCATGAGATGGGGGGTGACGACACGTTGGATGACAGGAAGGAGTGACGGATGATGGTCACCTATTGCATTCGTACGGAAGATGGACACATTTCTGACCAAAGCACGCTATATAGAAGGAGCATACTAGGATAAATGTATACAAAAGAAAAGTAACTCCAAATGGGCATAGAAATTCAAGCCAACAATGTTTCGTTCCATTACATAGATTGGTTACAACTCCATTAGTTACATCAAGGACTTGATTAGGCTCCAAGCTTCACCCACACATGCACACAATAGTTCAATAACCCGTGTCGGTCGTAGGAAACTGCAAACTCAAAGAAGACACCAGTGCCATAGAATCTAGTTCAACCACGAATAGTTTTGTAGAACTATTAGCACAGTCTCATGACCTTTAGGCAGCTCACGTAATTATGCGTGCATCAACAAGTTATTTGTCACATGACATGGTAACATGAGGACTCTCTGGGTGATTCCATCTTCTCCATACAAGAGGGATATCAACAGACATGTCCTGACATGTCCATGGACAAATTGGGGCCACCATTTGATGAACGCATTTAGAGATGCCATAATATTTCTCATCCACCACCTCCTTCAGGACATCTCCTTGTCCAGTCCTTGTTACATCAATGTCGTTTCACATCGACGGGTGTGTGTGTGTGTGTGTGCAGTTTAGCAAGGGCTAAATCTTGGCCTCGTGTTTGTCTTGATTTTGTCTAGGTGGTCTTAAATGGCTTAGTTCGTTCGAGTGGACAACGACGATTCATGTTTTGATTTTATGGCTTCTACTCTGCTCCATGGCCCTCCCAATGCTATGGTCTCTGATAGAGACCGTATCTCTAGGAGCAAAGTGTGTGCGAGTTGTGCAAGTTGATATTGATATTGCACACTTGGACTCACATCCATGATATGTGTGATTCCGAGAACTTCTAAAACTAAGTGCAAATAAAAATTGGTTACACAACCAGAATCGACCCATTTGTCGAGTGCAGGAGACTTTGCCCAATGATTTTTGTCGGGCACTCGGTAAAGAGGACGTCCAAAACCAGGTGGCAAGGAAAACAATTGGCAAAGGCACGACAGTTTGCATAGCCGTAGCTTTGTCGAGTACCCCACAAAATGCATTTGGCGCAAAATTTCTTGCACTCAACAAACGGGTTGGGCATGTGCCCCTGCCCGCCGTGGACGAGAGCAGGATGAGGAAGTGACCACCTATGCCGAATGATTCCGGTTGAGATTCACCAAAGTTTTAAGCCGTTAGTTATGTTCATCTTTGCTAGTGTTTTTCCATGGCACTTGGCAAACTTTTTTTATTTGAATTATTCCAGTACAAATTTTAGGTCCTTTTTGTAGAGACGTAGTTAAGTGTTGTGTAGACATGATTTTTAATATTTTCTACATGGAACAAACTTTTTTTTAAAGCTCCTCCCTTTCCGGCCCTTTAATTATTTTCCACTATTCTTCACTTTCTTCCGCCCTCGCTTTTTGTCTCTCTTTGCTTCCGTCTCTTTCCTGCCCTTACGAAATCTAAGGCGTCTCAAGGAAGCTTCCTACACATATTAGCAGTTGTAGGTAAACCACTCTCTGTATACATCCACCCAGAAAAGAAACTGCGAATAATAATAAAATGTAGTACACTATGTGTACAACAAAAAGATAAAGTGATATGACAAATTATTATGTCACAAGTTCTAAATGCTGCAAAAAAAAATAACAACTTAAGTATTGAGAATGTTATGTCTAAGTGCGGGAAAAACATGAAAGTATTTAGTAAAATTACTTGAACGCCAATGGAGAAGAAGTCAAGATATGATGGAACTGCAATTAGTGCGTCAGCCCTCAAGCAGGCAGTTGGACGCTCCTGGGATATCTTCTTAAGTGCTTGTAAGGACTGAAATATCCAGAAAAGGCAAGTATCATGAAAAAGAAACCAACGTGTGCATTAAATCAATTCTGAATTTTACACATTACTATGACAGCCTTGTATAGAATATATACTTCATATTTCTCCCTAAAAAATAGATTTGCAAGGCAGATAGCTAATTCGTACAACTATAACAATTGCTAATTAAAGAATAGGCAGCAAATCTTATAACATGAGAGCTTGCATCTTTTACCAAGCCCTGGTTGTTGTTGGCTTTGAGCTCCTGAACCCGCTTCCTCACATAGTCCAGCCAACTCTCAACTTCTTGATTTCCTCACAATAGTGACCTCCCCTGAAATCAATCGCAAATCCTAGTTTGATGCCATGGACTGTAAACTTTCATTGCCTGGAGAAAAAGTAATTAAAAGTAGGATAAATAGTTAGAGAAAAAGAACCTTGACTTTGTGAGATCTCCTTTCTTTTTGGAGATGTGCAGTCTTGTCTGCTCCCATCACATCCAATGATTTCTTGAAGTATGATGGATCAGAATATCTCTTCAATCAAGTCCCAACACCAGCATTATAAAATCTGAAAATATAAATCATGTTAGATACCCAAAAGCGCTTTAAAAAAATGAAAACAAGCATCCTTACCTATCGAGAAGGTAAAGTCGTGGTGGGTCTCGACATTCTTCATAGCAATCTATCATAAACCATGGTAAATCGCTGGATAGGAGATGATTTTGCTTATTTCAAAGTTTTGTGTGCCAGTCAGAGCCTACATTTAAAATTAAGTAAAGCTATGTGATGATCTTAAACCAAATTGTTGATTATGGTCAAGAGACAATTGATTATGAGACTGAGTTAGAAATGGGTCGTTTTGTACCAGGACAGCTCTAACTTTATGGACAGATTAACTTATTGCCGAAAAGGGTTTGTAGTGATTTAGTGACACCAACCTCAATCAGTTGGCATTTTGTTTTGTAAGTTTGACTTGACTTCAGATTGCCACTGCATGATACTCGTATCAATCTGATGAAGCCAACATTAGCCAACTTCAATTGCTACCAATATAGACCGATAAATTAGTGTGAAATAAAAATGGGCAATATGATTATCGGTGACTAAAATGTGTGCAAGAATCCTCAGCTCCTTTTTTTCTCTACTTGCAGAAACATGTATTATTGATGAAGTAACGACCTGGTACATCAGCAAAATGTATATGCCTCTTCTGATTCTTCACAGTCTCACACTGTAACTAAGAGAAGATGGAAGCGTTTCAAACAACAATAGAAGCAGGCAGAGAGAGAAGAAGATAGGGGGCATGTGAGTGCTCACCATGAACTGGTTGAGCTCGCAGCATTATCTTCGGCAGCGCCGACGGAGCACTTGGCCAAGACTCCCTGCACGACGACAATGTGGGGGACCTAGCATTGCGTGATGCCACTTTTCCTATTATCAGCCCCTTCTTCCCCTATCGCTCCTTCTCATTTCTCAATCATCACCACTGGTTGGTGCTCTGGGTCACTTAACGTAGCTTTTGTTGCACAGGCCATGCCTCATTGTTTTTGTTCCATGCCCGACACCTGAAACTGCTTATCAATGGACGTGTGTGAGAGGACGGAGTAGATGGCGTGTGTGACAGTGAGAGAGGATGGAGGCGATGACAAGATAAGCCTCCGTTGGTGCCACAAGACAAAGTTGAACAAATAAAAGAATTCCAACAATGCAGATTGCCAGAATATAGATATACTTATATTAGAAGTGCATCATGGGTGTAAAAAACAGGACAATTGTTGGTTCAATTAAATACGGATATGCAGTTTCCTAGCACAATGATGCCTCAATGCTTCATGCTAATTGGAGTAGCTAGCATACTGTTAACATTTGAGAAAGCATAGGCTTTGGAACACCCCCTTATCTAGCCATCCATTTCTACATCAAGATTCATGCAAGAAATTTTCTCTTTTTTGTTTCTCCCAAATAAAACAACATATGAACTTGAAACTTTGCACGACGACAAAACATTGTAACTAGAATGTGGGAAAAATACTTTCAGATTTTTTCGTGAATCATATATAGTAAAAATAATATTTTTTACTCGAAAAAAAATCTTATTTGTATATTTAGTTCCGATGAAAAAATCTGAAAGTATTTTTCCCACATTCTAGTTAGAATGTTTTGTCGTCGTGCAAAGTTTCAAGTTCATATGTTGTTTTATTTGGGAGAAACAAAAAAGAGAAATTTTTATGTAGTGAGTAGTTGTGTAGCACAGATCTCAAAGCAAGATTGGAGGGTAAGGATAAGAGGTGTCTGAAAGCCAGAGCTTCAAAAATCCACGTTCGCTAGCATACCTGTAGAGACGCTGTTGTGCATCGCCACAACAGAAGAAGCGATGGGTCTTGCGCCATCATCGATTCCCGCTGAAGTGGGTCAGGTCCGACGTGTTCGACATCATCGCCACCTGCTGCTACTGCTGCTTGCCTCCTCCCGTCGACGACAAGGCTCCATCCACCTGCTAGCATGGGGCGAGGCCGACGATATAAGGGTTCGTCACAGCCAAGGGGATCGATCCACAAACGGCATCCTAGGGGTTAGGCCGGGGACGACCTCCTTCGGGCATGGCTGCTCCCCCTCCTCACCTCCAGACATAACTTGAACTGGAAGACGGAGCCGGGCTAGCCCTCTTCTGCGGCGGCGTGGGACGCGGGGAAGAGGAAGAAAAGACGAGCGTGGCGTTGTTCCTCGGTTGTTTGGGTTGGACGCTGCTGCAGCAGTCCAGCGTCGTCGCGGTGTTTTGAGATGTGAGGGCGGCGGCAGGGAGGGAGAGAAATTTGTGAGGGGAGGGAAGGCGGCAAGAAGATCGTGCACCGCCAGCCACCGGCTCTCCACTCCAGACCGCGCACAGCCGCATCGCCGCTAGATCGCGCATCACCGCCGCCTGCTACTCAGCCTCTCCCTCTCCATCCACGAATTCTTTCACAGTGGAAACTCGACAGCAGTGAATCAGGAGGATGGGGACGGCGGAGGATTTGGCTGAGAAAGGAGGCGGCGGAGGAGCACCAGGAAGGGGACGAGGGATGTGGGGGCTTGGGCAGGAGGTATGGCTCATCCTAGGGTTAACATCATTGGTGCGAATCCCTAAGAGCCACGTGGGCCAGTCACGAGCGAGACGACTTGACCGGCGCACCCAACATTTCCTGCGGTGCTTTTTTTCCTCTTTCCTATCGCTACACTGTTCATGTTCGACGTGGCATATGCGAGAGGCCGCCCTTTGCGCGTACGTTAATGTTTTGGATATAACAGCACCGGCATCGTCTCGAAGGGCCATATCTATGTCGCCACTGCTTTGTCTTGGAATAAAGAATCCATCCACATTCAACTTAACCCCGCCCTGCGTCAGGAGTGCCACTAGTCACTACTGCAATTTCCGAGTTTCCGAAGTGCCATGAAAACTCGGCGAAAGCCGTTTCCCACTCGGCAGAGAGTTTGCCTACTGTAGTTTTTGGCTAAGGGTCGTCTTTGCCAAGGGCAGCCCATCCGGGACTTGGTAAATTATTTGGCGAGCCCTAGGCAGGGTACTCAGGGAAAAAAGCCATTTGACGGGCCGAACGGGGACACGGGGACTCGGCGAAGTTGGACACCCAATAGCGACGACGCACGTGGTGTCCACTGTTTGCCGAGTGTCGCCTCCAGGATCTTTGCAAACACCGTCTTTACCGAGTGTTGTATTTGCCGAGTAGAGCGCACTTGGCGATCCAGTGCCCACGCAAGTCCCAGCGGCCTACCTTGACAGAGATCCTTGTAGGGGTACTCGGCAAAGTTTGGATTAGGCTACCAGAGCTCGACACGTGGGAGATTCGATGAGCTAAGTGCGAGCATCGAAGAGAAATTCAATTAAGACAGCAACACCTAGCAGTCCTGAGCTAGTGCATGAAGGGAGAGAGATGAATTTCTAAGCTCATGAATTGGCAAAAGCGGCGACTACTCTTGCCAGTGGACTGACATGTCTGGATCCACCACATCCGGTATTACACATGTAAATGACATTACTCTGACTTAATAAAGTGGTGGATTCTCCAAAAAATGAGGGAAATAGTCTCGTGGTGTTTGGGTCGAGGGGAAATGATAGTGGAAACCACACAAAATATATGGCTTGATCAATAGTCTTATTTTTTGGCCAATACTGCCATGGTTGTTAATTTTCAATCATCCAATGATAATATTTCTATTACCTCCCGGGAGCTATAAGATGATGTTTGTGATGTTGAAGGGCTAATATGGAGACTTTACTTTCATTAGCAAGGAAACAAATAATATGACAATTAAAACATAACCAAATAAGGAAATGTATAAAAATTCAATTAATTCTATTGCTATCTCTTAGTTTTGGTTGTGTATAACAAGTTTCTGTATTGATATATATGTACGATAAATGATAGTACTGTTAGAATACGTCACGTTGTAACCTCAACCTCTTTCCTTCTCTTGTATTCTACTCAAACTCCTCTTGTATATACTTGTACGCCAAGCCAAGGGCTGCGGCCACATCAATATAAACCTACGCGGCTCCCCTCAAGGGAGTAGGAACGCTTGATATCTTTCATGGTAATCAGAGCCACCTCTTCTCATACATCTAGCCACAAATCAAAACCCTAGAAACCACATACCATCGTCTCCATGGCTTCCTCCGCCGGCATCTCCCTCAACCTCGGATCGCCGCCGTCTGAGAAGCTCGCAAGAGGTAATTTTATCCTCTGGAAGACGCAGGTCCTCCCAGCCCTGCGAGGCGCGCAGGTGACGGGGCTCCTGGACAACACAGACGCCGCTCCGCCCAGGATGGTGGAGGTCACGAAGGCAGACAAGACCACGGCCCTAGAGCCGAACCCCCTATATGGACCCTGGATCGCCAAAGACCAGCAGGTTCTATCATATCTTCTCAATTCCATGTCTCCAGAAATTCTTGCACAAGTCGTTGGGAAAGATTCCACCTTTGAACTCTCGACGACGGTGACAAACCTCTTCGCCTCACAATCTCAGTCTCGGATTACTAATCTGAGAATCGCCATCACCAATACCAAGAAGGGCACCATGTCGAGCTCGGCATATATGGCGAAGATGAAAAGCCTTGGGGATGAACTAGCTGCTGTTGGTCGTCCCGTGTCTGATCCGGAGATGGTGGACTATATTCTGGCAAGACTGGACCGCGACTACGACTCCGTGGTGGCGGCGATTGGCGCTGTCAAAAATACCATCACAGCCGATGATCTCTTTGCCCAGATCTCTGCCTTTGATCAAAGGATGGAGATGCTAGGTGACTCATCTTCAGGCGGGTTCCACTCATCTGCTAATGCGGTCTACAGAGGCCGTGGCCAGTCTCGCGGCAGATCTCGCGGGCGCGAAGGAAGGGCGCGTGGCCGTGGTGATCGTGGTGACCGCGGTGAACGCCAGTCCTCTTCCTCCAATGGAGGCGGCGGATTCAGAGGCCGCCCTCGACAGCAACAGCAACAGCAGGTTCGTGAGCAACAGCATGACTATCCAGAATGTCAGATATGCTACAAACACCATCCAGGAGGTGCACGAGTTTGCTGGTGGCGCTATGAAGAAAATGACCAAGAAGAGAAGGAGGCGCATGCTGTCTCCTATGGCGTGGACACCAACTGGTATGCCGACAGTGCAGCAACAAACCACATCACAGGTGAACTTGACAAGTTGACGATGCGGGAGAAGTACAATGGAGGCGACCAAATTCGCACGGCAAGCGGTTCTGGTATGGATATCACACACATTGGTAGTTCAATTGTTAAAAACCCCGTGAAAAATTTACACTTGACCAATGTCCTGCATGTTCCTCAAACATCCAAAAATCTTGTTTCGGTTCATCAATTCACTCTTGATAACAATGTCCTTATTGAATTCCACCCTTATTTTTTCTTGGTTAAGGACTTGAGAACAAGGAGAATCATTCTTAGAGGACGGTGCGTGGGAGGCCTCTACCCACTCATATCATCATCATCACTATCTTCAGGGTCCAATAAACAAGCAAATGTTGTCACCAAGCTATCTACATCAAGGTGGCATAGTCGCTTAGGTCATCCATCTTCAGTCATAGTTAGATATGTTCTTCGCAAAAATAAACTCTCTTATGAGCCTAGTGTTGAGTCAGTTTGTGATCCGTGTCAACAAGCAAAAAGTCATCAGTTACCTTACCCAATTTCTACTAGTGTGTCTACTGCCCCTCTACAACTTATCTTTTCCGATGTATGGGGGCCAGCTCCTACTTCAGTTGGTAGATTTTCCTATTATGTAAGTTTCATTGATGACTATAGTAAATTTACTTGGATTTACTTATTGAAAAAACGATCTGATGTATTCCAAGTTTTTCTCAATTTCCAAAATCTTGTTGAACGCAAACTGAACTCTAAGATCATTGCTATGCAAAGTGACTGGGGTGGTGAGTATGAAAAATTAAATCCGTTCTTCCAAAAACTTGGCATATCACATCATGTATCTTGTCCTCATGCTCACCAACAAAACGGATCCGCCGAAAGAAAGCACCGTCACATAGTTGATATGGGGCTTGCATTGCTAGCAAATGCTTCCATGCCACTTATGTTTTGGGATGAAGCATTCTTAACTGCCACATATCTTATCAACTTGCTTCCAAGTAAAGTCATCAAATTTGAAACACCCATTACACGACTCCTTGGTGTTACACCCAACTACACATCTCTTCGTATTTTTGGTTGTGCCTGTTGGCCCAATCTTAGGCCCTACAACACACGGAAACTTGCTTTCCGCTCAAAAAGGTGTGTCTTTTTAGGTTATAGTCCCATGCATAAAGGGGTCAAGTGCCTTGATGTTCCTACTGGTCGGGTCTATATATCCAGAGATGTTGTATTTGATGAGTCCGTGTTTCCTTTCGCATCCCTTCATCCTAATGCCGGTGCACTCCTCCGCAAGCAAATTCTTCTTCTTCCTTCACATCTTCGGTCTTTTGATCATGGGAGCGACAATTGTACTAACCAATGTGATGATGTTCTTGCTAGTACTGGTTTTCCTCTTATGCCTGTGCAGATCCCTGGAGAAAACGGTGCTCAAAATGATCAAAATTTCGAAAATATGGCTGTTTTTGACCCAATATTGCATGATGAGGAAGAAGACGAACCTGGCACAGATAACGAAGGAGATCCGGCGGCGCCTGCCACGCCTGCACGCGTGCAGTCCTCGGATCACGCAAATGAATCCGCCTCGGATCGCGCCCCTGTCAGCGCCAGTCCTGGATCTAGGGAGGGCCACTCCCGCGCAGCCACATCAGCTTCAGGCGGGACCAGCGGCGGGGCCGAATCCCCTTCACACCGCGCGCGCGCCCAGCTGCGGTCGGGTGGAGGATCCTCTGCGTCGGGTCGGACGGGCGACGCCCATGTGCCTGCGGGAGGGGCGGCCACACCAGCGGCCACAGGATCCCCTGTGCGCATGACGACAAATCAGCCAGCTGCATCAGCAGATTCCTCTGGATCTTCTGTGGTGAGCATACCAGTGGTTCAGCCAGAGGTTTCTTCACGTGTTATGACTCGGCTACAAAGAGGTATACGAAAACCTAAAATAAGAAAAGATGGAACTATACCATATGGGATGTTATGTGTTTCAGGAGAACCAACAACGCTGAATAGTGCACTTAATGATCCTAAGTGGAAAAAGACGATGGATGAAGAATACTCTGCACTCATGAGGAACAAAACCTGGCATCTTGTACCAAATCAGCAAGGTAAAAATATCATTGATTGCAAATGGGTGTATATAATCAAAAAAAGGGCAGATGGCTCCATTGACAGGTATAAGGCACGTCTAGTTGCAAAGGGCTTTAAGCAACGTTATGGCATTGATTATGAGGACACGTTTAGTCCTGTTGTGAAAGCTGCAACTATCAGACTTGTGCTGGCTATTGCTGTGTCCAGAGGATGGAGTCTAAGGCAGCTAGATGTACAGAACGCGTTTCTGCATGGTGTTCTGGAAGAGGAAGTGTTTATGAGACAGCCACCTGGGTATGAGAGTAAGAAATTTCCATATTATGTTTGCAAGCTTGATAAGGCACTCTATGGCTTAAAGCAAGCACCCAGAGCATGGTATTCTAGACTGAGCTTACAATTGAAATATCTTGGCTTCATGCTTCCAAGGCTGATACATCCTTGTTCATTTATAACAAGGCAGGAATAGTCATTTTTGTGCTCATATATGTGGATGATATTATAGTTGCAAGTTCTTCACAGAATGCTACTAATGCCCTTTTGCATGATTTGAGCTCAGAATTTGCTCTAAAGGATTTAGGTGATTTGCACTTTTTCCTAGGGATTGAAGTCAAGAAAACTCAAGATGGCATTGTGTTAAATCAGGAAAAGTACGTAGATGAGCTTCTGGCCCGCATGGGAATGAAGAATTGTAAGCCAGTGCCTACACCTTTATCTTCCTCAGAAAAACTCTCTGCATATGAAGGCGAGCCACTTCGAGATGAGGAAAGCACAAGGTATAGGAGTACTGTGGGAGCACTGCAATATTTAACTCTCACACGTCCAGATATTTCGTTTGCTGTCAATAAGGTTTGTCAATACCTACATGCACCTACCTCTGCACATTGGGCAGCTGTTAAGAGAATTGTGAGATATGTGAAACATACTGTGGGAATAGGACTTCATTTTAAACGGTGTAATTCCTCTCTTATTAGTGCATTCTTTGATGCTGACTGGGCAGGATGTAGTGATGACAGAAGATCAACTGGAGGTTTTGCAGTGTTCTTTGGATCCAACCTTATTTCATGGAGTGCTAGAAAGCAAGCCACTGTGTGACGTTCAAGCACAGAAGCAGAATACAAATCCTTGGCGAATGCAACTGCTGGAATCATTTGGGTTGAGTCACTTCTTGATGAGTTGGGGGTTAAGAAAAACTGTATCTCATGTTTATGGTGTGATAATTGGGAGCAACATATTTGTCTGCAAACCCAGTGTTTCATGCAAGGACAAAACACATAGAGATTGATTTCCACTTTGTGCGAGAAAGAGTTGCAGCAAAGAAACTTGAGATATGGTTTATTCCCTCCAAGGATCAAGTGGCAGATGGTTTTACAAAAGCATTACCAGCAAGATCATTTGAAGAATTCAAAAGTAATCTTAACTTAGGTTAGTTGAGATTAAGGAAGGGTGTTAGAATACGTCACGTTGTAACCTCAACCTCTTTCCTTCTCTTGTATTCTACTCAAACTCCTCTTGTATATACTTGTACGCCAAGCCAAGGGCTGCGGCCACATCAATATAAACCCACGCGGCTCCCCTCAAGGGAGTAGGAACGCTTGATATCTTTCAAGTACAACAAATATTGTTAAAAATGCTAGAAAAAGTTATGTTGTAAAAACACTCAGGTATTTTAGACACAAAACTATGACATTAATACACGTATAAGATTTCAAATATCCGATGCTTAAGTACATAAACGACAGACTATTTATTACTTGACTAACTAATTTACAAGCTATATGCTCATCATTTGTACGACATACACGTACGCTTATAAAAGCATCTACACCCAGACCCCTCATACCCGCCTCAAACGTCCGGACAGACTGCCCGGTCCGTGTCTGGACGTAAAAATGCCACCCAGCCGGCCTCCCCATAGACGGCCCAAACGCATGGACTGACCGGCAATCCCCATATGGGGAGGCTTGGGCACGCCCGCCACGTAGGACTGGCGGATAGGGTCCACAAGGGGACACAGAGAGACCGCTGGTCTAATGGGCGCCTCCTCCGCAACGCGCCGCGTGGTGCCGCCCCGGCGTGCCGTCCGAGCGAGGAAGCAGGCTATTTAAGTAGGACGGCAGAAGCAGAACCCTACCCTACCCCATTTATTTCCCTTTCTCCTCTTCGTCGCCGGCACTTCCACTTTCGTCTGCCGCTTCCGATGCCGAGGCGCCGGATCACCACCTACGTCCGGAGGGGAGGACGCATCTGCTGGAACCGATCCAGCCGAGGCGGGCTGCTCGTTTCGCCGCCGAGCTTCCTCCGAATTAGTCGGAGCCATTGGAGGATGAGGAGGGGGAGGGGAAGGAGGCGGGGGAGCAACCGCCGGAAGCCAAGCCCATGGAGGAGGAGGAGGAGGAGGCTTTGTCGTCCTCGGGCTTCGCCATGGCGAACGCGGAGGCGGAGTACAAGGCCGCCCAAGCGTTGGACATGGTGCAACAGACCGCCATTCTTGAGTCCATCCAGGACGAGGCCTACGTCGAGGCCAACCGACAGTTCATCCGACAAGAACAGGCAGTCCGACAGCTCATCCGAGAAGAACATGCAGTGACAGAGGCGATGTTCGCCGAACTGGACGCGGAGACGGAGAGGGAGGCAGACGAGGTGCCAAAGCTTCCACGGGGACAGAAGCTTCTGCACTTGCTCATCTAACCGACACAGGGCACGGAGATCATCAAGATCTCTGACCATGAGTATTTTTACCTATGTAAGTAGGTTTTATTTGCATGGGTATTATGAATTTGAGGTACGAAGTTTGATTTTTATGATTGTGGAGGACATTTTTGGTGTGGCGTTCGGTCACTGTCCGCGGACATGCCCGGGTGCATCCGCGGGCGTTCAGGGCCCGGCTTTTGGGTACTGCAGTCGTAGATGCTCTAAGTATCCAAATGTAATCTTTAAATATTTACCTTCAAGCATTTATATGGTACATCTATTAAATACAAAATATATTCATTAAATAATAATGTTGCATGCCTCAATGATGCACAAAATATCTTCCTTGCCACCAAAAATAAAAAGAGTACATATTGTTAGAGTTCCCCGATTGTTCCGTTGATAATTGCCCGAAATCAGAGACGCATATACAGCTGGGTCACATTGAGCAGCAAAGGAATAGGTCATCTTGTTGACATCTTAACCCAACAAATAGGATCTTCAGCGTTACACGAATTTGCACCAAAGACATGAAATGATGGAGAACCATGCATGCATGCAACATAACGACTGTATGGTCAATGCAGATCTGTAAACCTGATGAACATGTGATGTGTGTGATGAAGAAAACATATCAAGCGCCTCCGGTGACCCTGCCGTTGAAGATCTCGATGGTGTCGCCGGTCTTGACGTCGTGCCAGCGCAGCGTGCGGTCCTCCTCCATGACGTTCTGCTTGTAGATGAAGAAGTAGGCGCCGTCGTTCGGCAGGAGGAGGTGCGGCGCCGCGCTGCCCAGCTCCGCCCGCAGCTCCTTGACGGCGTCCATGTCGCTCACCTCCAGCGTCGCGGTGTTCGGGCCCCACTTCACCTCCACCGACATCCTCTTGTTAACCTTGCCTACCCCGTTCCCGTTGTTGCACGCTGGCGGCGGCGGCGTCTGGCGCAGGACGACGCGCACCTCCATCTTCGTCCCATCGGCCGGCGGCTCGAACTCCGCCAGCGCCTTGTCATCCTCCATCTCGGCCTTGTCCAAGAACACACTCACCTTGGCGGCGGGCAGCGCGCCGTCCGTGCGCTCCTGGAGTGTCTCCTTGAGGCGGGCGACCGTGCAGGACGCGTCCAGTTCGAGCGCGATGCGGCCCTGCCCGAGGGCCGGCCCGGAGGCGACGACGTGGACGACGGCGCTAGCGGCATGGCCGTCAGCGGCGGCGGCAACGGCAGCGGCGGGGGAGTCATCCGGCAGGACGATGAGCACGTGGGATCCCTCGACGATGGGGTAGTGCTCGGTGTCGAGGTCGTCCTGGAGCTCCTGGCCCTGGAAGAAGAGGCGCTGGGACTCCACGGGGATGCCCTCCTGCTTCAGGATGTACTCCTTGATCCTCCGCACCGTGGAGAAGTACCAAATCTCGACGACGAATCGGCGGCCCTGCGTCGTCTCGAACGTCACCTCCATCGTGATTCAGCCGCTTGTGTGGTTTGTGAAAACGTACCTGCGGCCGGGCATTTTATTTATGCCCACAATATATGCATTGCACATCCATCATTTACTCCATGTTATTATCCAAAGATTAAAATTAAGATTAGATCTGCCACCAGTAGTAGAGGTACAATATATAGGCATTATTAATAACATATATTCTCAGATAGCATACCATATGTGTAAAACATTAATGTACGTGCATTTATAACAAAATTTGCTTCCATTTTTTACTTGATGTTATTCTGATATCTGCAAAATTATTGTGCAAGCATTTATGAAAATATATTCTAAGATATGTGCATGCGTGATGCATCGATCCATGCATCATGACACATTTCTCAGATTACCGATGGTCGGGCCGCGCTTGGGCTCCAGATATACAAGCATCGATGGCGTGGCCCAGAAGCCTGAATTACCTGGGAAAACATAGTTTAATTGAACTAGAAAGAAGTATAGTTTTCACCCTGAAATCCATTCCAATGTCTCCATATCCCCCCAAAGTCAATTCTGGTCTGATTTAGACCCCAAAGATTTCAATACCGGTTTAATCTAGCCCTGAGCTGTTTAGTGACACATTAAAAGTGGTTTTGCATCTGGTTTCATGATTAGGCACTAATTTGTCGTTGACTTGGCATGCTGATGTGGCATCAGGTCGCTGAAGCAAGTGGGCCTCTTATTCATCTCGCTTCTGTTTCAGAGAGGAAATCGCAAGGGTCGCAGCGCCGTCCACACCGTCGTCGTCGTTCTGTCGTAGCCACCGCCGCCACCGTAGTAGTTGTCGCCGCCGTCATCAGCCACCGTCTTTCTCGCTGGGCGTAGCCTTGGCATGGGATAGAGTTCGGCTCGCAGTCCGATCCAAGCATCGTGCCCCGCGCCGACGTCGTGGCCGCCGGCGACGCCTCGTCCTTGTCGCTCTCTCCCTCGGCCTCCTCACCCACGCCCCGTCCACATCCGCCCGTCTTCCATCCTGCAGCCCCGCGACCGAGCCCCCAATCCATCTCCTGCCAAACGAAGGCCGCCGCCGGCGCCGCCACAAAATTGGGATGGTCCTGGGTGCACTGGGCGTCTTGGAGGAGCAAGTGTGTGATGCCCTGTTGGAAGGTAATGCATGGCTTGTTTTGTTTGATTTATCTAGCTCCTGATGCTACCAAAGTTATACTCATTCAGCGCTGAATGATAACTGAATGTTTTGTTCAGTGCATGTTTTGTTCTGAAAGATAACTGAATGACAAGGCTACGCCGAACTCTATCCCATGCCAAGGCTAAGCCCAGCGAGAAAGACGGTGGCGACGACGGCGACGACAACTACTACGGTGGCGGCGGTGGCTACGACACAACGATGGCGACGGTGTGGACGGCGCTGCGACCCTTGCGATTTCCTCTCCGAAACAGAAGCGAGATGAATAAGAGGCCCACTTGGTTCAACGACCTGATACCACATCAGCATGCGAAGTCAACGACAAATTAGTGCCTAATCACGAAACTAAATGCAAAACCACTCTTAATGTGTCACTAAACTGCTCAGGGCTAGATTAAACCGGTATTGAAATCTTTGGGGTCTAAATCAGACCAGAATTGACTTTGGGGTGATATGGAGACATTGGAATGGATTTCAGGGTGAAAACTATACTTCTTTCTCTACAGTGATGCTCAATAAAATCAATTGAACTACAGCTATAATACCCAAAAATAATTAAAATAATTGCATTTAATAGGAAAATTGCTAGTTTAATTGTTTATAACCGGGTTCGGGTTTCTACGGTCGGGTTTTATATAGCCCGCCCGCCCAAGTAATGTGTTGGTTTAGTTGAAGAGTTGCTGTCAAAGTCCTTCTAGTTGAACCCAATAAGAGTCGCGCAAAGAGTGCTCGCTCGCGCGTGCCACATCATCGCAGGTACGACAAAGAAAAAAAGAAACAGATTGCTTTGTATCGCTAGAAAGAGAAGCTACTGGTCGGGCCGTCGGGCGGGCGCCTTCCCTTCCTCACGAAGCAACCCTGTCGAGCCCTATCCCCTCTTCTCTCCTCGTTTCCTCTTCCCCGGGTGGATAGCTACGGTTGCCGCCGCCGCCGTCCGCACATCCCAACTCCCCGGCCCGGCGCCCGCTTCTCCGTCGAGAGGATAGGAACATGGTGGCGGCGGCCGGTGGAGAGGGGGCGACGAGACGTTGCGGTACGAGGTGAATCGGCGGCAAGCCCGGCGCTAGCGCCACGCGCTGCCTCTCCGACTCCTGACTCCGTCCTCGTCCACGGTGGCCGCCGCCGCCCTCACCTGCGCTCGTGCCCTCTTCATGTCCGGCTGCGAGCTCCACCCCTTTCAGCCTCATCTCCCCAGATCTTCATGATTTTGGTCTCGGGGACAGGTTTGTGAAGGCGCTGGACGCGGACATCCAGGATCACATCATGAAGGAGCGGGAGATGCCAGCTACAGCAGGAGCGCAAACGCGAGGTCGCCGAGAGGGAGGCCGTTTGGAAGGCCGAGCTCTCCTGCCGCGAGGTAGTAATCGAAACCCGTCCATGGCTTACTGCCGTCTCATTTGCTGTCAGACCGATTCATCTGCGTGTTTATCCCCTGGTGTTGATTCATTTGATGGTGTCGATGGCATGATGCCTTCAGTCACAGATCAATTGCTAAATTCTGGTGCATTCCAAAGTATAGATATTAAATTTACATTTCCACTACCGGTAAACCATGTTGTCGTCAATCTCTGATGTGTAGAGTTGACAAAGAAGATTCAGTATTGTGATGGTCACACTCTCCTTGAATAATGTTGGTGTTGCACAGTCCTACTCCTTCTGGTCCGAGTCTCCATGAATATTCACTGAAAGCATTTTTAGGACCTCCGAAGAGTTTTTCACTGTTGCTGTTAGCAGTGCTGATATTTAGTGAGTTTAACTGGTATTTTAAAAGTTCGAAGGGTTGACGGCTTCAGGCACAACATGCATTTTCTTGCTGTGGTACAACCTGGGCTCAAAACATCATTTTCTGTCTAATGATTCAATTAAACCTCTTTTTTTCTGAGTCTACTCTCTTAACCTCATTTCTTTAAACTCTCTTTTGAAATAGTTTCTAGCTAATGATTCAAGAAAATTTCAAAACCTATTGCACTTGTTCAGTCCATAGATCAAACTTCACAAAACATAGACCAGAGACTAATCAACTCATAAGTTGCACGCTATCCTGCATCCCCTCCCCTCGAGTGCGCTCGCCACATGGCCTAATCGTCAGCCCTGATCCGGAAGGATTCCGCCCACGATTTTCTTTTCTGTAAAACGTTTGGCACATGTATTTTATAATTCCAGTGCCCAGCGGGTTCAATTTAAGTTACTCTTTAGATCTGAAGTTTGTACTGGAGTTGCTGTTGGTTCATTCATATTCGTTCAGTACTGCCTCTGTATTTTGGTTCTGCAAGTCTTTAGACCTCTTATCTTTGCTATGACTAGATTATAGGAGAATTTTCTGAAAAATTAGATAGAGAGGGTGTATATCTGATCCAGCAAGTTGCAGGATGATGCTGAGAGTTTTCAAACACCATTAGGTTATTAGCAATCCTTTGTCAATATTTGCCATTGTTGGATATTCACAGAATTTCAGGAATATATGTTGTCAAAAGATTTTAATCATTTGGTCATCGGGCTGTGATCATATTATCCTTTGTTATTCGACTGGAGCTATTGTTGAATTTTATTGACGAGTGTTTTGCTATTTTGGATTGTCTTCCAATATTTGTTGTTTGAGCTGTTGTGCTTGTTAGTGGAATAAGATCTAGAATTATGCTGATTGGGGCTGCATCCAGAGAACTGTATTCTAAAAGACTAAACACCTGGAAATTAGTATTTATGGAGACCATTTGATATCTCTGTAGGGAGGTTGGTCTGAGCAGAACAGAATGGAGTTGCACCAACCAAAATGCTCAATTGGACACATGCTTTCAAGCGTGTAACCAATAGTTATATGACCTCGATCGGTATCACAATCATGAATCCTCTTCTGGACGTTGTTTCAAGAAAAATACAAAAGTCTTCGAACCTTTTTAGTAGGTGAATTTTGGAGTGAAACTCAATAAATATCTTGTTCTTTTAGCTATGTGCTTAGTTGTATCAACTGATGATTCTTCCCCATTCAGTGAGAAGGATGATTACGAGGTCGTCCGGAAAGTAGGCAGTGGGAAATATAGTGAAGTCTTTGAAGGAGTCAATGTAACAAATGATGAGTGATGCGTATAAGAGCGTTTAAATCACAAAAGTAGTGATCTAAACACTCTTATATTTCTTTACAATAGGTAGTAGTCGCCGGCTCACAAACACAAAGTAATGCGACTTACTTACTCATCTGCTTCTTACTCTAAACTATTGGGACTCACTAAAGAATTTGCAGCGACATCGTACATGGTGATATCCAACGAAGCTTCTTTGGTTGTCTGTTCTCGATTAATGCAGAGGCCCGAAGCCGAACTCTTTCATGGTTCTATCTTTTAGATACATGACAGATAATCAACAAATTCACTTCGATCTGTTTGATGCAGAGTGTACAGAAAGTGTCTGTTGACTGGTAGACTATTGAATATACGTGCAAATACATATTTATATTGGGTATTCTATTGCTTAATATAGTAAGAACCAGATATTGTTACTGTCTGCCCACTAAGATCTCTAAACGACACCTTGTTGATGCATGTGAAGTTACATGTTAGTAGTTTCTTGGTTATTTCCTTAGCTAATATGCTGGATTATTCTGCGTACATGTGCTATATCTTCTTACTTGCATGCTTGTTTGTCTTGACAGATGGCAACTTCTTTGGGGTTGTGTCAGCAAGCTTTATTCAACTTCTTTGGAATGTCGTAGGATAATTGCCATGATTTAGCTTTAGATTTCCACATGTTTCTTGATTTGAGTGTATGCTCATGTGGTAGTTAATTATTTGGTTCCATGACGATGAATATGGAGATCAAGCTGTACACTATCAAGAGGCCTTCTTCAGAGGTATTCTACAAGTTATGAAAATAGATCCTCTTCATTCCATGTACCTTGCAGCATCTCCATCTAAAGCCGGAGTTCTGCACCTACCTAGCTACTTGTTGGTGTAATAAATTCCAGTTATGAAACTAAGCATCGATTTATATGCTACACATGGTGTTGGCAGTGTGTCATTAGTGCTTTCTGCAAGTCTTTAGACCTCTTATCTTTGCTATATGACTAGATTCAAGGAGAATTTTCTGAAAAATATTAGATAGAGTGGGTGTATATCTGATACACAGGATGATGCTGACAGTTTCCAAACACCAGTAGGTTATTAGCAATCCTTTGTCTAGGGTACAAATTTCACCACTGGCAAGTCTGACAGTTTTTCTTTTTCTTTTCCTTCCAACTGATGTCTGTTGTAATAAAAGATACTACACATTTATGGATTTGTGTGAAAGTGAGGTGTTTCTTTTCTCCCTGTTGTTTACCTCAACAAGGGTGAGGCTAGGGAAAACACATGCCTTTCTATGTATTTTAGTTAATGTGTTAACTGTTTTATTTGCAACTTAGATTGTCTGATGCAGTTCGTCTCTGTACAATTAAGAAGATTTTCCTCGTCTTCCTTCCCCTCTCCCTTCTTCACCTCTTAATTTCCAAGTGATTTCAGTGTGGTGTTACTGTTAGGTAAACCTAGAAACTTTGCTGGAACCTAAAAATTAGGTAAGCCGTTCTTGCAAGAACAACAACTTTGTTGTTGACTGGATGCACTGTGCCTTATTTATATGTGAGATCTGTAAATTGAGGTGTCTTGCCGTGGTGTTCAACTTGTTTATACAGTCTCTAGCTTACTAGGCTGGGACTTGAACCACCATGCAATCTGAAGGAAGACTAGCAGTTGGAAGTTGTGCTAATTAATTTATATGTACTAATTTATATCTATGTGTTTTTAGAGTGGACGGTCTGCTGTAATAGTTCGAACTGTTATCCTCCTAAAATGAGAAAAAATGTCAGATTGTTTTGCTATATATAGTGTTGATGTCTCCTTAAAACAACCAAGGCTTCTTTTTCATCGGATATAGAACTGTGATTCTGTAAATTATGAGGAATCCATAACGTCATGCTAACAACTCTTAGTCTGCTATTAGTAGAAGACAAATGTGTGTAAATATGTGAAATTGGTTGCATAGGACGTGATGAGGTGCTCGAGCAATACAACTGCGCACAGATACGCCCCAAGAGGCACGCCATGGGCGTGCCCCAGCCACTAGTAAAGACAATAGGTAGTGGCTCCCGCACGCCAGTAAGAGGTCGTCACATGCCAAAGCATGTTAGAAATAGTGTATTGTCTTTTTTTTATATTGACATAATGATTTTTAGTATTGGCCAGAAACATCAAATAATATATTTTGAGTCATGATATGTGCAATACGTCATGTCCGTATTTTGTATAACGAATTTTGTATGACCCATCAAACGAATCGTTAGATCACATCAATTTTCTAATGTATGTGGCTGATAATAGAATCTCATCAAAATCATGCGTGCAATTTTCCAATATATTCTGTATATTTATTAACGCAAAATAAATATAATTGAAAGACTTTCCAACAATCAAAATAATTATTTGTGAGCCTATTTGCAAAAAAAAATCTACACATTTCAGAAAAATAATTCTGAATAATTCCAAAACATATATTTCGGAATTTCTAAAACAAGATGTTTTATTGTAGTGACATTTCAAATATTTATGAAATGCATATTTAAACTTCAATAACTATTTCAACAATTTCAATAATCAGAAAAAATATCACATGAGTTTCAATAATTTCAATTAGTGCGCTAATTTTAGAGACTATTATTTTGACAATTTCACTTGTTTTCACATATTACAATCCATATTTTCGAAATCATATCACGAAACGTATTTTGCAAGCTGCAATAACTCGTAAGACATATTACAAAATTTCACAAACCAGAAAGTTAACTTCATTTCACATGTTGAACATAACAGAAACTAATGAAACACATATGTTTCACACAAATTTGACAAACTAAATACATGGTTTCAATAATTAATGAAACAGAGATTCATAAGATGAACCAATAGATATCAACTATATTTCACAAGTTAGATTTCAATCCATTATCTGAATTCCAAGGTAGGGACCTCGCCCCTTGGTCGGACCAAGGAAAGAAGGGTGGAACCCTGATAATTCTCTAGAGAAGAATGACAAGAACGCATATCACCACCATGTCTGTAGAGGGGGGGAAGTGGGGGAGGCCGTCCATCTGAGGGATAAGCTCAAGAAGTAAGAAAAGGACCTCACCGAGTGGATGATGCAGCAACACCTCACCCGTGGCATCCAAGGGGGCGACGACATCCAGTAGAAGTGGCATTGCCCACCACCTGCTCATCAACCAAAAGAAGGACATGGCGGGGCCAAGCTGGTCTTAGAGGAGAACGACAAGGACAAAGATGAGCATGGGGTGGTGGCCACAGTCAATGGCTCCAGATTCGGTGTGGTCTTACAATTCATGGGGGTTTAGGAAGATTGACCCGACAGTGGCTACCATTGGCAGCTCTCTCTCTCTCTCTCTCTCTCTCTCTCTCTCTCTCTCTCCCTCCCTCCCTCCCTCCCTCCCTCTCTCTCTCTCTCTCTCTCATACACACATAAAGAACTGTTTCTCCTTCATTTTTATACGGGACGGTTTCTGCCTTATATATATAAATGCTAATAGTCCCACCAATCCGAAAGTAAGAATACATGGTCGATTTGGCTCTGCTATGTACTAGTCTCGATAGAATCACCAAACTGAAGAGTTCATGTGTAGAAAAGATTGCACCATGGAATAAATGTGCTGACGATGAAGGAGCTTAATGACATTAATAGATATAAACTCAGTAAATTGTAAACACTGATGGCGGTAGGCTAATGATATCTTTAGTTTTTAAATCAATTTTGGTTTATATTAATAGAACATTGAATCCAACCATATATAGGATAAATATACCCTGAGATACAAACCACACCCTAAACAAAGGGGATATTACAACAACGAGAAATCCGGCCACTAAAGTACTTGCAAAGATGTGTAGATGAATAAATTAAGGTTAATCAATGCAATAGTAGATCAACACATATGCTGGACAACTCGAGATTGACCACCCCGGTGACATTGAACAATCGCATGAAGAATATTAGGGGGATCACCCCGGTCTAGGAAGCCAAGCACAATATTATCGCCAGACTAAGCTCAAGTCCTTGTGTGCAAAAAGGCTTGGAAGAAGAGGGTGTACATAAATGCAATCGAGTTTGACATCCATTACTTATTGACGATTATGTGATTATTATGAATGCAAATTTGACGATGGAACCTAAAAATAGGAAATGTTAGATACATATTGCACAAATTCTAGAAACTGGTAATGTCAGGCAAATCTGATATTTTTTCTTGAGTTGAGTACCCATGTTGGTCTTAGAGAGAACATTTTTATTGAGTTCCTTGTTGATATTCAAGATCTATTAGTATTTGGAGCTACTGGCCCTTCTGGGCAAACTGGAGAAGACGAATTTTTAAATATTATATATTAGGATGGATGTAAAAACAACTATCACTACCGGCGAAGGAGATCATGTTGAAAGTTGTTGTCAAAACATCCTTGTGTGTGCCATATCCGTCTTCAAACTTCTGAAAGGGGTACGCAAGAGCGTGAATTTTGTTACATAACAGTTTTGGTGGGGAGATGAAAAAGCAGAAATATCATTGGTTCACCCGGTCGAAGTTGCGATGCCTAAATATAATTGGAGGGGTGGATTCAATGTATTTCCACTGTTTTAATTTAGCCATGTTGGCAAACCAGTGTTGGATATGACTAACGTATCGTAACTCATTGTGTGATGAGGTATTGAAAGTTAAATAAAGCCCGGAAGGGGACAGGCTGAAAGCTAGCTCAAGGGCTTCACGTGGCAAATCATTTTGGCAGGACTCACACATTTAAAAGAGGAACTACTCGGTGTGTAAGAAATGGAGCGGATATCAAACTCTCGGAGGACCCTTGGATCCCATCGATCCCAAAGCACACTGTTATCTCTCCACGGCGAGGAGCAATTCCTGTATGTGATTGATCTTATTTATCCAGGTACTAGTGATTGGGATAAAGATTGGATGAGACTTTACACGTAATGTTAATGCTCAACACATACTGCAAATTCCTCTAAATAACAAAGGTTTCGGTGACTTAATTTCCTGGAGTTGTACAAATAACTGTTGTTTGCCTGTAGCTTACCACCTCGAGGGGCATCACCAATGTGGAGGTACGACATGCAGTTCTCTTCGAACCCGATTTGGAAATTAGTGTGTGTCAATTAAAAATCCCCAGCAAAATTTTATTTGGCATGCACTTATGATATTACCCTTCTAGAAACTACCCTTTGAAGCCAGAACATACGCATGTTTAGTGGATGCCTCTATTTGTGATCCTTTGATTTCAATGCCTAGCAACAATTTATATCTCATAAAAGCTCGACCTAATTGCAACCATAGAGTCTGCTACTTTGGCGGATAGATAGGGATCTGCCAGTTTGGAGGAACTACTCCAATTGTCGGAGAAACATATGTGGTGGATTACCCATGTTGGGTTGCAGGAGGCAATAGCTTTTACAACATGGCATATGTTGTGGATTAGTTGCCAAGAAAATCACGGAGAACGGTTTCCACCATTGGATCATTGAGAAAAAGGGGGTGTTTTGTTAATAGGGAACAAGGAACTATCTATAGTTGTCGCGATATAAATAACTATACTTGTCCAAGCCACAAGAACATGTACATACGAAATACGAGAATCTTTACCTCTATTTGTTTTTTTTACAAAATAGCGATTATTTAGATAAGGACATAACAACTGTAGTTTTTACAATGCAGAACATGCAAGACAAAAAAAAAAAAGAAAACTTCTTATCACCGCCAGCAACCGGCGACGAGGCTCACACGGGGGAGCTCCTATATGGCGCCTTTAGTGCCACATTTCCTTCTTGGCGCTCACATGCCTGTGCCTGCCCAAACAGAAGTGACCTGACCTGTCGCTCGGATCGCACATATCCCTTTCGATCGCATCATTCGGTCGATGCTTGCGTGTTAACCATTGACCATTTGTCTTTTTGTAAAATAATTAATTAGAGAAATTCAGAGAAATAATATGAATTTTGGACCAAAATCATGGATTTGACATAGTTCTTAGATTTGGAAATAAGTTCAAAATTTTAAAAATTTCATGAATTTGGAAAAAAATCACTTTTGATTTTTTTCCACGAAATTTGGGGGGAAAACTCACGAATTTGAAAAAAAACGGTTTTGAAAAAACTTCATCGATTTTGAACAAAAATCATCAATTTTGAAAAGAAGTTCACAAAATTTTATTCTTTTTATCGCTTTTGAAAAAGGTCATCAATTTTGAAAAAATGTTCACCGAATTTCAAAGTAAGTTAATCTATTTTGAGAAAAAATTCATGAAAGAAAAAACAGAAGAAAACCTGCCAAATAAAAGGGTTTACGTGGCTTAATTGAAGAAGAATAGAGAAGGTAACTAGGCACAACAGGAAAGTTTCCTAGTTGGTTATCGTGCTTGTACACAACCTACTATGCTCATTTCTGAAGGTTTTACAGAATGAAAAAAAAAAGTATAAGATGGGCCGTTTGGAGATGTCAAAGTAACTGGCGTTGTAGGCGCCGAATAGGAAATGCGCCGGTACAGAGTGAAAAGAATGTTTCAGTATATATACAATGTATGTTTGGACAAGGAAAAACTACAATAGACGTAGCCAAAGTCGCGACATTCGTCTGCAATCTGACGAATGTGCAAGCTATATCTCTAGCTTTGTCTTTTCATGGAAAAGCCATGAATGGCCAAAACGATGTACTCCCTACGTTCGAAAATACTTGTCATCCGTTTCAAAAAAAAAAAATACTTGTCATTAAAATAAATAAAAAAGAATATATGTAGATGTACTTTAATTTTAAATACATCTTTTTCTTTTCCATTTTTATGACATGTATTTCTGGAGGAGTACTACTCTGCTCTACTCTGCTATGTCTGCACGGCGGCTGCGGCTCCATGCCATTAACACAAACATCATCTGTTGCCGCCGGACGAAGTGGCCCCGACACCACAGGCGACCTATCTCTTGGCTGCACGCTGACGCTATCTGTGACGCGCGCTTCAGGAATTCTTCACAGCGTTGGACTGCGGCGACGTGCGGCAGAGCGGGCAGCTGGGCCGCCGCCGCAGCCACTCGTCGACGCACCGCCGGTGGAACGCGTGCCGGCACCCCGGCAGCCGCCGGAGCTCGTCGCCGTCCGCGTACTCCGCCAGGCACACCGCGCACGCCGTGTCGTCCCGCGGCTGACCGCTGTCGTCGGTCGAAGGCGCGGCATCAGGCTGGACATGGTCGACGCGTGTCGGCGAGGAGTACACCGACGTCGGATACGCGGCCAGCTCGGCTTCGTCGATCCCTGCGCAGGCGCACCGGCAGCCGAGCTCGATGTCGACGCTCGGGTGCGACGAGGAGCCGTGCCCCTGTCGCCGCCGGCTGGAGCAGAGGAAGGTGAGGACGGAGAGCACGAGGAGCGCGGCCACGGAGGCGCAGATCAGCACGGTGTCTCCAGACATGGTGATCGCACCGTCACAGCGGCAACCTGACCGTGCCACATATATAGTCTATGCTTTCCACGCGTCCAGCGGCAGGCAGCGCAACACTGTCAACGAACGAACTAGCCCCCGAACTATAATAATCAACGCGCCAATGACCAAATCTACGAACACGTCTTCTTTGCCGTTTTCTTGGTCAACAAATTATTTGCCTTCTCCTTGAACTATTCCTCTTCAGATATATTCCTGGGACCTTTTTCTGAATTATTTTTCGACGGTATGGACCTTTTTAGCTTTGATTAGCACATTTGTAGAACGAGATATCGTTGTCCCAAACTTGATCCGACAGAGATGCACATTGACTCCTCATGGAGAAAATTATTTTTTGCGAGGAGAGGATTCTGGGCGGCGGCCGGCCAACGCGGGAAGGAACTGGATTAATGGATGGTTAATTCTGTACTGGCCACGTGTTATTCTTCGTGCTATGCTGTGCTGTGTCGTGCATGCCGCGCCGTGGAGTAAGTTACAGCCTTACAGGCAGGCGGGGCCAGATCAATTCAGTACCACTATCAGGTAAAACAGGAAATGTTCATAATTAAAAAAGAGTTTACAAATTTAAAAATTGTTCATAATTTAAAAATGATCACAATTTTAAAAATGTATTTTCTTTAATAAAACTATGAATTCCATAAAATGTTCATAATTTCCAAAAACAATTATGAATATTGTCCGAAAAATAAAAATAAAAGTAAATAAAATGGAAAGTAGGGAGAAAAGAAAAGGCGAACATAAAAAACGCAAAACTAATAAATCAATATAAAATAGAAAAATAAAGGAAATACATGAAAATTGGAAACGCAGAAGAAAAAAAGTAAAAAATAAAACACACAAGAAAAACCCAGTTTGGGAAGGTTCTAGAGCCCATCCCAAAACCGGAAAGAACATAATTAGGCCAGCCCAAGTGTATGCAAACGGGGAGCGGGTGTGTACACGCTACGTCAGTAATTCGCACAAATTTGTCTAAAAAAAAGTAATTCGCACAAATCACAACAAGACCATGTTTCCTTTATAATCCATCTGTACATTACAGTCGTTTAGTGATTGATAACACAGTTTTATTTTTAGAGTGCCATGTAATCTATAAAAAATATTGTGCTACTCCCTCCGTTCCACAGTGTAGTGCCTATAGATTTTTGTAAAAGTCAAACTTTGACAACTTTGTCCAAATGTATAGAGAAAATTGTCTACATCTACAATACCAAACATGTACATTCTGAAAATATAACTCACGATGTATCCAATGATGTGCATTTGGTATTCTAGATGTACATACTTTTCTTTATAAACATGATCAAAGTTTGTAATGTTTGACTTATGTAAAAATCTATAGACACTACATTATGGAACGAAGGGAGTATTAGTTATTTCTTAGTTTTTATATTTAATAACTAAATATATGACGAGACAACTGTCACTAAAAGATCATCTTTTAACTAAGAAAAGACATTTTTTTTGAAGATTTATTTGGCACTAATAAAATAACATTACTGTACATTCTCTTAGTTTTTGAGGTAAAAAAACCAAGGGAATGTACAATAATGTTATTTTATTAAACAAAGAAAGTGAGGGCTCGTGCCTCTCGCTGGCTCCAACGCAGGTCCGTCTCGTCTCCGGTAACCCTAGGGCCATGGAGGCGCGATGGATCCTTGCAAGGGCCGGCGGGAGGGATTCGTTTTTAGTCTTTTTTTCAATCTTGTTAGGGTTTGTATTTTGCTCAGGAAGGCGAGACGGCGGCGGCTCCCTGTGTTGGGGAACGTAGCATAATTCAAAAAAATTCTACGCTCTACCAAGATCAATCTAAGGAGTTCATCTAGCAACGAGCATAAAGGAGTGCATCTACATACTCTTTGTAGATCGCGAGCGGAAGCGTTCAAGGGAACGTGGATGATGGAGTCGTACTCGTCGTGATCCTCGTCACCGATGATCCCAGCGCCGAATGGACGGCACCTCCGCGTTCAACACACGTACGGTACATCGACGTCTCCTCCTTCTTGATCCAGCAAGGGGGGAGGAGAGGTTGATGGAGATCCAGCAGCACGACGGCGTGGTGATGGATGCAACGGGAAAAGCTGCAGGGCTTCGCCGAGACCCTGCGGGAGGAGTTGGAGATGTAACGGGGGGAGGAAGAGGCGCCAGGGGCTGAGGTGCGGCTGCCCTCTCTCCCCCCACTATATATAGGAGGCCAGGGGGGCGCCGGCCCTAGGAGATCCAATCTCCTAGGGGGGGCGGCGGCCAAGGGGGTGGCTTGCCCCCCAAGCCTAAAGGGGGCGCCCCCACCCCTAGGGTTTCAACCCTAGGCGCATGGGGGGAGGCCCATGGGAGGTGCGCCAGCCCACTAGGGGCTGGTCCCCCTCCCCCTACGGCCCACGGGGCCCTCCGGGATGGGTGGCCCCACCCGGTGGACCCCCGGGACTCTTCCGGTGGTCCCGGTACACTACCGGAGACCCTCGGAACTCTCCCGATGGCCGAAATTTGACTTCCAATATATCATTCTTTACCTCCGGACCATTCCAGAACTCCTCGTGACGTCCGGGATCTCATCCGGGACTCCGAACAACATTCGGGTTTCCGTGTGCATATATCTCTATAACCCTAGCGTCACCGAACCTTAAGTGTGTAGACCCTACGGGTTCGGGAGACACGCAGACATGACCGAGACGACTCTCCGGTTAATAACCAACAGCAGGATCTGGATACCCCTGTTGGTTCCCACGTGTTCCTCGATGATCTCATCGGATGAACCACGATGTCAAGGATTCACTTAATCCCGTATGTAATTCCCTTTGTCTATCGGTACGGTACTTGCCCGAGATTTGATCGTCGGTATACCGATACCTTGTTCAATCTCGTCATGGAAAGTCTCTTTACTCGTTCCGTAATCCATCATCTCGTGACTAACTCTTTTTTCACTTTGAACTCATGATGATGATGTCTTACCGAGTGGGCCCAGAGATACCTCTTCGTCATACGGAGTGACAAATCCCAGTCTCGGTTCGTACCAACTCAACAGACACTTTCGGAGATACCCGTTGCGTACCTTTATAGCCACCCAGTTACGTTGTGATGTTTGGCACACCCAAAGTATTCCTACGGTATCCGGGAGTTGCACAACCTCATGGTCTTAAGGAACAGATACTTGACACTGGAAAAGCTTAAGCATTACGAACTACACGATCTTATGTCAGGCTTAGGATTGGGTCTTGTCCATCACATCATTCTCCTAATGATGTGATCCCGTTATCAATGACATCCAATGTCCATGGTCAGGAAACCGTGACCATCTGTTGATCAACGAGCTAGTAACTAGAGGCTTACCAGGGACACGTTGTGGTCTATGTCTTCGCACATGTATCGCTGTTTCCGTACAATACAATTCAAGCATGAATAACAGACAATTATCATGAACAAGGAAATATAATAATAATCCTTTTATTATTGCCTCTAGGGCATATTTCCAACAGTCTCCCACTTGCACTAGAGTCAATAATCTAGTTACATTGTGATGAATCGAACACCCATAGAGTTCTGGTGTTGATCATGTTTTGCCCGTGAAAGAGGTTTATGTTGGGGAACGTAGTATTTTAAAATTTTCCTACGATCACGCAAGATCTATCTACCAGATGCATAGCAACGAGAGGAAAGAGTGTGTCTACGTACCCTCGTAGACCGGAAGCGGAAGCGTCAAGTGACGCGGTTGATGTAGTCGAACTTCTTCGCGATTCAACCGATCAAGCACCGAACGTACGGCACCTCCGCGTTCAGCACACGTTCAGCTTGATGACGTCCCACGAGCTCTTGATCCAGTTGAGCTTCACGGGAGAGTTTCGTCAGCACGACGGCGTGGTGACGGATATGATGTATTCACCGGCGCAGGGCTTCGCCTAAGCACCGTGACGGTATGACCGAGGTGTGTTTCTGTGGAGGGGGGCGCCGCACACGGCTGGAACAATTCAACTTGTGTGTCTTTGGGTGCCCCCCAGCCCCCGTATATAAAGGAGCAAGGGGGGAGGCCGGCCGGCCCTTCTATGGTGCGGCTAGGAGTGCAATCCTACTAGGAATAGGATTGCAATCTTATTCCTAGTAGGAACTACCAAAGAAGGAAGGGAGGGAAAGGAAAAGAAGGAGAGGTGGCGCCCCCCAATCCTAGTCCAACTAGGAACCCTAGGTGGGGCGCCGGCCAGCCCCTATGGGCTGCCTCTCTCTTTTCCATAAGGCCCACTATGGACCATCCCCCCTCGTAGGGGGTTCCGGTAACCCCCTCCGGCAATCCCGTTAAATCCGAAACTTTTCTGGTATACTTCCGGTGTCCGAATATAGTCGTCCAATATATCAATCTTTATGTCTCGGACATTCCGAGACTCCTCGTCATGTCCGTGATCTCATCCGGGACTCCGAACTACCTTCGGTACATCAAAACTCATAAACTCATAATACCGATCGTCATCAAACGTTAAGCGTGCGGACCCTACGGGTTCGAGAACTATGTAGACATGACCGAGACTCATCTCCGGTCAATAACCAATAGCGGAACCTGGATGTTCATATTGGCTCCTACATATTCTACGAAGATCTTTTATCGGTCAGAACCGCATAACAACATACGTTGTTCCTTTTGTCAACGGTATGTTACTTGCCCGAGATTCGATCGTCGGTATCTCTATACCTAGTTCAATCTCGTTACTGGCAAGTCTCTTTACTCGTTCCGTAACACATCATCTCGTGACTAACTCATTAGTCTTTTGCTTGCAAGGCTTATTGTGATGTGTGTTACCGAGAGGGCCCAGAGATACCTCTCCGACACTCGGAGTGACAAATCCTAATCTTGATCTATGCCAACACCACGAATACTTTCGGAGACACCTGTAGAGCATCTTTATGATCACCCAGTTACGTTGTGACGTTTGATAGCACACAAGGTGTTCTTACGGTATTCGGGAGTTGCATAATCTCATAGTCATAGGAACATGTATAAGTCATGAAGAAAGCAATAGCAGTAAAACTAAACGATCATAGTGCTATGCTAACGGATGGGTCTTGTCCATCACATCATTCTTCTAATGATGTGATCCCGTTGATCAAATGACAACTCATGTCTATGGCTAGGAAACATAACCATCTTTGATCAATGAGCTAGTCTAGTAGAGGCATACTAGGGACATATTGTTTTGTCTATGTATCCACACATGTACTAAGTTTCCGGTTAATACAATTCTAGCATGAATAAAAGACATTTATCATGATATAAGGAAATACAAATAACATCTTTATTATTGCCTCTAGGGCATATTTCCTTCAGTTTAGTCAACGGATCTGCGACATTCAGATCCGTATGCACTTTACAAATATCTATGTCTCCATCTTGAACATAATTCCTGATGGAGTTGAAACGGCGCTTGATGTGCTTGGTCTTCTTGTGAAACCTGGGCTCCTTGGCAATGGCAATAGCTCCAGTGTTGTCACAGAAGAGAGTCATCGGGCTTGACGCGCTTGGAATGACTCCTAGGTCGGTGATGAACTCCTTCATCCAGACTCCTTCTTGCGCTGCTTCGCAAGCAGCTATGTACTCCGCTTCACATGTAGAATGCGCCACGACGCTCTGCTTGCAACTGCACCAGCTGACCGCTCCACCATTCAAAATATACACGTATCCGGTTTGTGACTTGGAGTCATCCAGATCTGTGTCGAAGCTAGCATCGACGTAACCCTTTACGACGAGCTCTTCATCACCTCCAGAAACGAGAAACATATCCTTAGTCCTTTTCAGGTACTTCAGGATGTTCTTGACCGCTGTCCAGTGTTCCATACCGGGATCACTTTGGTACCTCCCTACCAAACTTATGGCAAGGTTCACATCAGGTCGGGTACACAGCATGGCATACATAATAGAACCTATGGCCGAGGCATAGGGGATGACACTCATCTTTTCTCTATCTTCTGCCGTGGTCGGGGACTGAGCCGTGCTCAATCTCATACCTTGTAAAACAGGCAAGAACCCCTTCTTGGACTGATCCATATTGAACTTCTTCAATATCTTGTCAAGGTATGTGCTTTGTGAAAGACCAATGAGGCGTCTCGATCTATCTCTATAGATCTTGATGCCTAATATATAAGCAGCTTCTCCAAGGTCCTTCATTGAAAAACTCTTATTCAAGTAGGCCTTTATGCTTTCCAAGAATTCTATATCATTTCCCATCAGCAGTATGTCATCCACATATAATATGAGAAATGCTACAGAGCTCCCACTCACTTTCTTGTAAATACAGGCTTCTCCCCAAGTCTGTATAAAACCAAACGCTTTGATCACATCATTAAAGCGAATATTCCAACTCCGAGATGCTTGCACCAGCCCGTAGATCGAGCGCTGGAGCTTGCATACTTTGTTAGCATTCTCTGGATCGAGAAAACCTTCCGGCTGCATCATATATAGTTCTTCCTTGAGGAAACCATTTAGGAATGCTGTTTTGACGTCCATTTGACATATCTCATAATCATAGAATGCGGCAATTGCTAACATGATTCGGACGGACTTTAGCATCGCTATGGGAGAGAAAGTCTCATCGTTGTCAATCCCTTGAACTTGTCGATAACCCTTAGCGACAAGCCGAGCCTTATAGATGGTCACATTACCATCCGCGCCTGTCTTCTTCTTCTTAAATATCCATTTATTTTCTATGGAGTGCCGATCATCGGGCAAGTCCACCAAAGTCCATACTTTGTTTTCATACATGGATCCTATCTCGGATTTCATAGCTTCAAGCCATTTGTCGGAATCCGGGCCCGCCATTGCTTCTTCATAGTTCGAAGGTTCACCGTTGTCTTACAACATGATTTCCATGACAGGGTTGTCGTACCACTCTGGTGCGGAACGTGTCCTTGTGGACCTTCGAAGTTCAGCAGTAATGTCAGGACCCCGATCCTAAGCCACACCGATCTAGCTGTAACACGTCATATCACTTTGCGGCCTCACGCACGGTAACCCCACGGGTGCCACCTTACCTGGCCCGGGACCGTTTGCGCATTTTGGCACACGTATATGACAGTGTCGCTAGCATCCATATGACAGAGAACCAAGGCCGACATGGCTAGTTATAAACCAAGAGTGGCACTAAATTACAGAGACAGGCATCCATGACCCAGCAACGAACGTGTCGGTCATCAACGTATGAACCCAAGTCGTAGCAAGCTACATGGACTTAAAGGAACAACGCGTGACATTTCCCCTAAGGGACAGACACAGGAACGAAGAAGGACACATGCCGGCCAGCCTACGTGTTCCGAGCAGTAGCAAGCTACCAAGGCTCATTGGAATCACTAGGAGGCATTTCCCTGTAAGATAGGCTACCAAAGGAAAACAACTAGGTGTCGGATCCCACACATACCAAGCATTTCAATCATACCCGCAATATGCTCAATATGTGCAAATACAACATTGCATCACAACAGAACTCTATGACTCAAAGTACTTTATTTAAAAGGCTCCAAGAGCCATACATAACATAGTCATACAGGTAGGGGTCACATGACCCAACACTCAAGTCATACAGTCATACAAGCACAAGCGGAAGCTACATGTCTGAGTACAGACAACTTAGAAAATAAAACAGGCTTGGTGTAGCCTGACTATCTACAAGGCCCTTCACAAGCTCCAGATCACCGTCTGGGTGTCAAGCTACTCGTCGACGTCAACGTCTATGTAGAACCCATCAGCAGGGGCAGGGTTCTCCTCTGCAACAGTTATTAAGCAAACATGAGTACAAAGGTACTCAGCAAGTCTTACCACAGAACCTATCATACATGCAACATTATCAAAGGGGGTAGTGGAGTTTATAGCAGAATGCCAGCTTTGACCTTGGCTAACCTATACTACAACTCTCAACGGATTGTAAGATGTTACTAACAAACACGAGTCCACTACTCTCCACATCAATACACTACCGAGGATCCTCTTCCGTCATCCTACGGAAGGGCCATCCACGGCACTCACGCTTATCTTGAGGCTTTTAGTAGTATCCATCAACTTGTCTATGAACTGTAAGAGCAACCAAGTAGTTCGTACCGCGAACAACGGCTATTCGAATAGTTTGATAACCCTACAGGGGTGTACCTCTTCACACACGCTTCCACCACTTATCGCCGTTTACTCGGCGTGTACTCGGCAACCTTCAAGCGGAAGCCCAGCGAGGGTGTCGGCCACGACCGGACTAACTACTCAAGTCTCTCGTCCAGGTTTATCGCCTATTTGGGTTCCATCCGTGGGGAGATCCGGCCGGGGTGTCGCTCACGGCCCCAAACGATGTGTACAGGGTTCCCGAGTCACCAAACGGGCAACCGGTACACCGTGCCACGTACCTGTCGCATCACAACCCACCCCGAGGGTCAGCGTTGTGCACGACCTCCAGTAAGCTATAAACACCAGAAACTAGTTGCAACTCCTGGACAGAGATCAAGGGTAATTAATAAGCTGAGAGGGTCAATTAAGGATCCCAATGCGTGGTAGTAGCTGTAACTTGAACCACACATACAGATCTCGGGTCCTATGGACGATTCCAATGAAACAACCCACCATGTACTCCTACATGGCCTTTCATCGATACCTTTACCAAGCGTATTCCACACTTCCTTCTCTTTATCGATAAGATCATTTCACTCTGATCCATCACCCAGATGAATCAGACCAGACACAACTCTAAGCATAGCAGGCAACATAAACAAATAGCATGGTGGATCACACATCACATGGCTCAATCAACTCCTACACATGCTAGTGGGTTTCAACTATTTACTGTGGCAATGACAGGTCATGCAAGGGAATAGGGTTCAACTACCGCAACAAGTAGCAGTTCACGCGCTGTTGCCTTAATGCAGTAAAAGAGAGCAGGAGCGAGAAGATTGGGTTGTATCGGAATGATCAATGATTGCTTGCCTGACAAGGTAGTTGTCGGGTACTGCTCTTCAACTGGATACGCAGCAGTATCCTCGGGAGCAGGACCTAACACAGGAAATACCGACGATACAATCATTAACAAACAAATGCAACAATATGATGCATGTTTATGACATGGCAAGATGCATGTGTGTTGGCTAATGCAACTAAAACCAGAAGGGTTTGAACCTATTTGAATCAAGGATTCAAATTGAAGTTCAAACTATTATTTGAATAAGTGCAATATCATGTTTTTGATATATACAGCAAGTTAACTTGTTCAAACATGCATGAAACCAGTGCCATTAGAAAGATTGGATTTTTCTGATCATTTTTCATATATAAATCTTTTCCATCTGAGCTATGGTTGATTTTATATGATTTTTAGAAGTTTTGGGTATTTTCTGGAATTTCCCGAATTATTTTAAATCTAAAAATCCCAGAAAAACCTTTACTGCGTCAGCATGACATCATGCTGACGTCAGGCAGTCAACAGGACCAGTCCAAGTCAAACCTGACTGGTGGGTCCCTCATGTCAGTATCTCAGGAGCTAATTCCGGTCATAACCAGGGTTGACTGGGTTTGACTAACAGCGGGGGCCCACTGTCAGTGACTGTGGTGACTAAACTAATTACTGTTAACTCCTAATCATCGAGCCACGTCAGCCCGCCGGAGTTTGGCCGGCGGCGACCATTTAGCACGGCGGTGACTCGTCGGAATCCCTATTCCGGCATCCATTTGCCGCGCGGATGGGCTCGGTGTGCTCCTGGTGATGCACCGCATCCAGCGGTGCCACTGGTTGGACGAGGGGTCGCCGGAGTCGACGGCGACGAGCTCGTCCGCGGCGGTGCTCGCACGGGGTTGGTCGGGATGGTGTTGTAGTGCACGGGAGGAGGAGCTAAAGCTCGCTTTAGCTTGCTGGTGACCTACTGAAGCTAATGGCGTGCTCGGCCGCGAGGTACGGTGCCTATGGCCACGGCGGTGAGTTGGCCGGCGGCGGTGATCGTCGGTGAGCAAAGGGGGCGGCGGCTACAAGGCCTAAACGAGCCCGTGGAGAGGGGGATTCGAAGCGTGAGCTCACAGCGGTCGCAGATGGCGTCGAAGTGAGCTCGGGGACGGTCGGACGACGGCGTACGGGCGGCGGCGATCTCCGGTGCCGGAGGTTGAAGACGACGGCGAGGAGGACGTTGCGGAGCTCCTGGCGTCGTGTGCGTCGGTGGGGAGCTTCGGGGCGATGTGGCGGAGCTAGTGGTGCTTCTGGGAGGCGAGGAGGTGGCGTAGGGCGCGGTGTCAGCGGTCGTCGGCGACGAGCTCGCTCGAGGGAGCTCGGCGGAGGGAAGAGAGGAGGGGAGAGACACGGGAGAGAGGGGGAAACGGTCGGGGTGGCTCCGTGGCGACGTTCTAGACCATCCAGAAGGCCGAGGGGCCAGCCAGGCAGGCAGGAGGTGGCCGGCGCATCGGCGGCGCTCGCCACCGAGCTGCTTCGTGCGCTGGCGCGACGAAGAAGACGGTGGTGCCCCTGGTGGGCTGGGCCGGCTGGGCCAGCAGGTAAGTGGGCTCAAGTAAGTACTCTTCCTATTTTTCTTTTCCTATTTTCTTTCTGTTTTATTTCTTTTGCAACTTTGTTCATTTAATAAAAATGCCTAAACATTTTTATAACTCATGACACTTGTCATACCTACTGTATATAATATGAACAGTAGGAAACATTATAGTTCATGATTATTTGAGCATTTAAAATATTTAAAAGTATTTAAATGCCCAAATTCAAATACCATATGATTTAATCCAAAGCCCTAGATTGTCCTAGAAAATTGTGCACCATTTTTGGCAGAGGTTTAAGACCAAGGCAGAAATGATGAACATTTTGAAGGGCATTTTGGGTGCATTGGAAAATATTTTAGCAAACCCTAGTTGTTAGGGGAGGGGGTGCTGGGGTTTCTGTTAATCCCATTTCAAGTTTCTTTGAAAGTAAACATGATGCACACTCTAGTCAGGTCCTAATGCAAGTGCTAGCTAGGGATGTGACAAGTAACTTGATCTGTATCTTCATGATCATCATCATTAACTTCCTCCCTTGTCGGTGCAGGCACCTCAGGAACAATTTCCCGCGCTGCGCTACTTTCCGGTTCAGGAAGGGTGACTGTCACCTCATCAAGTTCTACTTTCCTCCCACTTACTTCTTTTGAGAGAAACTCTTTCTCCAGAAAGGATCCATTCTTGGCAACAAAAGTCTTGCCTTCAGATATTAGGTAGAAGGTATACCCAATTGTTTCCTTTGGGTATCCTATGAAGGCACATTTTTCCGATTTGGGTTCGAGCTTTTCAGGTTGAAGTTTCTTGACATAAGCATCGCAACCCCAAACTTTCAGAAACGACAGCTTAGGTTTCTTGCCAAACCAAAGTTCATACGGTGTCGTCTCAACGGATTTTGACGGAGCCCTATTTAAAGTGAATGCGGCAGTCTCTAAAGCAAATCCCCAAAAAGATAGCGGTAAGTCGGTGAGAGACATCATAGATCGCACCATGTCCAACAAAGTACGATTTCGACGTTCGGACACTCCATTACGCTGAGGTGTTCCTGGCGGTGTCAATTGTGAAACAATTCCACAGTTCCTTAGGTGCGTGCCAAATTCATGACTCAAATATTCACCCCCACGATATGATCGTAAGAACTTTATTTTTCTGTCACGTTGATTCTAAACCTCATTCTGAAATTCCTTGAACTTTTCAAAGGTCTCAAACTTGTGCTTCATCAAGTAGACATACATATATTTACTCAAGTCATCTGTGAGGGTGAGAACATAACGATAGCCTCCGCGAGCTTCAACACTCATTGGACCGCACACATCGGTATGTATGATTTCCAATAAGTTGGTTGCTCGCTCCATTGTTCCGGAGAACGGAGTCTTGGTCATCTTGCCCAAAAGGCATGGTTCGCACGTGTCAAATGATTCATAATCAAGAGACTCTAGAAGCCCATCTGCATGGAGCTTCTCCATACGCTTGACACCAATATGACCAAGGCGGCAATGCCACAAGTATGTGGGACTATCATTATCAACTTTACATCTTTTGGCATCCACACTATGAATATGTGTATCATCACGTTCGAGATTCATCAAAAATAAACCATTGACCAGCGGGGCATGACCATAAAACATATCTCTCATATAAATAGAACAACCATTATTCTCGGATTTAAATGAGTAGCCATCTCGTATCAAACGAGATCCAGATACAATGTTCATGCTCAAAGTTGGTACTAAATAACAATTATTAAGGTTTAAAAATAATCCCGAGGGTAGATGTAGAGGCAGCGTGCCGACGGCGATACATCGACCTTGGAACCATTCCCGACGCGCATCGTCACCTCGTCCTTCGCCAGTCTCCGCTTATTCCGCAGCTCCTGCTTTGAGTTACAAATGTGAGCAACTGCACCGGTATCAAATACCCAGGAGCTACTACGAGCGCTGGTAAGGTACACATCAATAACATGTATATCATATATACCTTTGACGTTGCCGGCCTTCTTATCTGCTAAGTATTTGGGGCAGTTCCGCTTCCAGTGACCCGTTCCCTTGCAATGAAAACACTCAGTTTCATGCTTGGGTCCATTCTTTGGCTTCTTCCCAGCAACTGGCTTACCGGGCGCGATAACTCCTTTGCCGTCCTTCTTGAAGTTCTTCTTACCCTTGCCTTTCTTGAACTTAGTGGTTTTATTGACCATCAACACTTGATGTTTTTTCTTGATATCCACCTCCGCTGATTTCAGCATTGAATACACCTCGGGAATGGACCTCTCCATCCCCTGCATATTGAAATTTAACACGAAGCTCTTGTAGCTAGGTGGGAGCGACTGAAGGATACTGTCAACGACCGCTTCATCTGGGAGATTCATTCCCAACTGAGACAAGCGGTTGTGCAACCCAGACAACTTGAGTATGTGCTCGCTGACAGAACTATTCTCCTCCATCTTACAACTGTAGAATGCGTCGGAGACGTCATATCTCTCGACTCGGGCATGAGCTTGGAAAACCATTTTCAGCTCTTGGAACATCTCATATGCTCCGTGGTACTCAAAACGCTTTTGGAGCCCCGACTCTAAGCTGTAATGCATGCCGCACTGAACCAGGGAGTAATCATCACAACGCGACTGCCAGGCGTTCATAACGTCTTGGGTCGCTGGGAGAACGGGTGCATCGCCTAGCGGTGCTTCAAGGACATATGATCTCTTGGCAGCTATGAGGATAATCCTCATGTTACGGACCCAATCCGTATAGTTGCTACCATCGTCTTTCAGCTTGGTTTTCTCTAGGAACGCGTTGAAGTTGAGGGCAACTTGAGCGTGGGCCATTTGATCTACAAGACATATTGTAAAGATTTTTAGACTAAGTTCATGACAATTAAGTTCATCTAATCAAATTTAATGAACTCCCACTCAGATTGACATCTCTCTAGTCATCTAAGTGATACATGACCCGAATCGACTAGCCCGTGTCCGATCATCACGTGAGACGGACTAGTCATCAACGGTGAACATCTTCATGTTGATCGTATCTTCTATACGACTCATGTTCGACCTTTCAGTCTTCCGTGTTCCGAGGCCATGTCCGTACATGCTAGGCTCGTCAAGTGAACCCTAAGTGTATTGCGTGTGTAAATCTGGCTTACACCCGTTGTATGCGAACGTTAGAGCCTATCACACCCGATCATCACGTGGTGCTTCGGAACAACGATCCTTAGCAACGGTGCACAGTTAGGGGAAACACAATTCTAGAAATTTTCAGTGAGAGATCATCTTATTTACTACTGTCGTTCTAAGTAAACAAGATGTATAAATATGATAAACATCACATGCAATCAAATAAAGTGACATGATATGGCCAATATCATTTTGCTCCTTTGATCTCCATCTTCGGGGCACCATGATCATCTTTGTCACCGGCATGACACCATGATCTCCATCATCATGATCTCCATCATCGTGTCTTCATGAAGTCGTCTCGCCAAATATTACTTCTACCACTATGGCTAACGTTTAGCAATAAAGCAAAGTAATTACATGGCGTTATTCAGTGACACGCAGGTCATACAATAAATAAGACAACTCCTATGGCTCATGTCGGTTGTCATTTTCATCGACATGCAAGTCGTGATTCCCTATTACAAGAATATGATCAATCTCATACATCACATATATCATTCATCACATCTTCTTGGCCATATCACATCACATAGCACATGCTGCAAGAACAAGTTAGACGTTCTCTAATTGTTGTTGCAAGTTTTTACGTGGCTTCTATAGGTTTATAGCAAGAACGCTTCTTACCTACGCCAAAACCACAACGTGATATGTCAATTTCTATTTACCCTTCATAAGGACCCTTTTCATCGAATCCTGACTAAAGTAGGAGAGACAGACACCCGCCAGCCACCTTTATGCAACTAGTGCATGTCAGTCGGTGGAACCAGTCTCACGTAAGCGTACGTGTAAGGTCGGTCCGGGCCGCTTCATCCCACGATGCCGCCGAATTAAGATTGGACTAGTAGCGGCAAGAGAATTGAATAAAATCAACGTCCACAACTTGTTTGTGTTCTACTCGTGCAAGATGCTACGCAAAGACCTAGCTCAGATGCCACTGTTGGAGAACGTAGCATAATTCAAAAAAATTCTACGCTTCACCAAGATCAATCTAAGGAGTTCATCTAGAAACGAGCATAAAGGAGTGCATCTACATACCCTTTGTAGATCGCGAGCGGAAGCGTTCAAGGGAACGTGGATGATGGAGTCGTACTCGTCGTGATCCTCATCACCGATGATCCCAGCGCCGAACGGACGGCACCTCCGCGTTCAACACACATACGGTACAGCGACGTATCCTCCTTCTTGATCCAGTAAGGGGGGAGGAGAGGTTGATGGAGATCCAGCAGCACGACGGTGTGGTGATGGCTGCAACGGGAAAAGCTGTAGGGCTTCGCCGAGACCCTGCGGGAGGAGTTGGAGATGTAACGGGGGG
>LR738713.1:19202570-19232811 GCA_902687465.1 Secale cereale
GGCTGAGGTGCGGCTGCTCTCTCTTCCCCCCACTATATATAGGGGGCCAGGGGGGGCGCCGGCCCTAGGAGATCCAATCTCCTAGGGGGGCGGCGGCCAAGGGGGTGGCTTGCCCCCCAAGCCTAAGGGGGCCCCCACCCCTAGGGTTTCAACCCTAGGCGCATGGGGGGAGGCCCATGGGGGGTGCGCCAGCCCACTAGGGGCTAGTCCCCCTCCCCCTACGGCCCACGGGGCCCTCCGGGATGGGTGGCCCCACCCGGTGGACCCCCGGGACCCTTCCGGTGGTCCCGGTACACTACCAGTGACCCTCGGAACTTTCCCGATGGCCGAAACTGGACTTCCTATATATCATTCTTTACCTCCGGACCATTCTGGAACTCCTCGTGACGTCCGGGATCTCATCCGGGACTCCGAACAACATTCGGGTTTCCGTGTGCATATATCTCTACAACCCTAGCGTCACTGAACCTTAAGTGTGTAGACCCTACGGGTTCGGGAGACACGCAGACATGATCGAGACGACTCTCCGGTCAATAACCAACAGCGGGATATGGATACCCATGTTGGTTCCCACGTGTTCCTCGATGATCTCATCGGATGAACCACGATGTCAAGGATTCACTTAATCTCGTATGTAATTCCCTTTGTCTATCGGTACGGTACTTGCCCGAGATTCGATCGTCGGTATACCGATAGCTTGTTCAATCTCGTCATGGCAAGTCTCTTTACTCATTCCATAATCCATCATCTCGTGACTAAATCTTTAGTCACTTTGAGCTCATGATGATGATGTCTTACCGAGTGGGCCCAGAGATACCTCTCTGCCATACGGAGTGACAAATTCCAGTCTCGGTTCGTACCAACTCAACAGACACTTTCGGAGATACCCGTTGCGTACCTTTATAGCCACCCAGTTACGTTGTGACGTTTGGCACACCCAAAGTATTCCTACGGTATCCGGGAGTTGCACAACCTCATGGTCTTAAGGAACAGATACTTGACACTGGAAAAGCTTAAGGATTACGAACTACACGATCTTATGCCAGGCTTAGGATTGGGTCTTGTCCATCACATCATTCTCCTAATGATGTGATCCCATTATCAATGACATCCAATGTCCATGGTCAGGAAACCATGACCATCTGTTGATCAACGAGCTAGTAACTAGAGGCTTACCAGGGACATGTTGTGGTCTATGTATTCACACATGTATCGATGTTTCCGTACAATATAATTCAAGCATGAATAACAGACAATTATCATGAACAAGGAAATATAATAATAATCCTTCTATTATTGCCTCTAGGGCATATTTCCAACACCCTGAACATGGAATAAAGGTCTCCCCGCCTAGTCCCCGTTCCGGCGGTGCGTCTAGCATCGTTGGTGGGCGTGTGGAGGTGTGTCTCCGACAGATCTATCTTTGGTGGATTTGCTCGGATCTCGTCGTTGTTCGTCTACGTTCGTGTGTCTTCGGATTGGATCCTTCTGATCTACGTTATACTTCATCGACGGCGGTTGCTGTTCTGGGGTGCTGGTCATATGGAGCCTTAGCATGAAGACTTCCCGATTGTCTACTACAACAAGTTGTGCCCGGCTCCGGCAATGGAGGGCGATGACGGCGGCACGCCTTCGGCTCGCTTCAGTGCTTGTAGTCGTCGCTAGGTGGTCTACGGATCTCGATGTAATTTTTATTTCTGGTGTTGGTTGTACTGCCATGATTGAACATGAATAGATCGAAAGTTTTATAAAAAAAGTTATTTTACTAGAGAATCTCCAACAAAAGCGCTATATAAGCGATCATGCGGTATAAAAACTGCTTTTAGCGCGTGCGGACCCGGTTTGGAGTCTCCAGCAGCTGCACAAAAAGCACGCACGTGCTATAACTAATGCAGCGCGCGCATCAAAAAGGCATCGCGCGCAGCATATTTTGTGCGTCCGGTCGCGCGCGCTGTGAACTTTGGGCTGCTGCAGATGGGACCGCTTGATTGGGACCGCTGGACTCGCGCGCGCAACATATTTTGCAGCGCTTGTTGGAGCAAACGTCTTCTTACGCCCTAAAAAACTACTTGCGCACTGTAAACCCGTTTTTTGAGCGCCGTGCATTGGGCGGCTGTTGAATATGCTCTTAGTGCCAAATAGAATCTTCAGAAAAAAAAATTGTACATTCCCTTGTTTGGGACTGCTCCGCTTCACGAAAATCAGTTTCACTTCATCAAATTCACTTTGGAGCAGTTTCATATAGAAGTTGTAGCACTATCAAAGAGAATGTTTGGCTTCCATGTAGCTCCAGCTTCAAGAATGAAAAATTTGATGGAAAAGATCTACTCCCTCCGTAAACTAATATAAGAGCGCTTAAATCACTATTTTAGTTATCTAAACGCTCTTATATTAGTTTACAGAGGAAGTATTTGATTGGATGAGAGAGGAAAAACGAAGGGGTATCCACTTACTGGTGGCAGTGGTGGGTAATTTTTTTTTTCCAACTCTAGCTTTAGAGTTTTTTTGAAGCAACCCCTCATGAGCTTCATAAAAAACGGAGAGTTGTACCCCGATTTCTAGTTTTTTTGGAGCGGCATATCGTGGAGCTACCCCGTTTGATTTGTGTTTTCTGGAGCAGAGCTGAATTTTAAGAAGCAGAGCAGTCCCAAATAGGCTCTTAATTTTTTGCCAGGCGATTAGATGGAGTACGTACCAAACTCAGAAAGCTTCTGCGGTTGGCAATCCAGTCCAGGAATGAATGTCCGAGCTAGCTTCCCAATTTAGCAGCTGGTGTCTTTTTAGAGGGAACGAGTCATGGTCACATGGCCATGACGACCAACCTAGCTTAGCTACGTACTCCGCCCTAGCTACATGGCGGCTCCGTACAGGACATCTATACATCTTCCGGTACGTATAGGGTGACAAATTGCTCCGTACGAGGCTCGAGTACGACACGTCTTGCCGCTCCGGCCGGAACGGTCCCGGCTCTCGACAGGCTACATCGGCATGCTGACGCTCTGACGGTTAGCATGCGCCGGTGATGCTCCGCTCTGCGGCGACGTGCGGCAGAGCGGGCAGCTAGGCCGCCGCCGGAGCCACTGGTCGAGGCACCGCCGATGGAACGCGTGCGCGCAGCCGGGCAGCACCCGAAGCTCGTCGCCGTCTGCGTACTCTGCCAGGCACACGGCGCACCCGCGCTCCTCCTCCTTCGCAGTCCGCTCACCGGTAGCCGCCGCGTGATGCTGGGTCGACGAGGAGTACACCGTCGTCGGGCACGCGGCCAGGACGGCCTCGTCCAGCCCGCCGGCGGCGGCAGCGGCGCACCTGCCATCCCCGAGCTCGATGTCGACCACGCCCTGCCGCGGCGAGCTCTGCGCCGCTCGCCGTCGGTTGGAGCAAAAGAAGGCGACGAGCGAAAGCACGACGAGCAGAGCGATGGAGGCGCCGATCAGAAGGCTGTCCCTTGACATGGTGGCAACTCGCAACAGGTACTGTCACAGCAAAGCAGGGACAACCACATACGTATATATACTTTCTTGCGTGTGTCGAGATTTGCGCCAACGGTCAGATCGAATCTCCACCGTCGGGCCCAAAGGCAATGGTAATGACGATGGCCATGCCTCGCGTTCTAGTACTTTTTACCTTTTCCAGCCACGAGATTGTTCCTTGCTTGCGGCGTGCACGATTCGCTGTTGAGATATACAGTAGTAGTATTTGTATTCCTGGGACCTTTCTCTTAATTTTTTATGTTATCGACTTTTTTTGCTTTGATTTGACAGAGAAAAGGAGCCTCCAAATTTCCAACGCTGTCGTGGCATGTTCGCTAATGCAAATGCGACAGCTTGAAAAAAAAATGTGTGTCTGCTGATAGTATAGTAAACAATTAGTAGTAATGATGTACGAACATGATGCTAAAGTTGTCGATTAAGACGGTGAAGCGTGCATTTTAATTAATTAATTGTTTATACTATGGATGATGAAGCTAGGTAAATAAGATATTTGACTGCAGTTTGATGTCACAGGATTAGGGATGCAATTTTATGACCTTTTGGGCATCTTCAACCGTAACCCACAAATTTGCGTCAACGGCCACCTCACGGTCAGATTAAATCTCCGCCGTCTACCACAAAGAGAATGGCAATGACGATGATCATGCATCGCGTTCTTCTTTTACCTTTTCCTGTCAACAATTGTTCCTTGCTTGCTGCGTGCACGATTCCGTATTTCGGTGCTGAGATACACAGTAGTATTTGTATTAGTGGGACATTTCTCTTAATTGTTATGACTATCGACTTTTTTTGGTTTGATTTGACGGAGAAAAGGGCTTGCAAATTTTAACCAGTAAAGAAGAGGCTGTCGCCAATGCAAATGCGGCATCTAGAAAAGAAAAGTGTGTCTGCTGATAGTATAGTAAACACTTACTAGTGATTATAGATGGAGGAACATGATGCCTTAAGTAGGCGATAAGACGGTGAAGCATGCTTTATTAGTTGATTGTTTATACTATGAATGATGGAGCTGGGTAAATGAGATCTTTAACTGCACTTTGCTGTGACTGATAACTCGTTGGACCGTTTTGCATACGGTCATCTCATGTTGGAGATCAAGAAAACTCTGGACTTGCATGGGTTTATTCCGTTGAAAATTGAGTGTTATCAAAATAGAGTTGCTCATAGTTTAGCTAGTATAGAAAGATCTGGTTGTAGCACCGCTTGTTGGTTGTGTCGTGTGCCAGACAGCGTTACTCATAATGTACTAGCAGATTGTAATTATGTTTCTGAGGAATAAAACCCTCATTACCCCACAAAAAAGACTGCACTTTGATGTGATAGGGATTAGGGATGCAAAATTGTGACCCTTAGGGGTACTCTTGGAACATCTCCCGAGTTCAAGCAAATGAATTGGATTTATTTATTTTGTTGAAAAATCTAGCTTTAGCTGGCATTTCATTGATCAATAGAGAGAGCAGCGGCAAAGGAGACAAGGTGGTTATCCGTGGATCAAGGAAAAAATAAACTCGGAGAACAAAGCTGCGGCATACTACAACCAGAATAAAACACTCGTACTAAATTCTCTCAAAGCGGCTCCCCAAACGGGTGCTCAATGCAGGTTGCGGCTGCCTGTCTCCAAATGTCAACTGATCTTCTGATTGCTGCAAGAATATCGTTAGCGCTTGCAATCTTCGCTCTAAGTGCATCTGATCCGCTCGTGCTAAATCTCCTAAAGTGTGAGGAGAGCACATATTTTATCCCCCCAACCGCCGTAGGGGTTATGTTGAAAGTCATGATCTCCATCGAGTTCTTCTTCGTCTGCCAGCAAGTGTGCCCCAGTGAGGAGTAGTTGTGCCAAAGGGCCACGTTGTCCCAAACCTCCACCGCCAAGTTACATTGCGAGAAGATGTGGCTAGAGCATTCCAGGTTGTGCATGCATAGCTGACTGAAAAATAGCGGTTTTCCCATCCACGACGTTGCATGCGATCATTGCACCAAAGTCGGTTTTGGTGTAGGAGCTAGGGCAAAACTCTGAGCTTTCTTGGTGCCCATGCATCCCAGAAGACCTGCTTGCATAACTCCTTTGAACCCAAGAATTGTAAATGCAAGCCGAGTTGGCTGAGTAGACACACGAGCTTTCAAAATTCCATCTGACTTGGTCTTCTATGTCACTATGTAGGGAAACAACAATCTGCTGCAAATTCCGCTGCAAACTAACAAACTCCTGAAGCAGAGGAGTGATGTTGTCGTGCGCAAGATCATTGATACAAGTGTCATTGGCGAGAATCGCAACCATCGATTTATGCAACGGGGATGTCTCCGACGATCTCGACGCTCATTGGTGGTCCAGATCTGCAGGCCTCTGTTGGTATGGGAGAGTTCCGAGCGAAAGCCTAGACCCTACTCTGCCAGTGTCGTCGATGATGGCGGCTATCGTTTCCCCTCTTGGAGTCATCATGGTGGAACTCATCTTCCTCTACAAGGGGCTTGGACTCTCCGTGTGAAAACATAAGCTCCGGATGGTTTTCAGAGTGGGCGGCGGTGGCGGCTTTATCGTTTCCCCCTCGAAAGCATTGCTTGGGAGAGATAGCTTGTAGTATTTGGTGCACATGGTGTTCTCTTGCGTCAGGTCAGGTGGATGTGGAGGCAGTGGCCCCGGACTGCTGATGTACAATTTCTGCCATTTAGAAGAAAAAAAGTTGATTGTTTCCCAGGGAGGAGGGTGAAAACGCAAGAGATTGACGAGATGGGAGTAAACGGTCTTTATCTAGCCGTCCCACTTCCATTAGCCAAAACTGATGAAATTCCTTAGCTCCCGGTTTCATTCCACGAGACAACACACACGCAGTACCACCAGCAGCAAATTCCAGAGTCTCCCATCCCAGGGCAGCTAGCCAACAGGTTACGAACAGCACATAAGTTAAGCACACGAAGCTACTCTGCAGGCACGCTTTTCTAGCAAACTTGCTGATGCTGACACGAAAATTTCGGTCGTAAAAGGCTCTATTATACTACTACTGACACGTGAACCATTGATGTACGCGTGCAACAAGCAACGTAAATGAGTATACTTTGACGAGGAGCGGCCGGTTAATAGTCAAACGTGACGCCTAATTAGCTTGCCAATTACTACAACGACCGCGTTAATTTGGATTTGGACCGGGCTAGTAGTTCCATGGCAGTGAGTATATATATGTCCGGGGCTTATGCCAGAGATCTGATTTGATCTCGACCGTCTCGACCGTGACGTGGCCGGCAGCTCGACGCACGCACGGACAAATCACAAACCAATCATAGTAGTAGTACAATAGATAGAAGCGGCACGGCCAGGTTGTAGTATATGCTCCTTTGGCCACCATGCCCAGCTCCACCGTGCTGCTGATCGGCGCCTCCATGGCCGCGCTCCTCGTCATCTCCCTCTTCACCTTCCTCTGCTCCAACCGGCGCCATGCGCACCGCGCGTCGCCGTCGCCGTCACAGCGTAGCGTCGTCGACCTCGAGCTCGGCCACGGGTGCGCGGCCGCAGGGATCGACGAGGCCGTCCTGGCCGCGTACCCCACCACGGTGTACTCCTCGGCGGCGAGGCGACGGGACGAAGGCCACATGGCAGCTGCCGAAGCGTCGGCCGACGGTGACCAGCCGCCCGGCGACACGGACACGCACACGGCGTGCGCGGTGTGCCTGGCGGAGTACGCGGACGGCGACGAGCTCCGGCGGCTGCCCGGCTGCAAGCACGCGTTCCACCGGCTGTGCGTCGACGAGTGGCTCCGGCGGCGGCCGAGCTGCCCGCTCTGCCGCACGTCACCGCCTGCGGCAGCCACCGACGGCTCCTGAACCGCCACGGCGTCAGGTAGCATGTCGATCGGGACCATCCATGCATGCATGCCGTTGCCGTATAGCGGCGAAGCCGAAATGCGGCGTGGTACATGGCATGTCTCGTACGAACCCAAATGCTGCCGTTGCCATGACGACACACACGTCGCAGAAGAAATGTTGCGTGCGAAACCGCCATGAATGTTGTAGAGCATAGTCCGTGGGTAGGTCGTTATGCATTGGCATCTGCTCGTGTGAGACCATGCATGTCCGGTTCCATGTACCAGGACAGAGCTAAAACTAGCTAGCTTTGGCATTCATGTCCGTACGACCGCGTAGATGCATCCGATCCAGTTTGGTTCTGTGTGTTTCACAATTCTTTTTTGCTTATAAAACTTATGTACGTACTATTCCTGGTTTTAAAGGAATAACAAACCAGCTCGAGCAATTTTTTAAAAAAAATTTAACACAGTAAAGACACAGACGCTCATACATAAGCACATACACTCATCTCTCTAAACGCACGCATGCGCACTTGGCCCCTATATGCATATCTGAGAGACTGAGTCAACACATCGTCTTAAGACTGACGAAATTGCTACAAACGCCTTCGTAGTCGACGGGAACGCCTCCTCTCACTGATCGCACGTCACCGGAAGGCCTGAAACAAATCAAGAAAAATCCGAGTACGGATGTAAAGTCTAGCACTCTATCTCGGATGGGTTGGGATACCACAGTCCTCCAGTCTACTCATATTCATCCAGCCACATGTTGGTTTGTAAACAACTGAGTGGAGCTCGAACAAATTTACATACCTGACAAACTGCTGATCTGTAACATCTATACCCAAAATTACGGATAGACAGATGATCTTGCAACTTATTTTTGCGAAAACTAGCCTTCACTTAGAAATGGCCTTTTTTTTTCTTTGCGAAAGCTTCAGCGTTGTCTGTATACACGGAAAGACATGAATGGTCACATTAACAATAAGTAAACATTTATAGGTATTTGTAGGTCTAGCACTATTAATGTACTCCCTCCGTTTCATAATGTAGTGCCTATAGATTTTTACAAAAGTCAAACATTACAAACTTTGACCATGTTTATAAAGAAAAGTATGTACATCTAGAATACCAAATGCACATCATTGGATACATCGTGAGTTATATTTTCAGAATATACATGTTTGATATTGTAGATGTAGACAGTTTTCTCTATACACTTGGTCAAAGTTGACAAAGTTTGACTTTCACAAAAATCTATAGGCACTACATTGTGGAACGGAGGGAGTACTTCGCTATCCCTCGGCGGCGGCCGCAGACGTACGTAGGAGACATATATGTACGCGAACTAGCTACACATCCGTTGCCGCTCTATAAATGGTCCCGACACGATACGACACGACATGCAATCTATCTAGGCATTAGCTAGGCAGTTTGTTTGTTAGGGCTTCACACGGTGCATTGCACACTGAATAAATACATGAGCCAACGGATGAATACAAATGTGTAATTCATTCTACCCATGCACTACCGTGCTCCTCTTCTACACTCTGCCCTAGCTAGTGCATGCACGCAAGGAGGCTCCCTGAGAGGCTAAATTCACTGTTCTTGACCATTTGCGAAAGTTAAGCACGAGATCTGACCCCTTTTCACCGCCGGGAGCCTCTGGTGGTAGGTAACTTATCCACCTTAGCACAGCTAACAGCCTATCGCCTCTACCGTAAACCCTACCACCGAGGCCCCTGGCGGTAGGTAGTTATACCCTACTGTTATCGACCTAGGCGGTAGAGTTTGAACAATTATAAGGCATTTGGGGGCGGCTGGTAGGGTCCACCCACCAAGCCAGCCCCCATCTTCCTCCTACCGTTTTGAAGAACGGAGGAGGAGGTGCATCTCTCCTCCCCTCCACTCCCCCCTTTGATCTGCGCCGTTTCTCCACCGTTTTAACGGATCAAGATGTGTCGACGATGAGAGAAGTAAACTCTTTCGACCCCTCCGAGTAGTTTTAGTCAAAAAGTTTTGGTTTTGATGCATTTTTTAGCCCCGATGAATACTAGTTCATCAAGTTTTGTTGATTCTAGCCTTTTTCAGAATGATACAGTATGATGGATGTGTTGAAGATGAACCCTAGTAGTTCATATTGCAGTTTCTAGTTTTGTTGATTCTATCTACTTTGAAGATGAACCCTAGTTCATATTATAGCTTTATTTACAATGGTTCATTGATGTTTGATAAATATGATTGATGTTGGTTGAATATGATTGATGTTGGTAAATGATTCATATTCATATTTGATGGGTGAATGAAGAATGAAGAATGCATATATTTGATGATAAATGAATGAAGGATGCGTATTTCAATATGTTGATGAATGAATGTTGTTGGCATTTGTTGAATGAATGTTGTTGATATTAGTTGATTAGAATTTTGTCTTTAGTTAGTATATTGGTGGCTTATATGCATATAGAATGAATGTTGATAAATAAATGTGGTTGTCAGAAATTTAACTTGAATTGGCAATTGTTTAGGAGGCCCCTTGATCTGAACATCGACACTAAGTACACCGTGATTAACGTTGTGTTCGACAACGGTCATTGTACATGTTTTATCGACAATGGAAGGTAATAATTATGATCAAATGCTATGAAAAGGTCTCACTTCGGTTGCCATTCAACTTCAACAACCAATGCAAGATGGTGAAGCTCTTCTTCTCCAACTTCTTGTACACCAAACAAGCACGAGTAGGCTATAGAGTGAAACATTGTCAACAATGCATATCCGGCTAATGAGCAACAAACCGGCTAGTGATCCACTTACTTGCTCTGTGATTTATGCATTGCTAGGCCACCGTGCGAGAGATGCTTCAATTGCCCGCACTACTTGGACACAGCCTCTTGGATGGTGTACCATCGATGGTCGATGGACTTTGATTCACGGTTTTGGATGACACATCGGAGTAGGGGCGAAATGCTTATATTCGTGGAACCAAATGTGAATGTTGTTCGAAAATGTTTTGCCCTCTCGCTCCGTGCCATGGATCGGATCGATGCTAGTGGCCAACCATGCATCGCACAACAACTCGCCCTCCCGCATGTTGAAGATTTCTCCTCTACCCTTCTTCTTCGGATCGCCGACTGCCTCATCCGGATCATCGTCCTCGTCGTCCTCCCCCTCCTCCTACTGCTGTCCGATGGCCCAAAGTCGATATTGCTATGTGCCCATGCCGGCCTGGGTGTAGGACTATTGTGTGCCCCTTTGGGTGTAGGACTGCTGGTGGTGGTAGTTGTCGGACTGGGTGGGATCCGTGTCTTCCACATGCTCGTCCTCATAGCCACATCCCCCTCCCGCGCCTACGTTGTGGATGATGTCGAGAATCTCGCCGTCCGGGTCATCGTACGTTGGATCCCCTGCTATAGGCATTGAGCGAACAACGTGCGGTCACCCATCTGCCCCTGCCCGCCGTCCGCGCCCAGACGAGCTGTGGCGAAGAACACTCGGAGAAGAGCGGCGCTACGTTTACGTCGACGATGGAAGGCACCTTCATGGTGGGGGTTCCAAGCTGCTTGGCGGCGCAGAAGTACGGAGGCTTGGAATTCTCCGGCCACAACGCCGTCTGTACTGTGGGCGCGCCCGTCTGGGCACCGCGCCCTCCACGGCCACGGCCACCACGACCGATGCCACCACCGCGCCCACCGGCGGCCGTCTGCTTCTTGAGGTTCTCCCCCTTTGCGGCCTTCACCCTCAGACGGTGAGTTTTGCCGCGTAGCGTAGCTGATCTTCCCGACAAGCGTGATGCTTGGATCCTCCGTCACCTCCGCCACCCCCATCTCCGACAGGTTCTCCTCCGGTTCCATGCGTCGGCGGCGGAAGAAGAGGGTGGGAGAAAAGAGCGGTAATTGGGTGGAGAACGGCGGGGATGAAAGAAGATAGTGGGAAATTTTGGCGCGGACACTGTGCGGGTTGGTACAAAAGCATGAGCTCCGGCTTCTAGGGTCCGGGGCGGTTTGACGTCGGCGTTCGCAATGCCCTAACCGCGCTGGTTGCATCGTCTGTTATTTTTTTTTTCTGAAAACTTCAGTTTTGTCTTTATACATGGATAGAGACATGAATGGTCACACGGCCGCTCTTTATGCACGGCTGCTGCGGCTGAGGCTACATACGTACGGAGGAGGAGACATATTGATGTACGTATGCAAACTAGCGCTACACCATCTGTTGCCGCCGTACGAAATGGTCCCAACGCGACACGACACGACAACACAGGCAATCTATCTTGGCATTAGGGTAGGCAGTTTGTTTGTTAGAGCTTCACACAGACACAGGTACGGTGCATTGTACACTGAACAAATACAGAGGCAAGGGATGAATACAAATGTGTTGTTCATTCTACCCTTGCACTACCGTGTTCCTCTTCTACACTCTGCCCTAGCTACATTTCTTCCGCTGCGTACGTGGAGGTACTCGTCGCGTCGGTTGCATGGACACCTCTCGTACGACACATTTCGTCGCTATATGGTACGCACGCCGTGACCGTTGAGTCGATAGCCGCAGGCGGCTACGTGCGGCAGAGCGGGCAGCTCGGCCGCCGCCGCAGCCATTCGTCGACGCAAGGCCGGTGGAACGCGTGCCGGCACCCCGGCAGCCACCGGAGCTCGTCGCCGTCTGCGTACTCGGCCAGGCACACGGCGCACGTCGTGTCGCGCGTGTCTCCACCTTGGACCGACGCGGCGGCAGCAGCTATCTCGCTCTCGCCTTCGCCCCGTCGGCTCGCAGCCGAGGAATACACCATGGTCGGGTAAGCGGCCAGGACGGCCTCGTCGATCCCGCACGGCGGCCGCACCAGGCCGAGCTCGAGGTCGACGACGCTCCGCTGTGACGGGGACGCACGGTGCGCCTGGCGCCGGTTGGAGCAGAGGACGACGGTGGAGAGGGAGACGCCGAGAAGCGCGGCCATGGAGGCGCCGATCAGCACCACGGTGGAGCCGGGCATGGTGGTCACTGGCAGCAGTATCCTATCGTAGTACAACCTGTTCGGCCGTGTGCTTGGTTTGTCCGTGCGTGCGTCGGCCACCTCACGGTCGATATCAAATCAGATCACTGGCGTCAGCCCCGTACATATATATACTCACTGCCAAGGAATTCAATTGTCAGGTCAAAATCCAAATTAACGTGGTGGTCGTAATTGGCAAGCAAATTAGGCATCACGCACGTTTGACGATTAGTTAATTATAATTACCCGTCTGTTTCTCGTCAAAGTAATATACTACGTCTACTTCTACTCCACCGTGTAACTTTGCCAAGGAAAAGGAGCCTGCAGATTAGCCTAGTACTACGAGCTGTTTTGCGGGGTGTATGCGTTGAAAGAGGTTCAATTTCCGAGCTGTTCGCAACCCGTTGGCTAGCTGCGCCTGCTTGGAGCAAAGATGCTAAACGCACGGATCCATTACCGGCTGATTACCGACCGGCGCGGCGGATGCTACAAATCAACCGACTGATTTTCTCGGGAAATCAGTCGGGTCCGTAGCCATCGGATTCATCTATGTAGTCGTAGATGGGTGAGTTAACGCATCAGTCTGCCCTCACTTTTTCCTCCCGAGTCAGCAAACACGCGCAACAGCCTGCCTCTCCATGCCCATTTCTTCGTAGTGGACCTCTCTGTCGTCCCTAACCAGCACAGCCGTTCCAACCCATGCCCGGCGCTGACGTAGTTTCATTGCAGCACCGATGGCAGGCGACAAGGGCTTTGCAGCACCGGCGGCCGGCGATGGTGGCACTGCAGCACCGGTGACCGGCGCTGAGGGTTTCATTGCAGCACCGTCGACGACGAGGGCTTCATTGCAGCACTGGCGGCCTTTGCATCACACCAACGGTGACCCGACGGCGTCGCGCCCCATCCGGCATGCAGCGCCGACGGAGCTCCATTGAAGCCCAGGCGGCGCTCCATTGCAGCCCCGGTGGCGCTCCAGTGCAACCCCGGCAGCGCGGAAAAAGCTCCAATGCAGCACAGTCACCGCCCGGCGAAACTCCGTTGCAGCCCCGGCGGCGCTGCAGCCTCGGCGGAGCTCCATTGCGTCCCATGGCAGCTTCATGACCCGGCCATTCCGCAATTACTGGGCGCTCCAAAAAAATCGACACTGATGACGCTGCATCGGCACCCTTTGCAACACTGGACGCCAACTGGTACTGGTAGCACAGCCGAGCTCTCCAAACATCGGCAGCACCGTCGCGCTTTTCAACACCAGCAACAACAAGCTGGCGTGGGGAGTTGCAGGTCTCCGACTGTTGGAGTGCGGCAGGCCGCAGGCTCGCAGCCGGGTGCTGCAAGCTGCCCCGCGGGTTGCTCCGACGAGGCTAATGGCGAAGATATGGGACGGCTTGCTCCGACCAGGATTAATGGCGAATGTGCTGCTGTGCGAGACAGAGGTAGGATAGAAAAAGGCGGATCTAGCTGAGACACTGGGTAGGAGAAAAAAAAGGAAACGAACGTGTGGTTGTTGACGCTAGAGATAAGGTAATTGCACGGGATTGAGGCGTGGCCCTACGCGAACGCGTGGCGTGTAGGGGACATGGCTTATTTTCTTGTGAAATCATCCGGATGCATTTAAACGTTTTCCTTACGGACCTCCCCTTTAATACTTTTCATCCCCCCGATTTCAGATGGGGAGATGAAATCAGTCGTTTAAAACCGTGTCCCCGGTTTTAGCCTGTAAAACTCCGTGTGTAGCATCGCTGTGCTTGGAGACTCTGGAATCAGGAATTTGTTAAGGAACATTTGTTAATAGTCTAGTCTCTGTGTCGTCTCGTTGAATGAAACCGGTAGCAAAATTTTAGCGGTCGAGAGGCGAAAATGATACATCCACGGGCTCCCACAAAGAGCCTACGTAAACTTCCTCGTTGTAAAGAATTTAAGAGTTCCTTCCTGTCAAATAAAAAAATTAAGAGTTAGTATGCATTCATTTTAAGGCCGGCTGCAAATGGTACTCTTTAGGGTATTCTCTAATTAACCCTCTGTAGTATATTAGTATAGCTGAAATAAGTTTTAAAATTCTATCCATTTGCTTGAACAAAGGAGAGGTTCCAAGAACATCAATGAGGGTACCGCTCCCTAATTCATGTCACATCAAAGTGCGGGGAAATATCTCATTATGTAGCTTCATCATTCATAGTATACACAGGACTATAGTCGGTCACCCGAGGATCAAACACAATCAACTAATAAGGCACACGTCAGCGTCTTAATCGCCTACTTAAGCATCCTATTCTTTCATCATTACTAGTAATTGTTCACTATTCTATTAAGAGACAAGCTTTTCTTTTCTAGATGTCGCATTTGCATTAGCGAACATGCCACGACACCACTAGAGACATGCTACTTTACTGGATAAAATTTGCAGGCTCTTTTCTCTGTCAAATCAAAGCAAAAAAGATCGATAGTCATAAAAATTGGAGAGAAAGGTCCCAGGAATACAAATACTAGTACTGTATATCTCAACAGGGAATCGTGCACGCAGCAAGCAAGGAACAATCTGGTGCCTGGAAAAAGTAAAAAGTAGAACGCTAGGCATGGCCATCGTCATTACCATTGCCTTTGGGCCCGACGGTGGAGATTCGATCCGACCCTGAGGTGGCCGTTGGCGCAAATCTCAACGCAAATAGAAAGTATATATACGTATGTGGCACGGTAAGCTTGTCCCTCCTTTGCGAGTTGTGACCATGTCAAGGGACAGCCTTCTGATCGGCGCGTCCATGGCTCTGCTCGTCGTGCTTTCGCTCGTCGCCTTCTTTTGCTCCAACCGACGGCGAGCGGCGCAGAGCTCGTCGCAGCAGGGCGTGGTCGACATCGAGCTCGGGGAAGGCAGGTGCGCCGCTGCCGCCGCCGCGGGGCTCGACGAGGCCGTCCTGGCCGCGTGCCCGACGACGGTGTACTCCTCGTCGACCCAGCATCATCAGGCGGCGGCTACCGCCGGTGAGCGGACCGCGAAGGAGGAGGAGCGCGGGTGCGCCGTGTGCCTGGCGGAGTACGCCGACGGCGACGAGCTGCGGGTGCTGCCCGGCTGCGCGCACGCGTTCCACCGGCGGTGCGTCGACCAGTGGCTCCGGCGGCGGCCTAGCTGCCCGCTCTGCCGCACGTCGCCGCAGAGCAGAGCATCGCCGGCGCATGCTAACCTTCAGAGCGTCAGCATGCCGATGTAGCCTGTCGAGAGTCGGGACCGTTCGGGCCGGAGCGGCAAGATGTGTCGTACTCGATGCCTCGTACGGAGCAATTGGTGACCATCTACGTTTCTACGTACCGGAAGATGCATAGGTGCCCTGTACGGAGCCGCCATGTAGATAGGGCGGAGTACGTAGACAAGCTAGGTAGGTCGTCATGGCCATGTGACCATGACTCCGTTCTTCGAAGGCACAGCTAAATTCAGAAGCGAGTTCGGACATTCGTTCCTGGATTGCTACCTGCAGAAGCTTTTTTAGTTTGGTACGTACTCTATCTAACCGCCTGACAAAGGCTAAGCAGCGCCTATTTTTATTTTTTTTTGAGAGTGAGAAAGTATTTTGATGATGTATTATAATTTGATCTCATTCACCTGATATAGGCTTGGGCATCGAAAGTGCTCTTGTTCTTTGCTACAGTAAAATTGAAAAATATATTTAAAAAGTTCTAAAAAGATAGATTTTTTTTACAACAAACGTTAATGTCTTTTTCACATGTGTGCAAAATTTCATGACAAAATGACATTCATGCAGGAGCAGCAGGACTTGGTGAAAAAAAAATCGATGCTCCGAAATGCTTCCAAAAACAATTTTTCTCTAGCATGATTTTGTCTTTTTTGCCCAGGAATCCACAAATGTCATTTCATCACGAAAATTGACACGCATGTGAAACACAGATCAATGTTTGTTGCCAAAAAATTCATAATTTTTTGAATTTTATACTTTTTTTTTCATTTTTACTATAGCAAAGGGTGCATGTGAGCTGGAGCTCACATACTTCATGTCCCTTGGGCATCACCAATTGTCGTAGCAGCCTGTTTTTCAATTTATTTATGGGCTTAGGCCATTAAATGATCAATGCACTGGGTTGTTGGCTGAATTTTTGTAGTTTGTTTATAGGATTGGTCTATACTTCCTTTCCTTTTTTAGTATGAAAGAGAATATATTAATATTGTGAAGATATCAATTACATTCAGTCTTTGCATCAACAAAATATCTCAAAGACATTCAGAATGCACACAGTCCGAAAAACAATAGAAAAGAAAGGAAAAAACAAAGGTCTCGCCATAGTAATCAATTCCTCTTAGCAGCAGCACACAAACAACAATAAAAACAACACCGGAAAACATAAAAGGTCCCAAAAATGACGCATTTAAGAAGGAAACAATGTGCAAAGCGTCGTCGTGGTCCGATCCAAGATCTTAGATTTCACCTTATAGGAAGTTCGAGCTCTCAAAACAATACCTTCGGCAAGTCAATTGCCAGGCACAACCAATGAAAGTCAGACCTTACGTTTTCATCTTAAAAGTCACGACTCGACACCCTAGCTAAGTAGGTAGGGGGCAGAGTACGGAGCCAAGTTAGGTAGGTCGTCATGGCCCGTTCTCTCTGCGAAGACACAACTAAATTTAGAAGCTAGCTCGGACATTCGTTCCTGGATTGCGGATTGCTAAGTGCAGAAGCTTTCTGAGTCAGGTACGTACTCTATCTAACCGCCTAGCAAGAGGTTAAGGCAGCGCCTAAAATTATTTGGATGAGATATACTCCCTCCGTTCCTAAATACTCCCTCCGTCCTGAAATAATTGTCGGAGAAATGGATAAAAATGGATGTATTTAAAACTAAAATACGTCTAAATACATTCATTTCTTCGACAAGTATTTGCGGACGGAGGAAGTATAAGTCTTTGTAGAGATTCCACTATGGACTACATACGGAGCAAAATGAGTGAATCTACACTCAAAATGCATCTATATACATCCGTATGTGGTCCATAGTGAAATCTCTACAAAGACTTACATTTAGGAACAGAGGGAGTAGTTTGGTGGTCCCATTCACATGCTGACATCACTAATTGTTGTTGTAGACCATTTTTTTAATTTGTCTATGGGCTTAGGCGAGTTAAGTGTCTATGGATGGATTGTTGGTTGGATTTTTCTAGTTTGTTTTCTGGATTTGTCTCTACTTCTTTGTCTGGTCCATTCGTCTCCTTTTTATTGATGGATTGGACTAGATTTCTATTAGCTATCCGTTGTAGATAAACAACAACAAAAGTCTCTAAATATAGGCTTGTATCAATGATTTTGGACTGAAGAAAGAGACATATTGACAACAAAAAATCAACCTTTAGAGAACATAGTGACAATATTTTAGAGAAAAGGTAACAAAAAGATTAAAGAAAGTGAAACATGCATGTGTGACCTCATTTAATCATTTAAAAACATGCGGTTGTGACCCCATTTGAAAACTTACAGTTACGATCCGACTTGAAATCTTGCAGTTGCGTCTCCAATTGCAATTTTGCATTTGTGCCTCCACTTGAAAACTTTGGACCCATTTGAAGATATGCAATTGCGGCCTAACTTAACAACTTGCAATTGTGACTCGACTTGAAAACTTGAAATTGCGACCCTACTAGAAGCTTGCAGTTGTGAACCTATCTAAAAACTTTTTGTTATTAACCATTTGAGGAGTTGCCATTGTGACCCCACTTGGAAACTTGCAGTGGTGACACGACTTGAAAACTTGCAATTGCGTACCCACTTGAAAACTTGCAGTTACGACCCATTTGAAAACTTGTAACTACGACCCCACTTAAAAACTTATAGTTGCAACCTGACTTGAATACTTGTAGTTGCGACCCCATTTGAAAACTTGCAGTTGAGACCTGATTTGAAAACTTGGAGCTACAACCCCAATTAAAAAGTTGCAGTTACAACCCTGTCTTGAAAGCTTGCAGTTGCTGACACATTTGAAAATCCGCAACCGCGATCAATCTTGGAACCTCACAGTGTGACCCCGTCTGAAAATATGTAGTTGCTACACGTCATAAGGAGATTAAAGTCGCGAGCCCATTAAAAAAATGCAGTTTTGACCGATTGAAAACTTGGACAGACAAAATAAGTTTGACTAAAAACTCATGGAAAAAGGGAAGCCTTGGACTGTCATGTCACTGAAATTAAAAAATATGACACAAATAAGATTAATAAAAACAAGGAATGAAAATAGAAAAAAAATGGAAACATGGAAGAGAAAAACAAAAATAGTGAAACAAGAACTAAATGCAAAAGATTAGCAGAGCGTTGAAAACAGAACAAATGAGAGAAAAAACACGTGGCAGCACATGTAAGCGGCTCAACACATAAATAAAACCCAAATGCTGCTCAGTGCACGCGCGCTATCGAACACGCTGGAACGGCCGCACGAGAGCCGTCTATCTCGCCACCAGATCGCGACACGTGGGGTGGTGGACTGACCAGGGTGGACCGACGCGAGACGGTGATTTTGTCGCTTCCTCTTCGAATTTTGGGAGACACGCCCAGAAGTTTTTCCTCCATCCTCCATGTTCCCGTTCCCCACTCTCACTCTGCCCGGCGACAAGGTAGAGGTAGAAATCACCAAATCCCTAGGGCTCCGTGGCGAGCGTGGCCGGCGAGACACCCGGCGACGAGTTACTCGACGGAGAAAGGCGACGGTCCAGCGAAGTGAGCACCACACACCACAGATTGGGTGGGTTTCATCAGCTGTTCGACGGGTGAGGGCGCGCGCCTGTCGGAGAAAGAGGAGAAGTAAGCGGGGACTTGGGAGCTGGTGGTTGTGCGCGAGGCGGCGGTCGACCGGGAGACGCGATATTCTGCTGCTTCGATGCCCCCAGGTCAGTTTCTCCTATGTTTTTCTTCGCTCTTACATCTCCGTGGTTGCTGGTGTTTCGTCGTCGACGCCTCGCGGTCGTCAACGGCCATGGGCGGGAGGGGGTAATAGTGGTGGATGTAGACCACGAGACGAAGCATTTTCCATGGGGTAGATGCACCAAATTGGGTTTCCTCTGTGGGGATTTTTTCAGTTCATGAGGACCAGAGGTGGGTAGGGATGAGGTGGGATTTCCTCGTGGGGATTTTTCTGTTTCATGAGGATCCTGAGGGGGGTGGGGATGCGTTGTCCGATCTCTCGCATCAGCTTCTGAATAGATTGGTTTTAGTTTCCAGGATGCAGGCAACAATCAGAGAGAGATAAGCATGCAGATTACTAGAATATAAATGTTGCCATGTTTTTATCCATGTTCGTAGGCAATACCATGTGTTTTTGTAGGCAATCAGAGAGATAAGTAGGCAAAACACTAGATAAAATGGTTTTCCATGCTTTTCATCTGTGTTCGTATGCAATACGGTGTGTTTTTGTAGGCAATTAGAGAGAGATAAGCAAGCAATAATTTGCTAAAGCATGATTGGTGATTTCTAGTATCTAGGAGGACCGTGTATGCGCATAACTCACCATCTTAGAACACATGTGAGCATCAGATCTATTAACTAATTGAATACTGCTACTATTTCAGTTTTAGCACCTCGTATTTTTTTTCCTTGTTCTTCAACTGAGGAATGTCTATAATATATACTCCCTCCGTCCGAAAATACTTGTCATCAAAATGAATAAAAGGGGATGTATCTAGATGTATTTTAGTTCTAGATACATCCCTTTTTGTCCATTTTGATGACAAGTATTTTTGGACGGAGGGAGTATTAGATAAGATTCATTCAGAGTCGGAAAAGTGCTAGAGGTCAGGGTTGCCATCGAGGTCCTTGGCAGAGATGGTGACCGTCTTTTCAGCAGGTTATTCTGCATGCTTCCAGTAGGCTATGCAACTGATAATGCTGTCTCTTCAGCTGATGCTTATGCATGCCTGAAACTTGTTGTTTATTTTTTCAGTTTTAGGTCTCCAGGATCCTAGCCCAGTTTGCACTTTCCAGTCGGCTCTACTCTTTTGTGTTAAGCTCTTAAGCAAGAGCAGTTTTAGCATGGTCCCTTTTACCCCTTCTTTTCACATGAGAGGTAAGAGTATGTAGTAGATTTGAGCCGTTGATCACATTAATTAGTGGTCAGATTAACTCTTACCTTCTTACCTCATATGTAAAAATAAGGGGTAAGAGGGAGCATGTTAAAATTTGCCCTTAAGCAAGGGCTATAGCAGTTAATGTTTCTGTTTTTAAGTAAGAAGATAACATCCAGGAGTAGTAGTTTTATGTTCATGTTATCGGACAATAGGTTCTCCACTAAGTAGGCAAGTTTTCTACAAACAATTATGTCCAGCATGAATAGGCAAGTCGCCCGACAGTGCGCAAATCCGTTGATCAAGTCACCCAAAAAGAGTACAAGCACCCAAAAACCGTCGGTGTCCTAACTCGACTAAACCGTCCATCAAGTCGCGCATAAAACACTACATGTCCCCAACATGTCCCAAAAATCACTGGTTCCGGACAACCAACTCGCCCATCATGGTGTGCTAGGTCGCCTCACCCTGCGATCAACTCAAACACTACATGCCCCCAATAATCGCCGGAGCCTGCCGAACCAACTCGCCCATAGTGGTGTGCTAGGTCGCCTCTCCCGGCGACCAAGTCGCCTAAGAACACTAGATTCCCCCAAAATCGCCAGTTCCGGCCAACCAACTCGCCCATCCCGGTGTGCTAGGTCGCCTAACCAGTCAAGCATGTCGCCTAAAGAACACTACATGCCCCCAAAGTCGCCGGTTCCGGCCAACCAACTCGCCCATCATGGTGTGCTAGGTCGCCTCACCCGGCGATCAAGTCGCCTAAAAACACTAAATGCCTCCAATAATTATTGGAGCCACCTGAACCAACTCGCCCATCGTGGTGTGCTAGGTCACCTCACCCGGCGATCAAGTCGCCTAAGAACTGTTGGGGAACGTAGCATAATTCAAAAAATTTCTACGTCTTCACCAAGATCCAACTATGGATACATCTAGCAACGAGCAAGTAAGAGTGCATCTACATACCGTTATGAAGATTGCGTGCGGAAGCTTTCAACGAAGCAAGGATGAAGTAGTCGTACTCTTCACGTTCTTCGTCACCGATGATCTAGCGCCGAACGGACGGCACCTCCGCGTTCAACACACGTACGGTGCAGCAACGTCACCTCCTTCTTGATCCAGCAAGGGGGGAGGAGAAGTCGTCAGAGATCCGGCAGCACGACGGCGTGATGATGGATGCAGTGGAGATCGCAGCAGGGCTTCGCCGGGCGCCCTGCGTGGGAGTTGGGAGGTGTGACGGGAGGGGGAGAGGCGCCAGGGCTTGGGGTGCGGCTGCCCTCTCCCCCCCCCACATATATATAGGGGCCAGGGGGGGCGCCTGGACCCCCTGCAGATCCAATCTGCAAGGGGGCGGCGGCCAAGGGGGGTTCCTTGCCCCCCAAGGCAAGTGGAGCCCCCCTCCCCTTTAGGGTTTGAACCCTAGGCGCAGGGGAGGTGGGCCTCCCTTAGTGGTGCGCCAGCCCAAAGGGCTGGACACATCCCCTTGCGGCCTAGGGGCCCCACCGGGATGGGTGGCCCCACCCGGTGGACCCCCGGGGCCCCTCCGGTGGTCCCGGGACGCTCCCGGTGACCCCCGGAGATCACCCGTTGGCCGAAACTGGACTTCCCATATATCAATCTTTACCTCCGGACCATTCCGGAACTCCTCGTGACGTCCGGGATCTCATCCGGGACTCCGAACAACTTTCGGGTTTCCACGTGCATTTATCTCTACGACTCTAGCGTTACCGAACCTTAAGTGTGTAGACCCTACGGGTTCGGGAGACACGTAGACATGACCGAGACCACTCTCCGGTCAATAACCAACAGCGGGATCTGGATACCCATGTTGGTTCCCACGTGTTCCTCGATGATCTTCATCGGATGAACCACCGTGTCAAGGATTCACTTAATCCCGTATGTTATTCCCTTTGTCCATCGGTACGGTACTTGCCCGAGATTCGATCGTCGGTATTCCCGATACCTTGTTCAATCTCGTCATGGCAAGTCTCTTTACTCGATCCGTAATCCATCATCCCGTGACTAACTACTTAGTCACATTGAGCTCATTATGATGATGTATTACCGAGTGGGCCCAGAGGTACCTCTCCGTCATACGGAGTGACAACATCCCAGTCTCGGTTCGTACCAACTCAACAGACACTTTCGGAGATACCCGATGCGTACCTTTATAGCCACCCAGTTACGTTGTGACGGTTGGCACACCCAAAGTACTCCTACGGTATCCGGGAGTTGTACAACCTCATGGTCTAAGGAATAAATACTTGACACCGAAAAGCTTATGCATTACGAACTATACGATCTCGTGTTATGCTCAAGTTTGGGTCTTGTCCATCACATCATTCTCCTAATGATGTGATCCCGTTATCACTGACATCCCATGTCCATGGTCAGGAAACCGTGACCATCTGTTGATCAACGAGCTGGTAACTAGAGGCCTACCAGGGACTCATTGTGGTCTGTGTATTCACACATGTATCGCTGTTTCCGTACAATACAATTCAAGCATGAATAACAGACAATTATCATGAACAAGGAGATATAATAATAATGCTTTTATTATTGCCTCTAGGGCATATCTCCAACAGTCTCCCACTTACACTAGAGTCAATAATCTAGTTACATTGTGATGAATCGAACACCCATAGAGTTCTGGTGTTGATCATGTTTTTCTCGTGAAAGAGGTTTAGTCAACGGGTCTGCGACATTCAGATCCGTATGCACTTTACAAATATCTATATCTCCATCCTGAACATAATTCCGGATGGAGTTGAAACGGCGCTTGATGTGCTTGGTCTTCTTGTGAAACCTGGGCTCCTTGGTAATAGCAATAGCACCAGTGTTGTCACAGAAGAGAGTCATCGGGCTTGACGCGCTTGGAATGACTCCTAGGTCGGTGATGAACTCCTTCATCCAGACTCCTTCCTGTGCTGCTTCAGAAGCAGCTATGTACTTCGCTTCACATGTAGATGCTGCCACCACGCTTTGCTTGCAACTGCACCAGCTGACTGCCCCTCCGTTCAAAATATACACGTATCCGGTTTGTGACTTAGAGTCATCCAGATCTGTGTCGAAGCTAGCATCGACGTAACCCTTTACGACGAGCTCTTCGTCACCTCCATAAACGAGAAACATATCCTTAGTCCTTTTCAGGTACTTCAGGATGTTCTTGACCGCTGTCCAGTGTTCCGTACCGGGATCACTTTGGTACCTCCCTACCAAACTTATGGCAAGGTTCACATCAGGTCTGGTACACAGCATGGCATACATGATAGAACCTATTGCCGAGGCATAGGGAATGACACTCATCTTTTCTCTATCTTCTGCCGTGGTCGACGACTGAGTCTTACTCAATCTCATACCTTGCAAAACAGGCAAGAATCCTTCTTTTGACTGATCCATATTGAACTTATTCAATATTTTGTCAAGGTATGTACTTTGTGAAAGACCAATGAGGCGTCTCGATCTATCTCTATAGATTTTGATGCCTAATATGTAAGCAGCTTCTCCAAGGTCCTTCATTGAAAAACTTTTATTCAAGTAGGCCTTTACATTTTCCAAGAATTCTATATCATTTCCCATCAGCAATATGTCATCCACATATAATATGAGAAATGCTACAGAGCTCCCACTCACTTTCTTGTAAATACAGGCTTCTCCATAAGTCTGTATAAATCCAAACGCTTTGATCACCTCATCAAAGCGAATATTCCAGCTCCGAGATGCTTGCACCAGCCCGTAAATCGAGCGCTGGAGCTTGCATACCTTGTTAGCGTTCTCTGGATCGACAAAACCTTCCGGTTGCATCATATACAACTCTTCCTTGAGGAAGCCATTAAGGAATGTTGTTTTGACGTCCATTTGCCATATCTCATAATCATAGAATGTGGCAATAGCTAACATGATTCTGACTGACTTCAGCATCGCTACGGGAGAGAAAGTCTCGTCGTAGTCAATCCCTTGAACTTGTCGATAACCCTTAGCGACAAGCCGAGCCTTATAGATGGTCACATTACCATCCGCGTCTGTCTTCTTCTTAAATATCCATTTTCTATGGCGTGCCTATCATCAGGCAAGTCCACCAAAGTCCATACTTTGTTTTCATACATGGATTCTATCTCGGATTTCATGGCTCCAAGCCATTTATTGGAATCTGGGCCCGCCATCGCTTCTTCATAGTTCGAAGGTTCACCGTTGTCTAACAACATGATTTCCAGGACAGGGTTGCCGTACCACTCTGGTGCGGAACGTGCCCTTGTGGACCTTCGAAGTTCAGTAGTAACTTGATCTGTTTCTTCATGATCATTATCATCAACTTCCTCCCTTGTCGGTGCAGGCACCTCAGGAACAGTTTCCTGCGCTGCGCTACTTTCCGGTCCAGGAGGGGTGACTGTCACCTCATCAAGTTCTACTTTCCTCCCACTCACTTCTTTCGAGAGAAACTCTTTCTCCAGAAAGCATCCATTCTTGGCAACAAAGACTTTGCCTTCGGATTTGTGGTAGAAGGTGTACCCAATTGTTTCCTTTGGGTATCCTATGAAGACGCATTTTTCCGATTTGGGTTCGAGCTTTTCAGGTTGAAGTTTCTTGACATAAGCATCGCAACCCCAAACTTTCAGAAACGACAGCTTCGGTTTCTTGCCAAACCAAAGTTCATACGGAGTCGTCTCAACGGATTTCGACGGAGCCCTATTTAAAGTGAATGCGGCAGTCTCTAAAGCATAACCCCAAAAAGATAGCGGTAAGTCGGTAAGGGACATCATAGATCGCACCATGTCCAACAGAGTACGATTTCGATGTTCGGACACACCGTTACGTTGAGGTGTTCCGGGCGGTGTTAATTGTGAAACAATTCCACAGCTCCTAAGGTGTGTGCCAAATTCATGACTTAAATATTCACCCCCACGATCCGATCGCAAGAACTTTATTTTTCTGTCACGTTGATTCTCAACCTCATTCTGAAATTCCTTGAACTTTTCAAAGGTCTCAGACTTGTGTTTCATCAAATAGATATACCCATATCTACTCAAGTCATCTGTGAGGGTGAGAACATAACGGTAGCCTCCGCGAGCCTCAACACTCATTGGACCACACACATCGGTATGTATGATTTCCAACAAGTTGGTTGCTCGCTCCATTGTTCCGGAGAACGGAGTCTTGGTCATCTTGCCCAAGAGGCATGGTTCGCACGTGTCAAATGATTCATAATCAAGAGACTCTAGAAGTCCATCCCAATGGAGCTTCTTCATACGTTTGACACCAATATGACCAAGGCGGCAATGCCACAAGTATGTGGGACTATCATTATCAACTTTACATCTTTTGGCATCTACACTATGAATATGTGTATTACTACGTTCGAGATTCATCAAAAATAAACCATTGACCAGCGGGGCATGACCATAAAACATATCTCTCAAATAAATAGAACAACCATTATTCTCCGATTTGAAAGAATATCCATCTCGCATAAGACGAGATCCAGAAACAATGTTCATGCTCAAAGCTGGTACTAAATAACAATTATTCAGGTTTAAAACTAATCCCGAGGGTAGATGTAGAGGCAGCGTGCCGACGGCGATCACATCGACCTTGGAACCATTCCCGACGCGCATCGTCACCTCATCCTTCGCCAGTCTCCGTTTATTCCGCAGCTCCTGTTTTGAGTTACAAATGTGAGCAACTGTACCGGTATCGAATACCCAGGAGCTACTACGAGTGCTGGTAAGGTACACATCAATAACATGTATATCATATATACCTTTGACGTTGCCGGCCTTCTTGTCTGCTAAGTATTTGGGGCAGTTCCGCTTCCAGTGACCCGTTCCCTTGCAATAAAAGCACTCTGTCTCAGGCTTGGGTCCATACTTTGGCTTCTTCCCGGCAACAGGCTTGCCAGGCGCGGCAACTCCCTTGCCGTCCTTCTTGAAGTTCTTCTTACCCTTGCCTTTCTTGAACTTAGTGGTTTTATTGACCATCAACACTTGATGTTCTTTCTTGATGTCCACCTCCGCTGATTTCAGCATCGAATACACCTCGGGAATGGACTTCTCCATCCCCTGCATATTGAAGTTCAGCACGAAGCTCTTGAAGCTTGGTGGGAGCGACTGGAGGATTCTGTCAACGACCGCTTCATCTGGGAGATTCATTCCCAGCTGAGACAAGCGATTGTGCAATCCTGAAATCTTGAGGATGTGCTCACTGACAGAACTGTTTTCCTCCATCTTACAGCTGTAGAATGCGTCGGAGACATCATATCTCTCGACTCGGGCATGAGCTTGGAAAACCATTTTCAGCTCTACGAACATCTCATATGCTCCATGGTGCTCAAAACGTTTTTGGAGCCCCGATTCTAAACTGTAAAGCATGCCGCACTGAACCAGGGAGTAATCATCACTACGCGACTGCCAGACGTTCAAAACGTCTTGGTCCGCATCGGGAGCAGGTGCATCACCTAGCGGTGCTTCTAGGACATATGATCTCTTGGCAGCTATGAGGATAATCCTCAGGTTACGGACCCAATCCGTATAGTTGCTACCATCGTCTTTCAGCTTGGTTTTCTCTAGGAACGCGTTGAAGTTGAGGGAAACCTGAGCGTGGGCCATTTGATCTACAAGAGATATTGTAAAGAATTTAGACTAAGTTCATGATAATTAAGTTCATCTTAATCAAATTATAATGAACTCCCACTCAGAATGACATCTCTCAAGTCATCCAAGTGATACACGATCCGAATCGAGTAGTCCGTGTCCGATCATCACGTGAGACGGACTAGTCAAAAACGGTGAACATCTTCATGTTGATCGTATCTTCTATACGACTCGTGTTCGACCTTTCGGTCTTCCGTGTTCCGAGGCCATGTCTGTACATGCTAGGCTCGTCAAGTGAACCCTAAGTGTATCGCGTGTGTAAATCTGTCTTACACCCGTTGTATGTGAACGTTAGAACCTATCACACCCGATCATCACGTGGTGCTTCGGAGCAACGAGCTTTAGCAACGGTGCACAGTTAGGGGAAACACAATACTTGAAATTTTGGTGAGAGATCATCTTATTTACTACCGTCGTTCTAAGTAAACAAGATGCAAAAACATGATAAACATCACATGCAATCAATTAAAGTGACATGATATGGCCAATATCATCTTGCTCCTTGGATCTCCATCTTCGGGGCACCATGATCATCTTGTCACCGGCTCGACACCATGATCTTCATCATCATGAACTCCATCATCGTGTCTTGAAGAAGTCGTCACGCCAACTATTACTTCTACTACTATAGCTAACGTTTAGCAACGAAGTAAAGTAATTACATGGCGTTATTTAGTGACACGCAGGTCATACAATAATTAAGACAACTCCTATGGCTCCTGCCGGTTGTCAAGTTCATCGACATGCAAGTCGTGATTCCCTATTACAAAAACATGATCAATCTCATACATCACATATATCATTCATCACATCTTCGTTCTTGGCCATACCACGTCACAAAACACATGCTGCAAAAACAAGTTAGACGTCCTCTAATTGTTGTTGCAAGTTTTACGTGGCTTCTATAGGATTTCTAGCAAGCACGTTTCTTACCTACGCCAAAACCACAACGTGATTTGTCAACTTCTATTTACCCTTCATAAGGACCCTTTTCATCGAATCCGATCCGACTAAAGTAGGAGAGACAGACACCCGCCAGCCACCTTATGCATCTAGTGCATGTCTGTCGGTGGAACCAGTTTCACGTAAGCGTACGTGTAAGGTCGGTCCGGGCCGCTTCATCCCACAATACCGCCGAATCAAGATTGACTAGTAACGGTAAGAAAGTTGAACAAGATCATACGCCCACAACTGCTTTGTGTTCTACTCGTGCAAGATGCTACGCATAAAACCTAGGCTCAGATGCCACTGTTGGGGAACGTAGCATAATTCAAAAAAATTCTACGTCTTCACCAAGATCCAACTATGGATACATCTAGCAACGAGCAAGTAAGAGTGCATCTACATACCGTTATGAAGATTGCGTGCAGAAGCTTTCAACGAAGCAAGGATGAAGTAGTCGTACTCTTCACGTTCTTCGTCACCGATGATCTAGCGCCGAACGGACGGCACCTCCGCGTTCAACACACGTACGGTGCAGCAACGTCACCTCCTTCTTGATCCAGCAAGGGGGGAGGAGAAGTCGTCAGAGATCCGGCAGCACGACGGCGTGATGACGGATGCAGTGGAGATCGCAGCAGGGCTTCGCCGGGCGCCCTGCGTGGGAGTTGGGAGGTGTGACGGGAGGGGGAGAGGCGCCAGGGCTTGGGGTGCGGCTGACCTCTCCCCCCCCCCCCACATATATATAGGGGCCAGGGGGGGCGCCTGGACCCCCTGCAGATCCAATCTGCAAGGGGGCGGCGGCCAAGGGGGGTTCCTTGCCCCCCAAGGCAAGTGGAGCCCCCCTCCCCTTTAGGGTTTGAACCCTAGGCGCAGGGGAGGTGGGCCTCCCTTAGTGGTGCGCCAGCCCAGAGGGCTGGACACATCCCCTTGCGGCCTAGGGGCCCCACCGGGATGGGTGGCCCCACCCGGTGGACCCCCGGGGCCCCTCCGGTGGTCCCGGGACGCTCCCGGTGACCCCCGGAGATCACCCGTTGGCCGAAACTGGACTTCCCATATATCAATCTTTACCTCCGGACCATTCTGGAACTCCTCGTGACGTCCGGGATCTCATCCGGGACTCCGAACAACTTTCGGGTTTCCACGTGCATTTATCTCTACGACTCTAGCGTTACCGAACCTTAAGTGTGTAGACCCTACGGGTTCGGGAGACACGTAGACATGACCGAGACCACTCTCCGGTCAATAACCAACAGCGGGATCTGGATACCCATGTTGTTTCCCACGTGTTCCTCGATGATCTTCATCGGATGAACCACTGTGTCAAGGATTCACTCAATCCCGTATGTTATTCCCTTTGTCCATCGGTACGGTACTTGCCCGAGATTCGATCGTCGGTATTCCCAATACCTTGTTCAATCTCGTTATGGCAAGTCTCTTTACTCGATCCGTAATCCATCATCCCGTGACTAACTACTTAGTCACATTGAGCTCATTATGATGATGTATTACCGAGTGGGCCCAGAGGTACCTCTCCGTCATACGGAGTGACAACATCCCAGTCTCGGTTCGTACCAACTCAACAGACACTTTCGGAGATACCCGATGCGTACCTTTATAGCCACCCAGTTACGTTGTGACGGTTGGCACACCCAAAGTACTCCTACGGTATCCGGGAGTTGTACAACCTCATGGTCTAAGGAATAAATACTTGACACCGAAAAGCTTATGCATTACGAACTATACGATCTCGTGTTATGCTCAAGTTTGGGTCTTGTCCATCACATCATTCTCCTAATGATGTGATCCCGTTATCACTGACATCCCATGTCCATGGTCAGGAAACCGTGATCATCTGTTGATCAACGAGCTGGTAACTAGAGGCCTACCAGGGACTCATTGTGGTCTGTATATTCACACATGTATCGCTGTTTCCGTACAATACAATTCAAGCATGAATAACAGACAATTATCATGAACAAGGAGATATAATAATAATGCTTTTATTATTGCCTCTAGGGCATATCTCCAACAAGAACACCACATGCCCCCAAAATCGTCGGTTTCGGCCAACCAACTCGCCCATCCCGGTGTGCTTGGTCGCCTCACCCGTCAACCATGTCACCTAAAAAACACTACATGCACCCAATAATAGCCGGAGCCGCCCGAACCAACTCGCCCATCCCGGTGTGCTAGGTCGCCTCACCCGACAACCATGTTGCATAAAAACACTACATGCACCCAATAATAGCCGGAGCCGCCCGAACCAACTCGCCCATCCCGGTGTGCTAGGTCGCTTCATCATGGTGTGCTAGGTCGCCTCACCCGGAGAT
>LR738713.1:19233088-19252753 GCA_902687465.1 Secale cereale
AATAATAGCCGGAGCCGCCCGAACCAACTCGCCCATCCCAGTGTGCTAGGTCGCCTCTCCCGGCGATCAAGTCGCCTAAAAACACTACATGCCCCCAATAATCCCCGGAGCCGCCCGAACCAACTAGCCCATCCCGGCGTGCTAGGTCGCCTCTCCCGTCAACCATGTCACATAAAAAACACTACATGCACCCATAATCGCTAGTTTCCGGCCAACCAACTCGCCCATCCTGGCGTGCCAGGTCGCCCCACCCGGCGATCAAGTCGCCTAAGAACACTACATGCCCCCAAAATCTCTGGTTTCCAGCCAACCAACTCGCCCATCCCGATGTGCTAGGTCACTCTTATCTCCGGCGATTATTGGGTGAGTCATCAGGGAGTTTATTTAGATCAAGCTCAGCCATCTGCACATTGAGAAAGATAGAAAGGAATTTCCGTGTAAGCGACATAATGTAAATGCCAGATGGTGTTTAAGGAAACACCCCAAACATCTTTTTTTTCGAATGTGCTTTGATCTACATACACCATACAGGGGCAACTCCAGATGGCATCATTTTCTTATGGACTCAAACAGCCAACATGTGATCATCTTTTATTTCTTGTTTTTCAGGCAAGTTTAACTTACAACTTGCAGTGTTTTTATAGGAAAAAGTGATCACCCATGCAGGGGGCGTTTATTTACAGTGTTTAAAACCTACTGTGTATTTTTCCTGCTGTAAGTAGAACAAGGGTCCGTACAATACTTTGTGCTTCAGCAGTAGGCAAGTTTGTTTTCATACCCACCTCATTATTCCTGTGTAATTACTGAATAAATTAGGTTTGTAAGCAACTGAGCTTGTTTATCGTCTAGTTTAACATACTCAGATTATTTAACAGTTTTTTTTATACCACCAAATAAGTATGATTTTTTATATTTTTTTTGCAGAAGCCAAGTGCAAGACAGTAGGCAAGATACAATTCAAGACCCAGCATCTTCTCTAGCGTCCACATCTACAGGGGAGGGGGAGGAAAGAACAGAAGGGCATATTTTGTTGCAAGATTCCAAGTCAAGTTTGCAACACATGGTACAGGAGATTCTTTTTGCAGCTAATACATCACACAGGGAGGTACATAGGGGGAGTTCCTTAGCTCTAGTAGAAACTAAACAGAAATATGTACAGGGAGGTTCACAGGAAGGGCCTTTTACCTTCTTTTGGTTTTTTCAGAGGGAGGAATTTGCCCAGCTCTGGCAAATATTTTGCCGAAGTTTCTCCACATTTTTCTGCGTGATCAACAGCAAAGAGTTGCAGACAACTATTGCGTTCTTGCCTGATTTTTGCACTTCCTTTTTGCGTTTTTTTTTTACTATGAAAGGAGCTCCCCCAACTAGGACATGGCGGGCGGTGGCAGCTGCGGGAGGAAGAAGACGCGTGTGGGGGGATCTGCGCTGGGGGGCGTAGGGTTTTCTGGTGTTTGGTCGGGACTTTTGACCAGAAGCCCGGCCCGTGGACAAGGTCGGGCCGGGCCGGGTCGGGCTTTTTCGGGCCGGGCCGGGTCGGGCCGACCGGGCCGGGCTGCCCATGGCCAGGTCTAGTCGGGAGGGATCACGCGCGTGAGGGGGAAGGGTTTTCGTGTCTTTTTTTGTGGGACGGGGCAACGCAATTGGGTGGTGGGCCTTTCCTTTTCGAGCACATGGGGATGCACGTGGGCAGTTTCCTAATCCGACCGGCCGCGAGATCCGCCATATCGCGCCCGCGCGCTGTGTAGCAACGTCCTAAATAAAAAGAGATAATATAGCACCCTTCGCCTAAAAAAGGCAGCATCGCTACGGGAATTTCCTAACGGACGCTCTTTGCGTTAACTTGTAGCTTCTTCGCACAGAGGCGAGCGACTTGGCGTCGGAGATGGCCTGGCCCAACTACCTAACCTACGCACGTGCTACAATATCCTGTTTGGGGAACCTTCTAGAAGTTACCTGAACCGGTTTCCGCTGTTTTTTTCTGATTCTTTTTCCACTTTAATTTACGTACTTCATTTATTCAATATATTTTTAATTCCTCTTTCTTCTGCAGTTTTCTGTTTCTTTTTTTTCAGATTTTAAAATTTGTTTGTAAATTCAAAATTATTCCCTGTTGTTAATTGATTTTCATAATATCAAAATAATTTTTATTTTCAAAAATTTCACATATTTAAAAAAGTGTTCTCCTTTCAAAAAATGTTCTTGTTTCAAACTTTTGTTTCCAAATTAAAAAATGTTTGCAAATTTCGAATAACACTATTTCTTTATTTTGTTCATAGTATCAAAATTTGTTCACATCGCAAAAATGTCCATATTTTCAAAAATTGATTCGCTTTTTAAAAAAATCACAAATTCAAAAAAGTTTCCATTTTAAAATTTGCTCACTGGTTGAAAATTTGTTCACATGTCACTGAGAGGAGACGCTCCCGTCAACTACGGAGACGCCTGTGATGACTTCGTCAATCTCAAGATGTTCTGTTGGATCAGTATTTTGGATGTGCTCATAGAAATAGAATATGCATGTATTGTTAGGGATGAGTGTATGTATATGTATGTGGGCATCTATGTTGTACTATGTTAAAAAAATCAAAAAAAAAAGAGAACATGGTTGAGTGGGTTTTAATCGAAAATATATTGCGAGAGAGGATTCTTACTTTGAGTGGATTAATCAGGGTTTGAATACATCGGAGTTCGATGAAATCGTGTGATTAAATTACAGGGTTGTTCAAAAAACAGAAAACACACACGTACTACGTGCTCGTGCGAAATGGTGGCCACGCTAGAGCATGATGGGTGACCTTCCCTCGCCCCCCCGCGTCGCCCTCCCCGACAGCGACGGGGAACCCTAGATCGGGCAGTCGCCTCCCTCCCCGCCTCCGTTCCCACCTTGCCGCCACGGGAGGAGCGGCCGACGAAGCGGCGGGGCAACTCAGCTGGATCTAGCCCCACACTCCCCCCTCCCCCGCGTTGTTGTTGGTGTTGCCTGCTGCCTCCCTTTGCTGTCTCCCTCCGCCAAATCGTCACCTCAACCTCGTCCACCTCCACGCCTTGTCCCTTCGCCAGATCCACGGCACGCGTGTCCGGTGGCGCCCGACGCAGCTCTCCTCCTTGTGGTTGCGGTTCCAACCTATGTTTTGACTTCCTCGTCTCCTGATCTTGGCTCGGCGGGCTTGGGATTGCTTGGACTCATGCCAGGGAGAAATCCTTGCTCGGCATGCCGATGCTGGCAGCGACGACACTTGCGGGTGTCGTCACCTTCTTGGAGGCGCTGTCATGACTTATATGTGTGCCCCTTTGAGCGTCGGGGAAAACCCCAGGTCTGGTTCACTGGATCAGACAACGACGGCGCCATTGGCGTCGTTCCCCTTCTCGAAGGCGTTTTCTTGTTCGCTCGGTGTCCCCGATGTTGGATCTCGAGATATGATAGAGTAGTGTTGGTTTGAACTGCCTCTCAAGGCGTAGACATCTTGGGCGCTATGTACATCCTCGCCGGTGCTTCTCCCTCGGCTTGCACCTTCGCCCGACCAGGTCCTGCTGCACATTCGCCGTTCTCTTGGCGCATTAGGTGGGCGTACGTTGATCCTGTCGAGCCTGGTGCAACACCGCTCGAAAGTGGTGCCTCGTGTTGGTCGTGACGCGGTCGAGGTGTCATGAGCCTCGCGTCTCCTTGCCTTTTGTGGCCGGAGGCCGGGCTAGGTGGGTTTAGCCGTGTGCGTTTTCTCTTCCGGCCGAGCATCCTTTTTCCTTCTGCTCCGGGCACCATGCTCGCGCCTTCTTGCATCGTGTAGTGTGTTGTACCATACCCTGTACTTTCTCTATTCTCTTCTCTCAATGAAAAGATACGCAACATTGCGTATTCGCGAAAAAAAAGAGCATGATGGGTGGCTGCGGCGCAAAAGAGCTGCTCGTGATAATCAATTTAGTCAGGTTCTGTTCTTTCACCGAGAGGATGTGATACACCACGGCGCGGCATGCACGACAGCGCGCAACTAGAACGAAGAGCAACACCTGTCCAATACAGAACTAGCCACCTTTCAATCCAGTTCCTTCCACCGTCGGACGGCCGCCGACCAGAATCTTCTCCACTCAAAAATAATTACTAGTAAAGGAGTCAATGTGCATTTCTGTCAGATTATGTCACTATTATGGACATAACGGAGATCTCATTCTTATTTTACTGGTGCATATTTGTATGCTCTTTATTTTTTCGTCAAATAATCAAAGCTGAACAGGAACCAACAGGCTCTTAGTTCTAATTCTCGAGTCGACAAGTGTGTTTTGTTCCCATTTTCGAAATTTACAGTTGTTTTACATACGTGAGTACACAGTACAGCCCTTGGCGTGAAATTATTAAGCCAGTTTGGTCAGATACACCCAAAACTTCCTCCTTCTTCTACAAAAAGAAATACACTCAAAAATAATTTCTACTGAATTGTCTGTTCAAAAGAGGGGAATGAGTGACAACATAAAGTGTTGGTTCTAAATTAGATGGATCAGCTAATACAGGTGTTGTACCTTACTAATTCAAACAGTGGGGTAACAAATAAGAACAAGTTCATGCATAGCAGTGGAAGGTTTTAGAACTGAAAGACAACCTCTGGATACAGTGGATGCGGAGGAGGAGGAGGAGGAGGTTGAGGAGTCGGAGGATAATGTGGGGGGACACTGGAGATGCGGATCTGCAGGCGGAGTAGCAGGTCATCCTCGATTCTCTCCGCTTAGAGTCGGCTGCGGAGGCCAAACGTCATCGCCGGCAAAAGATGGAGGCGCAGCAGGCCGCGAAGGAGGAGGAGATGCCCGCCGACATGGATGAGGTCGAGCAGGAGGAGGATGACCAGGGGCCCTCCTACGCACCCGTCCACCCGGCGCCGACGTCGTGAACATCTTTGACAACAAAGATTAGTTAGGGTAATACGTAGTATGTAGTACATAAGATTTATATTGCATTCTTTGTATAGATCTAGGGTTGAAATATGAAAGATTCCAATGCAAAGTAGCTAATTTAAGGGTTGATCGGGCATTGTCCGCGAATACGATCAGTCGCACATTGGAGGAATAAAGTTGAGGAATCAGATTTGTCAAATCCGGCCGTAGATGCTCTAAATGTATTATTTGAGGTAGTCCGAAAGACATGTATAAACATACTACATACTCCCTCCGTTCCATACTACTTGTCGCTGATTTAGTACAACTTTGTACTAAATCAGCGACAAGTAGTATGGAACGGAGGGAGTACGTGCTAATGGAAAATGGTGCTCGTCCACGTCCACGAGGTGACGAGGTACATGCCGGGCCAGACCAATTCAGGCTCTGTCCCTTCACCGAAACGATGGGATAAAAATCCCAAGTCCCACGGGGCGGCATGCACGACACAACATAGCATGCAACGAAGAACAATACGTGGCCGATACTGAATTAGCCATCCACTAATCCAGTTCCTTCCCGCGTTGGACGGCCGCCGACCAGAATCCTCTCCTCCCAAATACATTTTTCTTGTCTTTAATGAGTCAATGTGCATTTCTGTCAGATCAAGTTAGTAGACTATATATATGTGGTGGCACGGTCAGGTTGCCGCTGTGACGGTGTGATCACCATGTCTGGGGACACCGTGCTGATCTGCGCCTCCGTGGCCGCGCTCCTCGTGCTCTCCGTCCTCACCTTCCTCTGCTCCAGCCGGCGGCGCCAGGGGCACGGCTCCTCGTTGCACCCGAGCGTCGACATCGAGCTCGGCTGTGGGTGCGCCACCGCGGGGATCGACGAGGCCGTCCTGGCCGCGTATCCGACGTCGGTGTACTCCTCGCCGACACGCGTAGACGACGATGTCCAGCCTGATGCCGCGCCTTCGACCGACGACAGCGGTTGGCCGCGGGACGACACGACGTGCGCGGTGTGCCTGGCGGAGTACGCGGACGGCGACGAGCTCCGGCGGCTGCCGGGGTGCCGGCACGCGTTCCACCGGCGGTGCGTCGACGAGTGGCTGCGGCTGCGACCCAGCTGCCCGCTCTGCCGCACGTCGCCGCAGTCCACCGCCGCGAAGAATTCCTGAACCGCGCGTCACAGATAGCGTCAGCGATGGAGAGAGCTAGATAGGTCACATGTGGTGTCTTCGTCCGGCGGCAACAGATGATGTTTGCTCGTTAATCGTATGGAGTCGCAGCCGCCGTGTAGACGACATAGCAGAGCAGAGTAGAGTAGTACTACATGGTTTTGGTCATGTGACCATTCATTTCTGTTTCCATGAAGAAATTCATAAATTATACTACATATCTCTAGATTTGTCTTTTGACGTAAATACACAGGGAGTCATAGAACTTGCTCGCGACGGTCAGTTTGGTGCATAAACTTGCAAAATACGTGTTTCTGGTCATCAAATTTGCGCGGGCGTTCATATACAGTCACATTTCATGTACGTGGATGTATCCGTTGCCTACATGGCATGCCAAGGTGGCTAGGGCCCGCTGTCAGCCGTTGTCGCATGACATATTTACAGAAAAGCCTTTGGCTTTTTTTATTTACGTATTAAGCCACTAAAAAATGATAAAACATAAAATGGATAGTTTCAAACCAGCGACCTGCCCCTTGTTAGCTCGTGCGTACACCCATTAGACCGATGATTACTATGTGGTGGCTCCCGGTCGGCGACAACGCGGTTGCTGCGTGGGAGGCGTGCGGGTCAGCGGATTGCGGCGCGTGTGGGTGGTGTTCGAGATGCTCCGGGTGAAGACCTGGCCGGTTGCTGCTGGCCGGCAGCGGCGGCGCCCGCGGGCGTCGATCCCCTCCTTGGAGGCGTTGCCGTGGAGATCTTCGGTCTCCTACCCTCGGTTCAAGATCTTCGGGCAAATGCCTAAGGCCCGGCGTCGGGTCGGGCGGCGGCGTCGTCCTCGTCGCATCCCCCTTGGGGGCGTCGTCTTGAAGAGCTTCGATCCTGTTCGCGCATTTCTTAGGCTGGACGCTCGCGGCATTGCGGTTGGCAGCGTCCGTCCGGCAGTGTGATGTGGCGCGACTTCTTGTGTGGCAACGATGGCGGCTTCGGGCGAAGTTGGGATGCTGCTGTGTTTTGGTAGTCGGTCTCAACCGGCGTGTTCGAGGGGTCGCCGTGCCTCGCTCGTCTTCCTGGAGTCGGAGCTGCCGAGGAGGTGTCTCTGCGGCAACGATGACACGAGATGGGTGGTCGGTTCCGGTGCCGGCTCGGTACAGGCCCAGCGCTTCTCCCTTGCATTGCTCGTCGACAGAGTCGGAACTGCCTGGTCGTCGGCGTGTGGGGTGGACTGTTTGGCATCGACCGACACAGGCCTCGGCGCTTGGTTGCAGTGAGGGATTCTCCTCGACGGCGTGTGTGCGTTCTTGTGTGGGTTGCCAGGTCGCCTTTGGTGCCTGTTTTTACATGCGTGTTGTGACGGTTTTCGCCCAGTTTTCCGTTAATTAACTGGGCAACTCTCTTCGATTTTTTTAATGAATCGGGCCATAAGGGACCGCGTTTCAAAAAAAATGATTACTATGTATGAAAAATCACTACCAAGGTCCATATCATATAAATAAGGACCAAAAATAAATTTGAAAGGAAATGTAACCTAGAAAAATAAGAGCACCGTGGCTCAACCATGTGATCTCGTGGTCAACGTTAACTAAGATTACCACCAGACGAGTACAACACAACATCTTAGAAGGGATACACATTTTTTCATGTTGTTCCATGCAAGAAAACAACTTATATTCTTGTGTTTACGACATTAAAAAATATGTATGTGTTACCAAAAAAGGTACATGACATTTCAAAAAATATTTAAACATTATAAAACATAATCATCTAATAAGAATGTTCACATATTTAACAATGTTCACGCATTTCAGAAAACTGTTCATGACATTAAAAAAATGTTTATACAATGTACAAAAATGTTCGCGAAGTTTAGAAAATGTTTTGTACCATCCAAAATTGTGTAACATGTATCTAAAAAAGTTTCAAAAACTTGTATTTTCTAAAATGTTAATCATATGTTTAAAATATTAAAAGTGTATAAAAATGCTTTAATATAATTACTGTAAAAATAGACATCAAAACATATCTTTAAAAATAGTAATTATTTATTTGGAAAATGTTAAACATTTTATTAATATATGTTTTGATGTGAAGATTTTTTATCCCTTTTGGAATTGTTTTGTTGTCGTAGCCTGGTGGTAATCTTAGTAAACGTTGACCATGAGGTCGGATGATCGAGACATAGTGCTCCCTTTTTTTCAGGTTACATTTCATTTTTGAATTTATTTTTCGGTCCATGTTTACATGATATAGTACAAACTAGTTCCGGTACTATTAAACATGAATTATCATCTGTACGGTGGTTGTGACATGCCGACGCTGGTTCGAAACGCCCTACTCCATTTGCTTTTTTTTAATCATTTTTTGGCTTAATACGTAAATAAAAAAGGCCAACGGCTTTTCTGCAAATCTGCCATGCGACAGCGGCTGACAGCGGGCCCTAGCCACGTTGGCATGCCATGTAGGCAACGAATACCGATCACGCAAGTTTGATGACCAGAAACACGTATTTTGCAAGTTTATGCACCAAACTGACCGTCGCAAGCAAGTTCTATGACTCCCGGTGTATTTACCTCTTTATAAAAAGTCAAATGGTCAATGGTTAACAAGCAAGCATCGACCAAGCGATGAGATCGAAAGGGAGACAGGCGATCTGAGTGTCAGGTCAGGTCACTTTTGTTTGGGCCGTGCCCAGGCGCTTGAGCGGCCAACAAGTAAATGTGGCGCTAATGGCGTCATACAGGAGCTCCCCCATGCGAGCCTCGTCCCCGGCTACTCGTGACGATGGGAAGTTTTGTTTTTTCTGTCTTGCATGTTCTGCATTGTAAAAACTGCAGTTGTTATGTCCTTTTCTATATAAATTCATTATTTTGTCCAAAAATAGAGGTGGAAATTCTCGTATTTCGTATGTACATGCTTCTGTGGCTCGGATAAGTATAGCTATTTATATCGTGACAACTATAGATAGTTCCTCGTTCCCCATTAACAAAACACCCCCTTTTCCCAATGATCCAATGGTGGAAACCAGTGTTGTAATAGCTATTGCCTCCTACAACCCAACATGGGTAATCCACCACATTTGTTTCTCCGACAATTGGAGTAATTCCTCCAGAGTGGCAGACGCCTATCTATCCACCAAAGTAGCATACTATATGGTTGCAATTAGGTTGAACTTCTGTGAGATATAAGTTTTTGCTAGGCATTGAAATCGAAGGATCACAAATAGGGGCATCCACTAAACGCGAGTATGTTCAAGCTTCCAAGGGTAGTTTTTAGAAGGATAATTTCCTAAGTGCATGCCAACGGATTTTAAAATTCTGCTAGGGATCTTTAATTTACACACACTAATTTCCAAACCTAGTTTGAAGAGAACTGCATGTCGTACCTTCAAACTGGTGATGCCACTCGAGCTGGTAAGTGATATGTCCATTTTGCATCATGCTTATATATTGATATTTATTGCATTATGGGCTATTATTACACGTTATGTCACAATACTTATGTCTTTTCTCTCTTATTTTACAAGGTTTACATGAAGAGAGAGAATGCCGCCAGCTGGAATTCTGGACTGAAAAAGAAGCGAACTATGGAAACCTATTCTGCACAACTCAAAAAGCCCCGAAACTTCACAGGACGCCGTTTCAGAAAATATAAAAAATATCTGGCGAAAGAATGTCACCAGGGGGGCCACCAGCTGTCCACGAGGGTGGGGGGCGCGCCCCCTGTCTCGTGGGCCCCCCGATGGCTCCCCGTTGCCCATCTTCTCCTATATGAGGTGTTTTGACCTGGAAAAAAAAATCATAAGAAGGCTTTCGGGATCAGACGCCGCCGTCTCGAGCCGGAACCTTGGCGGAAACCAATCTAGGGCTCCGGCAGAGCTGTTCTGCCGGGGATACTTCCCTCCGGGAGGGGGAAATCGCCACCGCTGTCTTCACCAACAACTCTCCCATCTTGGGGAGGGCTATCTTCATCAACATCTTCAGCAACACCATCTCCTCTCAAACCCTAGTTCACCTCTTGTATCCAATCTTTGTACCCAAACCTCAGATTTGTACCTGTGGGTTGCTAGTAGTGTTGATTACTCCTTGTAGTTGATGCTAGTTGGTTTACTTGGTGGAAGATCATATGTTCAGATCCATTATGCATATTAATATCCCTCTGATCATGAATAATATTATGTCTTGTGAGTAGTTACTTTGTTCCTGAGGACATGGGAGAAGTCTTGCTATAAGTAGTCATGTGAATTTGGTATTCGTTTGAAATTTTGATGAGATGTATGTTGTCTCTCCTCTAGTGGTGTCATGTGAACGTCGACTACATGACACTTCACCATTATTTGGGCCTAGAGGAAGGCATTGGGAAGTAATAAGTAGATGATGGGTTGCTAGAGTGACAGAAGCTTAAACCCTAGTTTATGCGTTGCTTCGTACGGGGCTGATTTGGATCCACTTGTTTCATGCTATGGTTAGGTTTACCTTAATACTTCTTTTGTAGTTGTAAATGCTTGCATTAGAGGTTAATCATAAGTGGGAGGCTTGTCCAAGTAAGGACAGCACCCAAGCACCGATCAACCCACATACCAAATTATCAAAGTACCGAACGCGAATCAGATGATCGTGATGAAAACTAGCTTGACGATAATTCCCATGTGTCATCGGGAGCGCTTTCCTCCATATAAGAGTTTGTCCAGGCTTGTCCTTTGCTACAAAAAGGATTGGGCCATCTTGCTGCACCTTATTTACTTTTATCTTTTGTTACATGCTACCAATTACCTTATCACAAAACTATCTGTTACCTATAATTTCAGTGCTTGCAGAAAATACCTTACTGAAAACTGCCTATCATTTCCTTCGGCTCCTTGTTGGGTTCGACACTCTTACTTATTGAAAGGACTACAATAGATCGCCTACACTTGTGGGTCATCAAGACTCTTTTCTGGAGTCGTTGCCGGGGAGTGAAGCGCCTTTGGTAAGGAAAAATTTATATAGTGTGCTGAAATTTATTGTCACTTGTTACTATGGCTCATAATCCTTTGAGGAGTTCAGGGTATCTTCACCCCGATCAGAAGAGCAAAGAGTTGCTCCTCAACCCACTGCACCTACTGAAAATGTTTGCTTTGAAATTCCTTCGGGTATGATAGAGAAACTGCTAGATAATCCCTTTACAGGAGACGGAACACTGCATCCTGATTTACACCTAATCTATGTGGATGAAGTTTGTGGATTATTTAAGCTTGTAGGTATGCCCGAGGATGTTATCAAGAAGAAAGTCTTCCCTTTATCTCTGAAGGGAGATGCATTGACATGGTTTAGGCTATGTGATGATATTGGATCATGGAACTATAATCATCTGAAGTTGGAATTTCATCAAAAGTTCTACCCTATGCACCAGGTTCATCGTGATCGTAATTATATCTATAATTTTTGGCCTCGCAAAGGAGAAAGCATCGCTCAAGCTTGGGGGAGGCTTAAGTCAATGTTATATTCATGCCCCAATCATGAGCTCTCAAGAGAAATGATTATTCAAATTTTTTATGCTCGGCTTTCTCTCAATAATCGCTCCATGCTCGATACTTCTTATTCTGGCTCTTTTATGATGAAGACTATTGAATTCAAATGGGATTTATTGGAAAGAATTAAGCGCAACTCTGAAGATTGGGATCTCGACGAAGGTAAGGAGTCAGGTATGACCCCTAAGTTTGATTGTGTTAAAGCGTTTATGGATACCAATGTTTTCCGTGAGCTTAGCACTAAATATGGACTTGACTCTGAGATAGTAGCTTCATTTTGTGAATCATTTGCTACTCACGTTGATCTTCCCAAGGAGAAGTGGTTTAAATACCATCCTTCCATTGAAGTAAAAGTAGTTGAACCTGTTAAAGTTGAAGAAAAGTCTATCACTTATAATGTTGATCCTATTATTCCTACCGCTTATAATGAGAAACCACCTTTCCCTATTAGATTAAAGGATCATGCTAAAGCTTCAACTGTAGTTCGTAAGAGTAATACTAGAACACCTACACCCTCTGCGCAAATTAAAGTTGAACCTAGTGTTGCTATGGTTAAAGATCTCTTGGTAGATGATTTAGATGGTTATGTTATTTACCTACAAGAGGAATCTGCTAGAATAGTCAAACTCGATGCTAGGAATAAACATAGACCTACTGTAGGCTTACTTGTTATCTCTGTTAAAATAAGAGATCATTGCTATCATGGTCTATGTGACGTAGGTGCTAGTGCGAGTATTATCCCTCATACCTTATATCAAGAAATTATGCATGACATTGCACCTGTTGAGTTAGAAGAGATTGATGTTACTATTAAGCATGCTAATAGAGACACTATTTCACTAGTTGGGATTGTTAGAGATGTTGAAGTTTTCTGTGGGAAAGTTAAATACCCTGCTGATTTCCTTATTCTTAGTTCCCCGCAAGATGACTTCTGTCCCATTATATTTGGTAGACCCTTCTTGAATACTGTTAATGCTAAGATAGACTGCGTGAAAGATATTGTTACTGTTGGTCTAGGGGATATGTCTCATGATTTTAACTTTGCTAAATTTCGTAGACAACCCCTTGATAAAGAATTACCTAGTAAGGATGAAATTATTGGTCTTGCTTCTATTGTTGTGCCTCCTAATGATCCTTTAGAACAATATTTGCTAGATCATGAAAATGATATGCATATGAATGAGAGAAGGGAAATAGATGAAATATTCTTTAATCAGGGACCCGTATTGAAAACTAACTAGCCTGTTGAAATCCTAGGGGATCCTCCTCCACCCAAGGGTGATCCCATGTTTGAACTTAAACCTTTACCTGATAATCTTAAGTATGTTTATATTGATGAAAAGAAGATATATCCTGTTATTATTAGTGCTAACCTTTCAGAGCAGGAAGATGAGAAATTATTGAAAACTCTGAAGAAGCACCGTGCTGCTATTGGATATACTCTGGATGATCTTAAGGGCATTAGTCCCACTTTATGCCAACACAAGATAAAATTGGAAGAAAACGCTAAACCGGTTATTGATCATCAACGACGGTTAAATCCTAAGATGAAAGAAGTGGTAAGGAAGGAAATACTAAAGCTTCTAGAGGCAGGTATTATCTATCCAATTGCTGATAGTGCGTGGGTAAGTCCTGTCCATTGTGTCCCTAAGAAGGCAGGTATGACTGTTGTTCCCAATGATAAAGATGAATTGATCCCGCAAAGAATAGTTACAGGTTATAGGATGGTAATTGATTTCCGCAAATTAAATAAAGCTACTAAGAAAGATCATTACCCTTTGCCTTTTATTGATCAAATGCTAGAAAGGTTATCCAAACATACTCATTTTTGCTTTATAGATGGTTATTCTAGTTTCTCTCAAATACCTGTGTCAAAAGGGGATCAAGAAAAGACCCCTTTTACTTGTCCTTTCGGTACCTTTGCTTATAGACGTATGCATTTTGGCTTATGTAATGCACCTGCTACCTTTCAAAGATGCATGATGGCTATATTCTCTGATTTTTGTGAAAAGATTGTTGAGGTTTTCATGGATGATTTCTCCGTTTATGGAACTTCTTTTGATGATTGCTTAAGCAACCTTGATCGAGTTTTGCAGAGATGTGAAGACACTAACTGAAAGATCGTGGATGTCGCCTAGAGGGGGGGGGTGAATAGGCGCTTTAAAATAATTACGGTTTCGGCTTGAACAAATGCGGAATAAACCTAGCGGTTAATTTGTCAAGCACAAAACCTACAACAACTAGGCTCACCTATGTGCACCAACAACTTATGCTAAGCAAGATAAACAACTAGGTGATAGCAAGATATATGACAAGAAACAATATGGCTGTCACAAAGTATAGTGCATAAGTAAAGGGCTCGGGTAAGAGATAACTGAGGAACACAGAGACGACGATGTATCCCGAAGTTCACACCCTTGCGGATGCTAATCTCCGTTTGGAGCGGTGTGGAGGCACAATGCTCCCCAAGAAGCCACTAGGGCCACCGTAATCTCCTCACGCCCTCGCACAATGCAAGGTGCCGTGATTCCACTAAGGGACCCTTGAGGGCGGTCACCGAACCCGTACAAATGGCAATCCTTGGGGGCGGTCACCGAACCCGTACACTTTGGCAACCCTTGGGGGCGGTCACCGGTACCCGCCAAATTTCTCGGGGCGATCTCCACAACCTAATTGGAGACCCCGACGCTTGCCCGGAGCTTTACACCACAATGATTGAGCTCCGGACACCACCAACCGTCTAGGGCGCCCAAGCACCCAAGAGGAACAAGCTCAAGGGTACCAAGCACCCAAGAGTAATAAGCTTCTCAACTTCACTTCCACGTATCACCGTGGAGAACTCAAACCGATGCACCAAATGCAATGGCAAGGGCACACGGAGTGCCCAAGTCCTTCTCTCCCAAATCCCACCAAAGCAACTAATGCTAGGGAGGGAAATGAGAGGAAGAACAAGAAGGAGAACACCAAGAACTCCAAGATCAAGATCCAAGGGGTTCCCCTCACTTAGAGGAGAAAGTGATTGGTGGAAATGTGGATCTAGATCTCCTCTCTCTTTTCCCCCAAGAACTAGCTAGAATCCATGGAGGGATTGAGAGATAGCAAGCTCTAAGAAGGTCAACAATGCGGGAAGAACACGAGCTCAAAGGATTAGGTTCATTGGGGAAGAAGACCCCCTTTTATAGGTGGGGGGAAAATCCAACCGTTATGCTCACAGCCCGCACAGAGCGGTACTACCGCTAGGGCAGTAGAACCCCTTTGGAAAACAATAGCGAGGAGGCAAAAAGGTCAGAAGAACCGTCGGAACGGTAGTACCGCTTGACCTCACGGTACTACCGCTACGGGTAGCGGTACTACTACTAAGGGTAGCGGTACTACTGCTTGCGAGCGATACTAAAAAATTACATCCGTGCCTGCCACCGCTGGACTTGTGACGAGTTTTTGGTCCCGAGCGGAAGTAGCCACGGAAGTAGCCGCGGTAGTACTGCTCCAAGCGGTAGTACCGCTCCCGAAAGCGGTAGTAAAAAATTACTTCCGCTCCAACCCGCGGTAGTACTGCTGCAACCTTTTCAGTACACCAAAACGACAATAACTTTTGCATACGGCCTCCGAATTCGATCAAACCAAGTTTGTTGGAAAGCTAGCGACAAGGGCTAACACAATCTTGATAGAAAACCAATAAGAAGCAAATTAGAAAAGGCCCATAAGAAAATGGTGAGAACCCTTCCTCGGATAAGACCGGTAAAACACCCAACACCGAAAACATCATAGAAGACACATGTGAACTCCGTTTTCGATGAACTCAAGCTTGTCATCAAGATGACCATAAGCTCTAAGACTCACAAAGAGAACCAGACAAGAACCAAGAAACATGATGCAAGGATGCAATGGTTTGAGCTCTCTACTAACGATACGATCAAGCTACTAACTTGAGAGCCCCCCTTGATAGTACGGCAAACGATCATATAACCCGGTCTCCCAACTACCACCACGAGACCGGTAAAATAGAAAACCTATCAAGGGCAAACCTTTGCTTTGCACAAAGTCCGCTTGAGCTAGATGTAGACGATCTTGACTTCCTCAAGTTGGACCACCTTTATTGATTGCGTTGTCTCGGTGAAGACTAGTAGATTGCTCCCCCATACTCCTCTATGGGTGAGCCACTCTTCGACATATCTTCACAAGTCCATTGTCACGACAATGGACGGCAAGCTTCAAGCACTTGATTTCTTCGTGATGCTCCACTTGAACTTGCACACCGCAACCTAACCCCACAAAGAACTCTCACGAAGACCATGAGTTAGTAAACAAAGCGTGATTGACAATGCTTACCATACCATAGGATTGCTTGATCCCTCTCGGTACATCTTCTACGCTTTGTGTGTTGATCAACTTGATTCACTCCTTCACTTAGTCTTGATCAACCTTGAATCTTTCCAACTCTCTTCATTTGGATGATGTCTTGAAGGTAAACATGAATGATAACACACTCTTCTTCTTCAAGACATGCTTGCAATAAGCTCAACACTCACAAGACCAATCTTTGGATAATTCCTTAATAGCACCTTGGTTATCACAAACTCTCCTTGAAACCAACAAATGAACTCCAAGAAAAGCCTATGGACAAACCCTTCAAATATAACTCAAGGCAACCATTAGTCCATAGAGATTGTCATCAATTACCAAAACCAAACATGGGGGCACCGCATGTTCTTTCAATCTCCCCCATTTTGGTAATTGATGACAATCACTTTCAAGAGAGTTTATATAAGGAATTATGCATCACCATACCATGCAACAATAATGTATGCGCATGAGATGCAAAAGCTTAGGAACAAAACCAAAGCAAGAAGAGCGAAGAGACAACTCTCTAAACTTCCTCACAAAACTAAACTCTCTAAAACTTCTCCCCCATTGGCATCAATTGCCAAAATGGGCGAATAGCTTAGAAGGTCAATATAAATTGTGTTCCTCCATAAATTATGTATTCCTCAAAATAGAGAGTGCAAGCAATACATATATCCAACTGTAAATACTTGGAGGAAGACAAACTATATTGAGGCCCAAAGATTGCAAAAGAATGATATGCCACAAAGGCATAACAAAGGGAGAAAAACACGCAATCAAGCAATCAAAGGATACCAATTGAATCAAGCTATCAAAAGATACCAATTGACCTAACTAGACCAATGATCCTACATGCCAAATGAATAAAATATATTATGATAAGAGCAAAGGAGTGTTCTATAGAAACTAGGGAAGCTCCCCATGATTTGTGCACAATTTAGTTTTGTATTTGGATACAACGAGCACAAAATAGGATCGTCGCTCCCCCAAGATCAATAGAACCTCACGACATAGCAACGGAGTGTTCTAAAGACATTAGTGAAGTTCCCCATAATTTATGCACTCCTTAGAATATTTTCATTAGGATACCAAGTGCACAAAATAGGATCATCACTCCCCCAAGATCAATAGACACTCACACCAAGTGCAAGTGAGCATGAAGGAAACAAAGGCTAGCACTTGCAACAAACAACTGGTTGAGCAATATATAAAAGAGTCAACTTAAGAGTAGGCTCAACCAAAATGATGTGTGTGAGTCATGGCAAAGCACTTGAGAATATTAATGTATGGATGAACATTAAGCATCAGTATACTCTTGAATGAATGAGATACATAGTGCAAGGCCTATCATTCCCACACAAAACAGCAAATGGGTTCACAAGCTCACTAATAATCATATAAATAACCTATGCTTGTGACAACCTGTGGTGAAGATATAAAAATGATAGCTTTGTCATGAGGAGGGATACCAATAGAAATGGCAAAGCCTCATCAAGACAAGCAAGAGAGAATGATCTTCACCACAAAAGAGTGCATCAATATGAAACGATATAAGATCCGCACTCGAGACACACACCTTCACGGAGCCACCAAAGAAATAAAACAGGAACAAAAAGGTGGACGTGAAAGAAGGGGGTATCAAATAGATATGCAACTTCTCTCAAGTGTATAAGATTCTAGGTAGATGAAGATCATGATGATATCAATCCACAAAGAAGGATGTACACACAAAATTGTTGCAAAAAGGAATGAATAAGATATCCCCAAGGAAGTCATAAATATACCAATAAGATATTTGCTTGAAGGCATAGCACATGGCTAGATATGTTCTTATTGTATATAAATGAGTTCCAACCACACGAGCATCAAAGACATCACAACTAGCAACAAGAGATCATTGTTGGGATGCTTTGAGAAAGGAAACAAGCATCATTAGAAGGAATGACTAACATGCCATGATACAACCTACACAAGGTTGGTGCAAGAAATGTGTGCATGAAGTAGATGGTGATACTTGTTACCGAGATACCATTGGAAGGATGTAGTAGATACCAATTGAAGGTAGATAGTAGTTCATTGATCATCCTAACTTGACTCCAATAAGCACATGGTGACACCACCTTCCTTTTGAATGAGCCGAGCATCCAATGCATCTCCAATTGTTCCTAAAACAACAACGCAAACAAAATGGTAACCAAACTCATTGGGACCAAAGAGTTAGAAACACCAATACATAGGACAAACTCCACAAACACATGTGCATTTATATATGAAAATGAATTTCATGCACATCTCATCCAAATTGAGACTAGGTGGAGTTTCCCCTATATATTGGGTTAAAGAAAGAAAGCATGCCAAAGAAAATACATGAAGTAAATATGCATGCTCAAGACTTTCAAGAAACGAAACAAAATGAAAAAGAAATACCAAGTGAAAATAGGATACCAAATGGAGAAGTCATCACTTGGAAGATATCTATTAGAAGATACATCAAGGAATGAGATATCCATTGATACACGCAAAAGGAAAGATATCGGACTCCCAAAAGAGAGGATGGTTCCAAACAAACCAACCCATCTATAAAGTTTCATGATGGCACAAGTACCAAAAAAAAACGGCTTGCCTTCCATCAACACACACTTGAAATGGATCACAAGATGAGTGTTCTATCGAAAATAGGATAGCTCCCCCAAGAATTGTGCATTATAGAGAATTTGCATTTGAATACGAAATGCACACGATGGGATCACCACTTTCGCTATATCTATAAAACACTAGACAAGATCAAGAAAACAACAAGATCCACAAGTGGCACGGAAGGCAATGGGAGTTGATGCAATCTTGGAAAGAAATAGGCCGAACAAAAGCAAAAGCCAATGTAAAGATGATCAACAATTTCTACCACATAAATGATTACCAATTGTCAAGAGACAAAAAGTATTTGGGAATAATTCCCGGTGATAGATTGCAATGATTCCAACAGCATCTTCACACCAAACACAAGCAAATTGGAACTTGTAGAGCTAACATGTCACCTAGGAACAAGATAATTTACAATATCAACTCTAGGTGACAATATCTCAAATGTACACATTTTCTAGGCTAGTAATATGCACATAGCACATTACTCCCCCATAATGTGATACCAAAGAAAACTTAAACAAGAGGCAATAAGAGGAACCAACAAGAGATAATTAATGGACACTTTAGAATTTGGATTTCTCATGAGAAGATATACCACATAGTGACTAGATAATCTTGTAATATCAAAACTAGATGGTATTCCTCATGTACACACATTTTTAGGATTGTGAGGTGCACAAAGCACATCACTCCCCCAAAATGGGATGTTCCATTAATCTCTCACAAGAGCCAACTAAGATATAAACAAGATGCAAAAAGGCTCAACACACGAGACACACGTACATGATGTACAAACCAACATACACATACTTGATTTCTCAAGATAAGCAAATTGGAAGCACAACATATACAAGCACATGCAAGGTTGATACGTCCAAAACGTATCTATAATTTCTGCTTGCTCCATGCCACTTTTGGGTGATATTGCTATGATATTCATACACTTCCATACACTTTTGATCATATTTGGACTAACTTACTAATCCAGTGCACCCCAGTGCCAGTTTCTGTTTTTGGCTGTTTTTGTATTTCAGGTTTTCACGTTACGAGAACTGCCAGGAAAAATCCAGGAAAATTATATAAAAAATCAGCGTTCCGGAAACAACCGTGCATCCGAAGGGCAGCCGGGGGG
>LR738713.1:19252861-19333467 GCA_902687465.1 Secale cereale
GGGCAGCAGGGCTCCAGGCGCCCTGGCGGCGCCCCCCCCCCTGGGCCGCGCCGGGGGGGCGCTTGGGCCCCCCGAAGCTTCCCCGATGCTCCCCTTTGGCATATATTTAAAGCGTCCTCCGAAACCCTCAGAACAGGAACTCTTTTCGCGATCCCATCTTTGTTCCGCCGCCGCCGCCGCTTCCAAGATCGGGAGCACCAGGAGAACTCTTCCCGGCACCCTGTCGGAGGGGAGGATCACCACCGGGAGCTTCTCCACCACCATGGACGCCTCCCGGATGACTCGTGAGTAGTCTCCCTTGGACCATGAGTCCATGACCAGTAGCTATGTGATGTTCTCCTCCCGTTCTTGTGCTTCACTAATTAGCCCTCGTGAGCTGCCCTACATGATCGAGTCACCTATGTAATCCTTATGCTGTTGCTATGCTGAGTTTGCTGGGATCCGATGGATTATGAGATTATGTTCAGATTGATCTTGAGTAATATATTTGATCTACCTCTTTTATATTTATGTTCATAAGTAATTCTTGCATGTTCTCCGTTGTTATTTATTGCTTTGGCCAAGTAATACGTAGTGACTCCAAGAGGGAACGTTATGCTCGATTGTGGGTTCATGCCCCTCGATGACTAGCTTGAGTGACAGAAACATGAGTCTAGGGGATGTGCTGTTGCCACAAGGGGGAAAACAACGGTGCTTGTGCCCGCGGGTGCAAGGATTATTTACTTTACGCAAAGTTCTTTTAATGCAGTTGTCTGTTGCATTGAGTTTACACTATGGGTGGGACTCACAACTTAATACCAGCGAGATGTTCTGGATAGATATCTCAAGGTGGATGATTAGTAGTAGATATTGATGGATTTCGGTCTACTTATTTTGGCGTACCGCCCATGCTTTGAACCTCAACCTTTCTGCAATGTAGTCAGCATTGGATTGCGTTCGTGGTCCTGTCAATTGCCCAGCTGTAATTTGTTTACCTCACATAGCTGTTTTATCGTCTTTTGGGAGAGAGACATCACTAGTGAACATCATGAGACTCCGGTCCATATTACCATCATTGATCACACCCGCTATTTACTTTTCGCTATTTATTTACTATTGCAAAACACTATCTATCACTACTATCATTGCTTTTAACCCTTTGTGAACTACAAGGCCGGAGGGATTGACAACCTCTCTGTACTCGTTGGGAGAAAAATTATTTGTATCTGTGTGCAGGTCCACGTTGATTGCTAATTTGCACCGTTAGCAGTTGACACCTACTTGTTGAACCTAGGAGTCTCTGGGGATTCGATCCTTGGCATCTTTGCTAAGGGAAAACACTTCTACATACTGCATCTTACACCTTCCACTTGGGGTAACCAACGAGGGGTTCGAGGCCCATCAAGGAGTATTTTCTGGCGCTGTTGCCGGGGACTCCACTCTTCAGGATAGGGGAGTTGCATGCTATCTTTTACCTTTGCTTTTTAGTCTTGTTAGTTTACCTTTCAGTTTTCTTTATGTATTTCACTAGTCATGCTTATGGACAACCTTGCTATTGGATCGTTGCTTGCGGGAAGACGCCCCACACCTGTGGTGGTTGCTCCTCCCCCTACTGAAATTGTGCCCTATAAAATACCAGCTGGTATTATCAATTATATCTTGGCTAATCGTTATGCAGGAGACAGACATCCCGGTGAACACTGGCTATATCTGTCACAACTATGTTCATTATTTAAGCTTGCAGGTGTATCAAGGGAGTTTGTCATGAGGAAATTGTTCACCGTATCACTTATAGATAAAGCTTCAGATTGGTATAAGCTTCTCGATAACTCGCACTTGCTTGATTGGCAAGAGCTTATGTCTCTCTTTTATAATAAGTTTTATCCTCTTCATGATGCTTATGTGGAGAGTAAGAGTACCTTTTTGCGTGTGGATCATGGTAACAATGCTTTATGTGATGCTTATATTGTTGAGTTCATCCATGATGCCACTGAAATTTATAATGAGAGAGGGAGACGTGGTTCTAAATATCTTAATAATATCAAGTTCCCTCTCTTTATGTTGAAGGTTTTGAAGCTGCACTTGTTTTGTCTTCCTATGCTTATTGCTTTATGCTTCATTAATTTATTTCTTTACAAGATTCCAATGCATAGGAAGAGGGGTAGACTTAAATATGATTTATATGTGCTTCTTGATGCTCTCTTTTGTTCTTCAACTCTTATTCCTACGAGAGCATCATTTTTGCATTATGCCTAGCTTAAAGGCATAAAAGAAAGCGCTTTTGGGAGGCAGCCCACATGAATAAATTTTTTGCTTTTGTTGTGTCTTGATGTTGTTTACTTCTGTAGCATCATCATTGTATCTTTGTTTTTCATATTTGTGCCAAGTATAGCCTCTGATTGCTAGAAAGTTCAAAAGTTGTGAGGTGCTGTCCAGGAAACAGATTCTGTCCTTGGATAGAAAAATTCGTATAAAATCACCAGATCATATTTTTGGTCTGAATTTTTTCGACAGCGTTCTCTATATAATTGTATTTCGTGCATCTTTTCTGAGTTTTTTGATTTGAGTTGCAGAAGTACCCCAAACAAATCAATTACTACCTGCTGTTCTGTTTTTCACAGATTCTGTCCTGTTTTGCCTTTCCTTCATTTTGCAAATCAAGAGCTTGCTTTTTCTTTGCAAAAACCTTTTGGCAATCTTGAGAAACAGTAGAACTTCAAGAATATCTTTATTTCCAGCAAGGTATAATTATTTTATTAAGGGTACTAACCTCGCTAATCAGATTATGATGAGTTATGTATGAAGGGAGTTTTCAAGTGTGCGAGGGAAGATGATAAAAAGATTCAGGAGTGTCAAGCGCTCAAGCTTGGGGATGCCCCCATGCACCCCCAAGAAATATTCAAGGAGACTCAAGCGTCTAAGCTTGGGGATGCCCCCGTGCATCCCCTTCTCCATCAACATTATCAGTTCGTCTTTCGTTTCGCTATATTTTTATCACTTCATGTGTTAAGTGCTATGCTTGGAGCGTCTTGCTTTTAGTTTTCTTTTTAGTTTTTCATAACGAGTCAGAACTCAGCTTTCTTTATGTGGGAGAGAAACACGCTCCACTTCTACCTAGAACATAACATAGAATTTTCATGTCCATCTTTGTTGTGTGTGTTCTTTGTCTTTTAATAGCTACTATCATGCTCCGCTCTTAGTATTCATGCTTATCTTTTCAAAGAGCTTTTGTTTAGTTGGTTGCTTGAACTCTCTTTAATTATCATGCTCACCTTATTAAGAGAGTTTGCTTCCGTTGCATTGGTTAATATGTCTATGATAAAGATGCTACGTGCATAATGGTACTTAGTAGTTCAGGTTTTCTTGTGGTTAGTCTCAAATAGCTGGGGGATTCCCAATGTGTTATTGGAGTACCAACTTGATTTGTTTGCCTATGATGTGGTATGGTTTAGTAATATCTTCCTTCGAGAATTTATTTTGATTGACTTGGCGTATGCTCACGCATATTTAAGACTGTAAAGAAAGTCTGTCAAGCCTTGATGATCTTTTATTTCTGAGTAGCGATATAACTACCATGCCTGATTCAATATTGCTTTGTCGCTCTGCATGATTATGACCGTCATTGCTCTCTTAGTTGGTCGCTCCCAGTCTTTTGCTAACCTCCACCTGTACTAAGCAGACTAACCTTGCAATACATAGCTCATGGGAAAGTAGCTTAAAAACTATTGTGGTAAAGAATATGTTGCCTATGTATCTTATTTCTTATAAGTTGCTTGCTGAGCGGTAACCATGTTTCTGGGGACGCCATCAACTGTCACACTTTTGTTGAATATCATGTGAGTTGCTATGCATGTTCGTCTTGTCTGAAGTAAGGGTGATTTGCCGTGGGTTGAATGAGTATGCATATTGTTAGAGAAGAACATTGGGCCGCCAACCAAAGCCATGCATCATGGTGGAAGTTTTAGCTTGGACTTAATCCTCAATCTCTTATGAGAATATGCTTATGCATTTAAGAGGAGTCCATCATCTATTTTCTATGTTGTCCCGGTATGGATGTCCTCAAGTTGAGATCTATCAAAAACGAGAAATCAAATGCGATTTATCTCCTTGGACCTTTGCACAGGTGGCATAGAGGTACCCCTTTGTGACACTTGGTTGAAACATATGTAATGCAATGATAACCCATGGGAAATCCGAGCTAATTAGGACAAGGTGCGAGCACTATTGGTATTCGATGCATGAGGCTTGCAACTTATAGGATGTCTTATGCATCACACATATGAAGTACTACTACCGTTGACAAAATTGCTTCCATGTTTAAAAAAAAGGCTCTAGCACTTAACCATTATTTTACTTTTATGAGTCTCCATTTTCTTTTAAAAGCACCAACTACTGAGAGCATGATTGTCATTCTGAGTGTAATGTGCATTGTCCCAAAGTAGCATTGTCTTTTGCATGATTGTGATATCGTTTATTTTGAAATCATTGTATCTAGTCATCACTTAAACCTTGAAGGTGCCCCTACATTTATGTTTTGCTTCACTAAAGGGGGCAAGCTAGATATCACTTTATCATATTTGCACATCATGTTCATTGCAAATCTATTTGATGCTTCAATGTCTTGTTGTAAAACTTTCAGTCATTTGTGATTTTCTCTTGAGGCAACTTAATTACTATAGAATCATTGTCTCAGTAAGCTTTTGTCATATGACTATGAAGAAGTCCTATATGGTTAATAGCATGTCACCACAGAAATTATTCTTGTTATCATTTACCTACTCGAGGACGAGCAAGAATTAAGCTTGGGGATGTTGATACGTCCAAAACGTATCTATAATTTCTGCTTGCTCCATGCCACTTTTGGGTGATATTGCTATGATATTCATACACTTCCATACACTTTTGATCATATTTGGACTAACTTACTAATCCAGTGCACCCCAGTGCCAGTTTCTGTTTTCGGCTGTTTTTGTATTTCAGGTTTTCACGTTACGAGAACTGCCAGGAAAAATATATAAAAAATCAGCGTTCCGGAAACAACCGTGCGTCCGAAGGGCAGCCGGGGGGGGGGGGGGCACCAGGGCTCCAGGCGCCCTGGCGGCGCGCCCCCCCTGGGCCGCGCCGGGGGGGCGCCTGGCCCCCCCGAAGCTTCCCCGATGCTCCCCTTTGGCATATATTTAAAGCGTCCTCTGAAACCCTCAGAACAGGAACTCTTTTCGCGATCCCATCTCTGTTCCGCCGCTGCCGCCGCTTCCAAGATCGGGAGCACCAGGAGAACTCTTCCCGGCACCCTGCTGGAGGGGAGGATCACCACCGGGAGCTTCTCCACCACCATGGACGCCTCCCGGATGACTTGTGAGTAGTCTCCCTTGGACCATGAGTCCATGACCAGTAGCTATGTGATGTTCTCCTCCCGTTCTTGTGCTTCACTAATTAGCCCTCGTGAGCTGCCCTACATGATCGAGGCACCTATGTAATCTTTATGCTGTTGCTATGTTGAGTTTGCTGGGATCCGATGGATTATGAGATTATGTTCAGATTGATCTTGAGTAATATATTTGATCTACCTCTTTTATATTTATGTTCATAAGTAATTCTTGCATGTTCTCCGTTGTTATTTATTGCTTTGGCCAAGTAATACGTAGTGACTCCAAGAGGGAACGTTATGCTCGATTGTGGGTTCATGCCCCTCGATGACTAGCTTGAGTGACAGAAACATGAGTCTAGGGGATGTGCTGTTGCCACAAGGGGGAAAACAACGGTGCTTGTGCCCGCGGGTGCAAGGATTGTTTACTTTACGCAAAGTTCTTTTAATGCAGTTGTCTGTTGCATTGAGTTTACACTATGGGTGGGACTCGCAACTTAATACCAGCGAGATGTTCTGGATAGATATCTCAAGGTGGATGATTAGTAGTAGATATTGATGGATTTCGGTCTACTTATTTTGGCGTACCGCCCATGCTTTGAACCTCAACCTTTCTGCAATGTAGTCAGCATTGGATTGCGTTCGTGGTCCTGTCAATTGCCCAGCTGTAATTTGTTTACCTCACATAGCTGTTTTATCGTCTTTTGGGAGAGAGACATCACTAGTGAACATCATGAGACTCCGGTCCATATTACCATCATTGATCACACCCGCTATTTACTTTTCGCTATTTATTTACTATTGCAAAACACTATCTATCACTACTATCATTGCTTTTAACCCTTTGTGAACTACAAGGCCGGAGGGATTGACAACCTCTCTGTACTCGTTGGGAGCAAAGTTATTTGTATCTGTGTGCAGGTCCACGTTGATTGCTAATTTGCGCTGTTAGCAGTTGACACCTACTTGTTGAACCTAGGAGTCTCTGGGGATTCGATCCTTGGCATCTTTGCTAAGGGAAAACACTTCTACATACTGCATCTTACACCTTCCACTTGGGGTCACCAACGAGGGGTTCGAGGCCCATCAAAGGTACAAAACCACAACATGCTAAGGAGCAAGTAACTTTCAATGTAAACAATTTAAGCACGAGTTACCGCAAGGAGGAACATTGGATTTACCATAGAAAGATAATCCGAATGACTTGGCTTGAGACAATATGAATGATGAAGACCCCTCAAATCTTCATAATGTAGCCAAGTCTCCAATGCCCTCCAACATCACCTATTGATCAAGTTTGAGCTAGTTGGTCCCCAACCAAGTTGGGTCCTAAGAGGTTAGTCACAATAGGCTTGGCTACCCAAATGGTTCTTTTCTTGACACCACTTTGAGTCCCAAGAAACTTGGCAAACACATTGCCAACCTTATCCTTCCCAAGAGAATAGACATCATCAATAATAATTGGGTTGGATAAGTTACCACTAGTGCATGAAGAAGCAAGGTGACCCTTCTCACGGCATAGGTAGCAACATCTACTCTTCACTTTCTTCTCATTTGATTTCTCAAAATGAGAAGCATTACCATGAGCCTTCTTGGGAAGCGGACTTTCTCCAACTTGCGGTTGAGCACGAGAATGAACTTGTGGCCTCTTCCCTTGTTGCTTGTCACTAATGGCCTTCTTCTTCAATGGGCAAGATCTAACATGATGCCCTTCAATTTTGCACTTGAAGCAAATAATCTTGGCCGAATTCTTGAGTTGTTCTTGGCCCTTATAGTTGTTAATGATCTTGGACCTTTTCTTCTTGTTGGAGTTGAATCCAAGTCCACCTTTGTCATTGGGGGATTTTTTCACACTCAAGATATTGTTGAGTGTGGACTTCCCTTCATGACACTTTTCCAAGTCTTTCTTCAAAGAAGTGACTTGGGCCTTGAGCTCTTTGATTTCCTCTACATGGTTAGTATCAACAAAAGTACTAGAGGAAGTATAAGCTTCATTGTTAGAGCAACAAGGCAAGGAGAGCAATTCATCACAAGATGTACTAACATTGTGAGTAGATGAATTACGAGGACTAGCACATGGCAAGATAGCATTTTGACTTGAAGTAGTGCTAGTATTCACATGAGGCTCACTAGATGTTACCTTGATACTCATAGCCTCATGAGCTATCTTTAGCACATTATGGGATACTAGAAGATCATCATGAGAGCTTGTGAGCTTTACATGACTTTCTTCCAATTTACCATAATTGCCAGATAGCAACTCAAGTTGAGCCCTTAGCTCAACATTCTCCTTCAAAATGGATGCTTCACAAGAAATAGAGTTAGTAGCACAAGCATCATTAATAATAGCAAGAGGAGAAGGCAACTTGGCAAGCTCCTTAGAATATGAAGCTTTAAGTTGAGCATGAGACTCGGTGAGTTTTATGAGCTCACCCTTAATGACCCTTGAGCCATTTTTGAGGTGCTCAAAATCCTCAAGGAGTTTAGCATGTGCAACTTCAAGCTTCTCATTTTTAGTTTCAAAATCATTAACCACCTCGAGAGCTCTATCACGGGATTCCTTTATTCTAGATAGTTCTAGAGCAAAAGTCTCCTCAAGAGATTCCTTGGTGGTTTGTTCAAGTTCAAGAGCTTGCGAGAGGTCATCGATCTCATTAGCGTAATCACGCTCATGACCTTCCATTTTCTCAATGGTAACCTCATGCTCCTCTAGATGAGATTCCAACTCCTCTATATATTTATTGCCCTCAATGGCAATAGACATGATTTCCATGAAGTTGGAACGAGCAATTTTATTCTTATTAAGAGCTTTAAAAATCATTTCCCCCTTAATTTTTAAGGAGGCAACATTATCATTTTCTTCATCATTTTCTACATCATCATCATTGTCATCATCACTATCATGACAAGATATATTGGGGTTCAAAGTGGGAGATACCTTTGAAGCCTTAGCCATAAGGCAGAACGCAATAGATGATGATGTAGGATCCCTTGAAGCACCATTCAAGAATACATCTTGTTCCATGGGGTGTTGGGTTTCCTCTACATTGTTAGCACAACAATTCGAGGAAATAGATGCATTTTTATCATGGCAACAAGACATAGCAAGCATATCATCATGAGTTTTAGTCAAGCAATTTCTACATGATATGCAAGGACTATTAACACAAGCATGTGAAACATGTAGGGTGCTCGAAGTGTTAAAGTCCAAAGAAGATGCATTGCAGTAAGATAGTGATGAAGGATCATCCACAATAAGCATACTATCATCATTGCAATGACCAACACTACTCACCATATCGTTACCTTGTGGCAAACCACATGTAGGTGAAGTAGAAGAAGTTGAGAAGACAACACGGCCGGAGGTGGAGGGAGAACAATCATTCCTACAATTCTTGGACACACCATATTTATCTTGAAGCTTTGTCCACAACTCATGAGCATCCCAGAACGGCATGAGTTGAAATATAACTACATTGCTCAAAGCATCAAAAAGCACATTAGAAGCTTGAGCATTGAGATAAGAGTTTTTCTCATCCTCTAAAGATAATCTTTGTGCATCCTTTGGAGGAGAAAAACCCATATCTACAATTCGCTCTAAATTTGGGTTCATGACCCTAAAGAGATTAAGCATGCGAATTACCCAAACATCAAAATTTGTGCCATTGAAACTAAGAGTGTCAGAGAATCCTAAACCCCTAGTCGACATCCTTACTCTCTAGGCGGTTAAGCCCTATGAAGAGAGACGAGGCTCTGATACCAATTGAAAGATCGTGGATGTCGCCTAGAGGGGGGGGGGTGAATAGGCGCTTTAAAATAATTACGGTTTCGGCTTGAACAAATGCGGAATAAACCTAGCGGTTAATTTGTCAAGCACAAAACCTACAACAAATAAGCTCACCTATGTGCACCAACAACTTATGCTAAGCAAGATAAACAACTAGGTGATAGCAAGATATATGACAAGAAACAATATGGCTATCACAAAGTATAGTGCATAAGTAAAGGGCTCGGGTAAGAGATAACCGAGGAACACGGAGACGACGATGTATCCCGAAGTTCACACCCTTGCGGATGCTAATCTCCGTTTGGAGCGGTGTGGAGGCACAATGCTCCCCAAGAAGCCACTAGGGCCACCGTAATCTCCTCACGCCCTTGCACAATGCAAGGTGCCGTGATTCCACTAAGGGACCCTTGAGGGCGGTCACCGAACCCGTACAAATGGCAACCCTTGGGGGCGGTCACCGAACCCGTACACTTTGGCAACCCTTGGGGGCGGTCACCGATACCCGTCAAATTGCACGGGGCGATCTCCACAACCTAATTGGAGACCCCGACGCTTACCCGGAGCTTTACACCAGAATGATTGAGCTCCGAACACCACCAACCGTCTAGGGCGCCCAAGCACCCAAGAGGAACAAGCTCAAGGGGACCAAGCACCCAAGAGTAATAAGCTTCTCAACTTCACTTCCACGTATCACCGTGGAGAACTCAAACCGATGCACCAAATGCAATGGCAAGGGCACACGGAGTGCCCAAGTCCTTCTCTCCCAAATCCCACCAAAGCAACTAATGCTAGGGAGGGAAATGAGAGGAAGAACAAGAAGGAGAACACCAAGAACTCCAAGATCAAGATCCAAGGGGTTCCCCTCACTTAGAGGAGAAAGTGATTGGTGGAAATGTGGATCTAGATCTCCTCTCTCTTTTCCCCCAAGAACTAGCAAGAATCCATGGAGGGATTGAGAGATAGCAAGCTCTAAGAAGGTCAACAATGGGGGAAGAACACGAGCTCAAAGGATTAGGTTCATTGGGGAAGAAGACCCCCTTTTATAGGTGGGGGAAAAATCCAACCGTTATGCTCACAGCCCGCATAGAGCGGTACTACCGCTCCAGGAGCGGTACTACCTCTAGGGCAGTAGAACCCCTTTGAAACAATAGCGAGGAGGCAAAAAGGTCAGAAGAACCATCGGAACGGTAGTAACGCTTGACCTCACGGTACTACCGCTACGGGTAGCGGTACTAATACTAAGGGTAGCGGTACTACTGCTTGCGAGCGATACTAAAAAATTACATCTGTGCCTACCACCGATGGACTTGTGACGAGTTTTTGGTCCCGAGCGGAGGTAGCCACGGAAGTAGCCGCGGTAGTACTGCTCCAAGCGGTAGTACCGCTCCCGAAAGCGGTAGTAAAAAATTACTTCCGCTCCAACCCGCGGTAGTACCGCTGTAGCCTTTTCAGTACACCAAAACGACAATAACTTTTGCATACGGACTCCGAATTCGATGAAACCAAGTTTGTTGGAAAGCTAGCGACAAGGGCTAACACAATCTTGATAGAAAAACCAGTAAGAAGCAAATTAGAAAAGGCCCATAAGAAAATGGTGAGAACCCTTCCTCGGATAAGACCGGTAAAACAGCCAACACCGAAAACATCATAGAAGACACATGTGAACTCCGTTTTCGATGAACTCAAGCTGGTCATCAAGATGACCATAAGCTCTAAGACTCACAAAGAGAACCAGACAAGAACCAAGAAACATGATGCAAGGATGCAATGGTTTGAGCTCTCTACTAACGATACGATCAAGCTACCAACTTGAGAGCCCCCCTTGATAGTACGGCAAACGATCCTATAACCCGGTCTCCCAACTACCACCACGAGACCGGTAAAATAGAAAACCTATCAAGGGCAAACCTTTGCTTTGCACAAAGTCCACTTGAGCTAGATGTAGACGATCTTGACTTCCTCAAGTTGGACCACCTTTCTTGATTGCGTTGTCTCGGTGAAGACTAGTAGATTGCTCCCCCATACTCCTCTATGGGTGAGCCACTCTTCGGCATATCTTCACAAGTCCATTGTCACGACAATGGACGGCAAGCTTCAAGCACTTGATTTCTTCGTGATGCTCCACTTGAACTTGCACACCGCAACCTAACCCCACAAAGAACACTCACGAAGACCATGAGTTAATACACAAAGCGTGATTGACAATGCTTACCATACCATAGGATTGCTTGATCCCTCTCGGTACATCTTCTATGCTTTGTGTGTTGATCAACTTGATTCACTCCTTCACTTAGTCTTGATCAACCTTGAATCTTTCCAACTCTCTTCATTTGGATGATGTCTTGAAGGTAAACATGAATGATAACACACTCTTCTTCTTCAAGACATGCTTGCAATAAGCTCAACACTCACAAGACCAATCTTTGGATAATTCCTTAATAGCACCTTGGTCATCACAAACTCTCCTTGAAACCAACAAACGAACTCCAAGAAAAGCCTATGGACAAACCCTTCAAATATAACTCAAGGCAACCATTAGTCCATAGAGATTGTCATCAATTACCAAAACCAAACATGGGGGCACCGCATGTTCTTTCACTAACCTTGTCTTGAATTGGGAGAAGTGCCACTTTATGGTTAATGAAGGCATTGTCTTGGGACATAAACTTTCTGAAAGAGGTATTGAAGTTGACAAGGCTAAAGTTGACGCTATTGAAAAGATGCCGTGCCCTAAGGACATCAAAGGTATACGAAGTTTCCTTGGTCATGTTGGGTTTTATAGGAGGTTCATAAATGACTTATCCAAAATCTCCAGGCCTCTGACTAATCTCTTACAAAATGATATTCCTTTTGTCTTTGATGATGATTGTCTAGAAGCATTTGAAATACTTAAGAAAGCATTGATCTCCGCACCTATTGTCCAGCCTCCTGACTGGAATTTACCTTTTGAGATTATGTGCGATACCAGTGATTATGCCGTAGGTGCTGTTCTAGGACAAAGAGTTGATAAGAAATTGAATGTTATCCAGTATGCTAGTAAAACTCTAGATAGTGCCTAGAGAAATTATGCTACTACTGAGAAAGAATTTTTAGCAGTTGTATTTGCTTGTGATAAGTTTAGACCTTATATTGTTGATTTTAAAGTAACTATTCACACTAATCATGCTGCTATCAAATACCTTATGGAAAAGAAAGATGCCAAACCTAGACTCATTAGATGGGTTCTCTTGCTGCAAGAATTTGACTTGCATATTATTGATACAAAGGGAGCTGTGAACCCCGTTGCAGATAACTTGTCTAGGCTAGAAAATATACTTGATGACCCACAACCTATTGATGATAGCTTTCCTGATGAGCAATTAGCTGTCATAAATACTTCTCGTACCGCTCCATGGTATGCTGATTATGCTAATTATATTGTTGCTAAGTTTATACCTCCTAGTTTCACATACCAGCAAAAGAAAAATTTCTTCTATGATTTAAGACATTACTTCTAGGATGACCCACACCTTAATAAAGAAGGAGTAGATGGTATTATTAGACATTGTGTACCTGAGCATGAACAGGAACAGATCCTACGCAAGTGCCACTCCGAAGCTTATGGAGGACACCATGCTGGAGATAGAACTGCACATAAGGTATTACAATCTGGTTTTTATTGGCCTACTCTCTTCAAGGACGCTCGTAAGTTTGTTTTATCTTGTGATGAATGTCAAAGAATTGGTAATATCAGTAGACGTCAGGAAATGCCTATGAATTATTCACTTGTTATTGAACCATTTGATGTTTGGGCCTTTGATTATATGGGACCGTTTCCTGCCTCTAATGGGTACACACATATTCTAGTTGCTGTTGATTACGTTACTAAGTGGGTAGAGGCTATTCCAACTAGTAGTGCTGATCATAACACCTCTATTAAGTTGCTTAAATAAGTTATTTTTTCGAGGTTTGGAGTCCCTAGATACCTAATGACTGATGGTGGTTCACACTTTATTCATGGTGCTTTCCGTAAAATGCTTGCAAAGTATGATGTTAACCATAGAATTGCATCCCCTTATCACCCTCAGACTAGTGGTCAAGTAGAACTAAGTAATAGGGAGTTGAAATTAATTCTGCAAAAGACAGTTAATAGGTCTAGAAAGAATTGGTCCAAGAAACTTGATGACGCACTATGGGCCTATAGAACTGCATACAAAATCCCTATGGGTATGTCTCCATATAAGATGGTTTATGGAAAAGCTTGTCACTTACCTCTTGAGCTAGAACATAAGGCATGTTGGTCTATTAAAGAGCTCAATTATGATTTCAAACTTGCCGGTGAGAAGTGGTTATTTGACATTAGCTCTCTTGATGAATGGAGAACCCAGGCCTATGAGAATGCCAAGTTGTTTAAAGGAAAAGTTATAAGATGGCATGACAAAGGGATACAAAAGCGTGAGTTTAACGTAGGTGATTATGTCTTGCTATACAACTCTTGTTTAAGATTTTTTGCAGGAAAACTTCTCTTTAAGTGGGAAGGACCTTACGTTATCGAGGAGGTCTATCGTTCCAGTGCCATAAAAATCAACAACTTCGAAGGCACAAATCCGAAGGTGGTGAACGGTCAAAGAATCAAACATTATATCTTAGGTAACCCTATAAATGTTGAAACCAATGTTATTGAAACCGTAACCCCGGAGGAATACATAAGGGACACTTACCAGAACGATTCAGACTCCGAAAAGGAAGAGGTATGTGGTACGGTAAGTAAACCGACTCCAAAACGGTTCTAAAGGAATTTTTCACCGTTTTGGAATATTTAGAAAAATAGAAAAATAAGTGGCAGCCCGGAAGAGACACGAGGCATCCACGAGGGTGGAGGGCGCACCCCCTTCCCCTGGGCGCGCCCCCTGCCTTGTGGGCACCTCGTCTGCCTCCCGGACTCCGATTTCTTGTATGTTAATCCTTTTGGTTGGTAAAAATTCATTATATATACTCCCGAAGGTTTTGACCTCTGTATCACACAAAATCCTCTGTTTTTGTTTCGAGCTGTTTCGGTCGCAGATAAAAGCAATATGTCATCCCAGGATTCAGAGGGACAAAGCTATGTGGCTGATTCCCTTGTTGAACCTAAGGTCTATGGGGACGGGGAGCAATATGGATGGACCACGGAGGAAGAAGAAGACCATGATCCCAAGGGAAGAGACTGGACTAGCTCAGATGAAGACGAAGTCCCACTACCTCAACCTGGGGACATGCATGTTGAGTTCAAAAAGTCAAGCCTCCCTAACAGAGCAAATAAATCTTAGATCGAATTTATCCCTTTTCACCTCTTGCAGGAAAACAAGCAGGCACTGTGCAAGAAAATATTAAACCTTGAGCAGGAGATCAATGACCTAAGGGAGCAAAATTCTGCCCTTAAGCGCAAGTTAAGGAAGAATCCTACACCACCACCCCCGAAGAAGGAGACATAATCATATGGGTATGGGCACTCCCCTTGGCAACTGCCAAGCTTGGGGGGTGACCCCGGTATAGTATCACCATCACTCCTATCTTTACCGTTTTTCTTAATTCGATCCTTTTTGGTAGCATTTTGATCTAGTAAAATAAAGTTAGCACGATCTAGTTGTGAGCTTTTGCTTTATGATCTTTACCCTTTGTAATCGAGTCCGTGAGCTATATAATAAAGATTAGTGTTGAGTCAAGGGCTTGATTTCCTCACTTTGGTCATGATAGAATAAAAGAAAATATAAAAATTATCAAAGAGATCATATTGATCTTATGGGAAGTAATGACTTCACATATAAAGAGTATGATGAATAAAAGTTGTTGGGAGTTGACAAACATAATTTTGGTCATCATTGCAATTAATAGGAAGTAATAAAGGAAGAGAGGCTTCACATGCAAATATACTATCTTGGACATCTTTTATGATTGTGAGCACTCATTAAAATATGACATGCTAAAGAGTTGATGTTAGACAAGGAAGACAACATAATGGTTATGTTTTCTTATATCTGAAATAAAGTATATTGTCATTGATCATCCAACATGTTGAGCTTGCCTTTCCCCCTCATGCTAGCCAAAACTCCTCGCACCAAGTAGAGATACTACTTGTGCTTCCATACATCTTTAAACCCAGTTTTTCCATGAGAGTCCACCATACCTACCTATGGACTGAGAAAGATCCTTCCAAGTAAGTTGTCATGTTGCAAACTCACTAAAATATGTATGATTTATTAGTGTGGAGGAAATAAGCTTTATACGATCTTGTGATATGGAAGTAATAAAAGCGACAGACTGCATAATAAAGGTCCTTATCACAAGTGGCAATATAAAGTGACATTTTTCTATGCTAAGACTTTGTACATCCAACCATAGAAGCACATGACAACCTCTGCTTCCCTCTGCGAAGGGTCTATCTATTATTCTTCCTTTAGAGTCAAGGTGGAAATCACCTTTCCTTTTTACATTTTATTCTTTGGCAAGCACATTGTGTTGGAACGATCCTGACATATATACCCACTTGGATGTAAGTTATCATGGTCTATTACTGTTGACATTACCCTTGAGGTAAAAGGTTGGGAGGCAATACCATAAGCCCCTATCTTTCTCTGTGTCCGATTAAAACTCCATAAACAAAAGTATTGCGTGAGTGTGAGCAATTGTGAAAGACTATATGATAGTTGAGTATGTAGGTTTGCTGAAAAGCTCTTATATTGACTCTTTCCGATATTACGATAAAGTGCAATTGCTTCAATGACCGAGATCATAGTTTGTTGGTTTTCAATGAAGTTTCTGATTCATGCTTGATATTGTGAATGAATTGTTACTTTAGCATAAGAATCATATGACAATACATATATGTTGCTGTTATGGGAATGATCATGATGCCCTCATGTCCATATTTTATTTTTATCGACACCTCTATCTCTAAACATGTGGACATATTTTTCGATATCGGCTTTCGCTTGAGGACAAGCGAGGTCTAAGCTTGGGGGAGTTGATACGTCCATTTTGCATCATGCTTATATATTGATATTTATTGCATTATGGGCTGTTATTACACGTTATGTCACAATACTTATGTCTTTTCTCTCTTATTTTACAAGGTTACATGAAGAGGGAGAATGCCGGCAGCTGGAATTCTGGGCTGGAAAAGAAGCAAACTCTGGAAACCTATTCTGCACAGCTCAAAAAGCCCCAAAACTTCACAGGACACCATTTCAGAAAATATAAAAAATATCTGGCGAAAGAAGATCACTAGGGGGCCACCAGCTGTCCACGAGGATGGGGGCGCGCCCCCCTCTCTGGGCGCTCCCCCCTGTCTCGTGGGCCCCCCGATGCCCATCTTCTCCTATATGAGGTGTTTTGACCTGGAAAAAATCATAAGGAGGCTTTCGGGACCAGACGCCGCCGTCTCGAGGCGGAACCTTGGCGGAAACCAATCTAGGGCTCCGGTAGAGCTGTTCTGCCGGGGATACTTCCCTCCGGGAGGGGGAAATCGTCACCTCCGTCATCACCAACAACTCTCCCATCTTGGGGAGGGCTATCTTCATCAACATCTTCACCAGCACCATCTCCTCTCAAACCCTAGTTCATCTCTTGTATCCAATCTTTGTACCCAAACCTCAGATTGGTACCTGTGGGTTGCTAGTAGTGTTGATTACTCCTTGTAGTTGATGCTAGTTGGTTTACTTGGTGGAAGATCATATGTTCAGATCCATTATGCATATTAATACCCCTCTGATCATGAACAATATTATGTCTTGTGAGTAGTTACTTTTGTTCCTGAGGACATGGGAGAAGTCTTGCTATAAGTAGTCATGTGAATTTGGTATTCGTTTGATATTTTGATGAGATGTATGTTGTCTCTCCTCTAGTGGTGTCATGTGAACGTTGACAACATGCCACTTCACCATTATTTGGGCCTAGAGGAAGGCATTGGGAAGTAATAAGTAGATGATGGGTTGCTAGAGTGACAGAAGCTTAAACCCTAGTTTATGCGTTGCTTCGTAAGGGGCTGATTTGGATCCACTTGTTTCATGCTATGGTTAGGTTTACCTTAATACTTCTTTTGTAGTTGCGGATGCTTGCATTAGAGGTTAATCATAAGTGGGAGGCTTGTCCAAGTAAGAACAGCACCCAAGCACCGGTCCACCCACATACCAAATTATCAAAGTACCGAACGCGAATCAGATGATCGTGATGAAAACTAGCTTGACGATAATTCCCATGTGTCCTCGGGAGCGCTTTCCTCCATATAAGAGTTCAGGCTTGTCTTTTGCTACAAAAAGGATTGGGATATCTTGCTGCACCTTATTTACTTTTACCTTTTGTTACTTGCTACCAATTACCTTATCACAAAACTAGCTGTTACCTACAATTTCAGTGCTTGCAGAAAATACCTTACTGAAAACTGCCTATCATTTCCTTCGGCTCCTCGTTGGGTTCGACACTCTTACTTATCGAAAGGACTACGATAGATCCCCTACACTTGTGGGTCATCAGTAAGCTACAGGAAAACAACAGTTCTTCATACAGCTCCATGAAATTAAGTCATCAAAACCTTTGTTATTTAGAGGAATTTGTAGTATGAATTGAACATTAACATTGTATGTAAAGTCTCATCCAATCTTTATCTCAATCCCTAGAACCTAGATAAATAAGATCAATCACACAGAGGGATTGCTCCTCACCGTGGAGAGATAACATTCTGCTTTGGGCTCGATGGATCCAAGGGTCCTCCGATAGTTTGATATCCGCTCCATTTATTACACACCAAGTATTCCTCTTTTAAACGCTTGAGTCCTGCCAAAATGATTTTCCACCTGAAGCCCTTGGGCTAGCTTTCAGTCTGTCCTCTTCTGGGTAGTATTTAACTTTCAATACCTCATCACACAATGAGTTACGATAGGTCAGTAATATCCAACACTGGTTTGCCAACATGGCTAAATTAAAAGAGTGGAAATACATCGAATCCATCCCTCCAATTATATTTAGGCATCACAACTTCCACCAGTTGAACCAATGATATTTCTACTTTTTCATCTCCCTACCAAAACTGTTATGTAACATAAGTCACGTCCTTGCGCTCCCCTTTCAGAAGTTTGAAGACCGACATGGCACACATAAATATGCTTTGACAACAACTTTCAACATGATCTCCTTCCCCGGTAGTGATAGTTGTTTTTTACATCCATCCTAATTATTTAGCAAATTGTCTCCTCCAGTTTGCCCCAGAGGGCTAGTAGCCCCAAAGACTAATAGATCTTGAATATAACAAGGAACTCAATATAAATATTCGTTCTAACACCAACATGGGTACTCAGACTCAAGAAAAATATCAGATTTTACTGACATTACCAGTTTTCTAGAATTTGTGCAATATGTACCTAACACTTGATATTTTTAAGTTCCATTAGTCAAATTTGCATTCATAAGAATCACATAATCGTCAAAAAGTAATGGATGTCAAACTCGGTTGCATTTATGCACACCCTCTTCTTCCGAGCCTTTCCACACAAGGTCGTCAGCTTGGTCTAGCGATAACATTGTGCCTAGCTTCCTAGACCGGGTTGATCCACCCCCCCCCCCAATATTGTTCATGCGACTGTTCAATGTCCCCGGTGCGATCAATCTCCAGTTGTCCAGCATATGCGTCGATCTACTATTACATTGGTTAACCTAAATTTATTCCTCTCGGGACCTTTGCAAGTACTTTAGTGGTTGGATTTCTCATTGTTGTAATACCCCCTTTGTTTAGGGTGCAATTTGTATCTCTGGGTATATTTATCATATATATGGTTGGATTCAATGTTCTATGAATACAGACCAAAATTGATTTAAAAACTAAAGATATCATTAGCCGACCACCGTCAATGTTGTTTACAATTTAATGAGTGTATATCTAGTAATGTTGTCAAGCTCCTTCATTGTCAACACTTTTATTCCTTGGTGCAATCTTTTCTATACATGAACTCTTCAATTTGGTTTTTTATCAAGACCGGTACGTAGTAGAGCGAAGTCAACCATGCGTTCTTACTTTGGGATTGGTGGGACTATTAGCATTTATATCAACAAAAGGTAGAAACCATTTCGTATAAACTGAAGGAGAAACCGTCATGTATGTGTGTATGAGAGAGAGAGAGAGAGAGAGAGAGAGAGAGAGATGCCAAAGTGCCAATGCTAACCACTGCTGGGTCGTTCTTCCCTACCCCCTGTGACCTGTAAGACCACACCGAATCCGGAGCCATTGACTGTGACCACCACCCCATGCTCATCTTCGTCCTTGCCATTCTCCTCCAAGACCAGCCTGGCCCCGCCATGTCGTTCTTTTGGATGAGCAGGTGGTGGGCAATCCCACTACTAGTGGATCTCGCTGCCCCCTTGGATGCCACGGGTGAGATGTTGCTGCATCATCCACATGGTGAGGTCCTTTTCCTTCTCCATGAGCTTCTCCCTTAGATGGACGGCCCACTTTTCCCCCTCTACGGACGTGGTGTGATGTGCGTTCTTATCATTCTGCTATAAAGAATTAACATGGTTCCTCCCCTCTTTCCTTAGTTCGGCAAAGGGGCGACGTCCCTATCTTGGAATTCAGATAATGGATTGAAATCTAAGTTGTGAAATCCAGTTGATATCTATTGGTCCATCTTATGAATCTTTGTTTCATTAATTATTGAACAAATATACTTAGTTTGTGAATTTTGTGTGAACATATGTGTTTCATTAGTTTCTCTTATGTTCAGCATGTGAAATGAAATTAACTTTCTGATTTTTGAAACTTGTAATATGTCTTAGGAGTTATTGCATCTTGCATAATATGGTTCATGATATTTAAAAAAAAAATGGATTGTGATATGTGAAAACAAGTGAAATTCTCAAAATAATGGTCTCTAAAATTAGCGCACTAATTGAAATTATTGATACTCATGTGATTTTTTTCTAGATTATTGAAATAGTTACTGACATTTAAATATGCATTTCATAAATATTTGAAATGCCACTACAATAAAAACATATTGTTTTGGAAATTCTGAAATATATGTTTTGGAATTATTCAAAATTATTTCTCTTAAATGTGTTGATCTATTGTTTTTTTTCTTTTGGAAATAGCCTCACAAATATTTATTTTGATTTTTGGGAATTGTTTCAATTATATTATATTTTTTATTTTTCAAAATATACAAAATATATTATAAAATTGCACGCATGATTTTGATAAGATTCTGTTATCAGCCACGTAGATTAAAAAATAGATGTGATCAAACGATTCACTTGATGTGTCATACAAAATTGAGGCATGATGTATTGTACACATATCATGACTCAAAATATATTATTTAATGTTTGTAGCTAATACCAAAATCATTATGGCCCTGTTTGGTTCATAAGTCCTAGGATTTTTTTTAGTCCCAACTTATAAGTCTCAAGTCCCTAAAAAGTCCCTACCTGTTTGGTTTCTGGTACTTAACATGGACTAGAAGACCATATTACAACTATAAGTCCCTATAAGTCCCTCCTTGAGAGTCTTATTTCATAAGTTTCAAATACCCACTTTAAGTCCCTATAAGTCCCTCTTGTTTGGTTTAGATGGGACTTATAGAGACTTTTTTAAGTCCCTAAACCAATAAGTCCCTGGAAACAAACACCCTCTATGTCAATATGGAAAAAAGGACAATATACTATTTGTAACCTGCTTATGTGCCTCCGCTAGAAGGATTTTGCAATTTTGGCAGCAACTCTTCAACTAAACAACATATTACTTGGGCGGGCTATATAAAACCCTTACTAGCGAGCAGGAACCACTACCTATTTGCCTCCGCTAGAAGGATTTTGCAATTTTGGCAGCAACTCTTCAACTAAACAACACATTACTTGGGCGGGCTATATAAAACCCAACCGCAAAAACTCAAACCCGGCCATAAACAATTAAACTAGCACATTTATTATTAAATTATTTTATTTTATTTATTCTGGGCATTATAGCTGTAGTTCAATTTTTTTAGAATAGTTGTAGTTCAATTAAACTATGTCTTTTGAGGTAATTCAGGCTTTTGGGCCGGGCCATCGAGCTTATATATGGGGCCCAAGCATGGCCCGACCATCCAGCCGGATGCCCATGCGCAAGTTTAAACGATGCAGCTGCACTTGAAGCGCATGCTTGCAATGAGGCCTTAGCACTGGCTATGGACCTCAACCTTACTCGCCTACGGATTGCCTCAGACTGTCTTGGTGTCGTGAACAAGATAGGTACGGAAGCAGCGAATCACTATGCACCTATTTTGCATGAAATTTCAGAAAGGAGGAGGGAGTTCCACCATGTTACATTCAAGTTTGAGCACATAGAGAATAATTTCGAAGCACATTCACTGGCGAAAGCGGCACCCTCTCTTGCTGTAGGTCGTCATATTGGGCTAGGGACACTACCTGACATTATTTGTATTCCGATGTTGATTACGGCTTAATAAAGTCCCTAGTTACCCGTCAAAAAAAAGTTTATTTGAGAAATGTGTCATCATGCATGGATCCATGCATCATGCATGCACATATCTTAGAATCTTTTTTCATAAAAGCTTGCACAATAATTCTGCAGATATCGGAGTAATTTTGTTATAAATGCACATACATTAAGTTTTACACATATGGTATGCTATATCTGAGAATATTTGTTATAAATGCCTATATATTGCAACTCTACTGGTGGTGAAAGATGTAACCTTAATAATTATATTATTGAAGTATAAGGAGGCACTTTAAGCGGTCAAAAGAAATCTGATCTGAGGATAATAACATGGGAGTAAATGATGGATGTGCAATGCCATATATTTTGTGTATAAATCGGCCGCACGTTTTCATCACAAACCACGCAAGCGGCTGAACCGCGATGGAGGTGACGTTCGAGACGACGCGGGGCCGCCGATTCGTCGTCGAGATTTGGTACTTCTCCACCGTGCGAAGGATCAAGGAGTACATCCTGAAGCAGGAGGGCATCCCCGTGGAGTCCCAGCGCCTCTTCTTCCAGGGCCAGGAGCTCCAGGACGACCTCGACACGGAGCACTACCCCATCGTCGAGGGATCCCACGTGCTCATCGTCCTGCCGGATGACTCCCCCGCCGCTGCCGTTGCCGCCGCCGCCGCTGACGGCCATGCCGCAAACTCCCCCGGCGCCCTCGTCCACGCCGTCGCCTCCGGGCCGGCCCTCGGCCAGGGCCGCAGCGTCGCGCTCCAACTGGACGCGTCGTGCACCATTTTCCGACTCAAGGAGATGCTCCAGGAGCGCACGGACGGCGCGCTGCCCGCCGCCAAGGTGAGCGTGTTCCTAGACAAGGCCGAGATGGAGGATGACAAGGCGCTGGCGGAGTTCGAGCCGCCGGCCGATGGGTTGAAGATGGAGGTGCGCGTGGTCGTGCGCCAGCCGCCGTCGTGCAACAACGGGAACGGGAACGGGAACGGGAACGGCGTGGCCAAGGTTAACAAGCGGATGTCGGTGGAGGTGAAGTGGGGCGCCAAGACCGCGACGCTGGAGGTGAGCGACATGGACGCCGTCAAGGAGCTGCGGGCGGAGCTGGGCAGCGCGGCGCCGCACCTCCTCCTGCCCAACGACGGCGCCTACTTCTTCATCTACAAGCAGAACGTCATGGAGGAGGACCGCACGCTGCGGTGGCACGACGTCAAGACCGGCGACACCATCGAGATCTTCAACGGCAGGGTCACCGGAGGGGCTTGATCTGTTTTGGTCTTGTTCATCACACACATCACTCCATGCTCCGTACGTCCATCAGGTTTACAGAACTGCATTCACCATTAATTGAGTCGTTAAATTATGTCGATGTGTTGTTATGTTGCATGCATGGTACTCCATCATTTCATTTATTTCGTGTAATTAAATTGGTGTAATGCTGAAGATCCTATTTGTTGGGTTAAGATGTCAACAAGATGACCTATTCCTTTGCTGCTCAATGTGACCCAACTGTATATATATGCGTCTCTGATTTCGGGCAATTATCAACGGAACAATCGGGGAACTCCAACAATATGTACTCTTTTTATTTTTGGTCGCAAGGAAGATATTTTGTGCATCATTGAGACATATGTAAGATTATTATTTAATGACTATATTTTGTATTTAATAGATGTACCATATAAATGCTTAAAGATAAATATTTAATGATTACTAGCTAAATAACCGTGCGTTGCTACGGGATAAAACAATATTTGAAGAATGATGATGTGTGACCGATTGTCCTCAGTCATCACTGACATCTCGAAGGTGCGGCCAGAGACCTCGATTGTTACCATTGGTTGTCCTCTCGAGCACCTAGTGCACTCACCTGTGAACGTATCGACAACCATCAACTTGTGTATGTCATGCAAAGCTGAAAGCACGATCATCATGGCCTTAGTCCATGTTGGTAACGCTGGTCCTATATCGGTGAGAGCCTGCTGGCCGTCCTTGCACACGAGCACTTTCAAATAGATTCAACACGTTTCAGCGCATATCTAATTAATTCCAGGCATGCTAATTAACTTCCCACATAATTAAGTAATTACATGTCTCTCTCTCACCTTTTCCCCTTAATTTTTCTAATTTTAGAAAAAAAACCTAAACAACTATATTTCATTTTATATGAAACCACCAACGAGTGTGGTTTTTGTGCACTCAGTCACCCCCGACGCACCCATGATCAAAAACTTAGCAAAACATTAAAAAAATTCCAAAACTTTGTGGATGTGATTATGACCAAATTTTTTAGGTGCTTACAAAATTTGGTGGCCAAATGACATCCGAGGAGCTCGGTATAAAAAAAAGTTGTGCTGAAACATGTGAATAGTAAACTTGGGTTCAAAGCATCATTTGTATTTCGCTTTGTATGGTCATCAATTTTTTGGTGAGCAAATTTTGGAACCTCTTAAAACATTTGCGCATAATCACATCCATGAAGTTTCCTTTTTTTTCCTTTTTGTGAATTTACTGTTCATTGGGTGCATGCACCGAAGTTGGGTGCATCCACTACTTTCCTACTACCAAATCCATATGGTTATCATTGTAATACCCAACATTTCCAGTTGAATAATCAAACTTTTGTTACAATAAAAATAACATAGAAAACCAACGGTCAAATACTCCTTTTAATATGTTTTATAACACAAAACAGATAATAAATAATTATACTCCTTTTTAATATGTTTTATAACACAAACAGAAAATAACATACAAGTATTTTTTTAATAGCACAATAAACATATTGCGTAAAGAAGCAAATGCAATCGATCTGTTTTGTTCTCTATAGCAAAAATGTACCAGATTTCTTTTTCTTTTTGCTAAATCCACCACACCTTCACATCTCAAATTTTTTATAAGATTCATCTCGACTAATATTATAGCCGGTGTTGTGGCATCTTGTCCTTCTTGAATCCTTGTCGGCATCTATCATCTTGTCCTCCCCGAATCCTTGTTGCTAGCGATCGTGGTATTTCATGTAAGTTGTAATCCTTTGTAACGTTGATGATAGGATTTGTGACACGCACAACCTATTAGGGTTTGTTGTGGCGTGCCTGACTGTACTCTGTCGATTTGAGTCATTGCTTAAGTTGGGCAAGTGTAATCAGTATGCATGTAAGTTGTGATCAACTTCATAAGTGTATTGTCATGTTGTATGGAAAGCACTGGATCCCATTCAGGGTAAATTGTAAAGTATTACCTTTTGGTTTTTCAAAATCGGAGCCCTTAGGGCTCAATCAAGTGACTCCAACTTCACCGAAAATGATCAACGGCCCAACCCCCATAGTAGAAATCGTGCGAAGCCACATGAAGATACATACCAAACACTTAGCCACCTACGACTGTGATAGTACTGTAGAGGTCGTGCGAAGCCACATGAAGATAATGTGCACCAGTAATTTGTTTCCTCTTCCATGACCATTTATGTAATAAGTGATTAAGATGAATAGAAAAATAATTAACCTATGTGAACAGTAGTCTCAGAATTGACCTGAGTGAAAACATACATGAAAGACATCTTGGCGGTTTGTTCTAATGCAAAAAGGATATGCCTTTGGGTGTTGTTCGAGAAAAAAATGGGATTATTCTTCAACATAGGCAGTCGATTGACACAAAACAAGTACTATGTAGAAACGAAAAACTATGCAAGAACAGAAGTAAAAAATAATAATAGAAAGAGTTAAAGTGAATTAGAAAGGGTGTTGAACCTCCTCCATGACGAAACGCAGACCACCTCCAAGTTCTTGGCGAATTGGAGCAACATATATGACTTAAGCATATTTTATGTGTAACAATTTACTCAAACAACAAAAATAATAAATTGGATTAAGCATATTGACAACATTTAGCATAATCATACAAAATACAGGGTATTTTATATGAAAATTTCAGTAGAAAGGATATGTACCTCAAAGAACACGAAATTTTGTTGGTATCTAAAGGAAAAATATACAAAATGGTTAAGCAGTTGAACCAACAAAATATCTATAAATTCTGAATAGAAAATTCTAAGCCAAACCTGCAGTAAGTACATACCAAGGAACGAGGTTGTGGCTAGTCCCTCATGAGATCATCAGTTGTAGATTATGCCTTGATCATGTAGTACGATGTTATCTTAATATAATGCAATGGCAGTCTGACAATCTAGCACCCTCAATAACATCTGTGAACGCCATTATGCCTCTGGCTTCTACCATCTTCTCGCCGAGAACTGAGAAATGTAGCTGATTTTGGTTTAGAAGACTTTAATTTGCACCTTTTGATTTATTGACCAAACACGTGGCTTTGGGTAGTAGATCTATCCTCGACTCCAAGCATTAGCCCAAACATCAAAATCGAGCGCATCCCATTTAAAAAAACCCGAGCGCATACAACAGCAAAATAACCAAAGCTGGGCTAATCCACGGGTGCACGATAAGATACTTAGAGCAAGATATTTACCTTATCTTTCCTTGCCCTTCCGAGATAACATTGCTGCCAAAGCACATGACCGAGCTGTAGGTACCAGAGAAACCACAAATGCGAGATGAAAGCAGCCGGCATGGATGCGCAGATGAATCAAGATCGACGACGCCCTGACGATCGTACGTCAAAATCTTGCTCGAGAAATAAGAACAAACACGCGCCGTTCTCCACATTTGCCTTGGCGCATTGGCACCTTCTACATGGCTGCGCCCGCGCTTACCTCCGGTCAAGCGTGGCGGCTGGTCCCTATCATCCCATGCTGCTGCCGCAGGCGTGGTCCACGGCCGCACGAACGCCCTCAACGTGTGCGATGGCTCCGTCGTCGCCGTGCCCATCGCCCAGCCATTCGGCCACGGAGGAGGCCAGCAGATGGGATATGCCCGCATTGGAGCGGGAGTGGGAGTGTGGCGGCAGCCGTATTCCATCGATATTTTGACCTAGCCCTCGCATAGTCGCACCTAAGTCGGGAGGAGAGGGGGCGTGGACGGAGGATGTTGTATTTGGTAGGAAATAAAACCATGCCAGAAAACCAGAAATGGGAGAGTGCAAGAAATTTATTTCCTTCGATCGGAAACAGGAAGTGGACTCTTTTGGAAAGAAATCGGTAGGGGCGATGCATTCCTTCGATCGGCTAGGCAGGGGTACCAACCAACGATGTACGGACTCATATTTTATAAGTAGAGATATATCTGTAGCTAATCCTCCTTATCCAAACAATCACTTAGAAAAGGCAAAGATCGGTGCATTTGGCAAATTAGGATTTGGAATTGATCGTCATGAAACTAAATTTTATTGATTGGTAATGTGCTATCAGTTCCTGCCGTTTATAACGTGTCTAGTTAGGAACTTTGGAAATGTTAGGAAAGTTTTTATTGTGAAGGTAAAAAAAATCAACGTGAGGAGATATGGTGGTGGGATGCGAGACGAAAATAAACCGGACGAAAATAAACCAGGCGAAATATAACCAGACGAAGTGGGAGGTGGGACAAAAAAAACCTGGAACAAAGACTACCAACTGCTCCATTACGAGTAGAGATATTTGGGTACTTAGAGCATCTATGACCGTAGTACCCAAAAGCCGGGCCCCGGACGACCGCGGACCTACCCGCGCATGTCCGCGGACAGTGACCGAACGCCACACCAAAAGTGTCCTCCACAACCATAAAAATCAAACTACATACCTCAAATTCATAATACCCATGCAAATAAAACCTACTTACAATAGGTAAAACTACTCATCGTCACAGATCTCGATGATCTCCGTGCCCTGCGCCGGTTAGACGAGCAAGTGCGGAACCTTCTGCACCCGTGGAAGCTTTGGCACCTCCTCCGCCTCCGTCTCCGCGTCCAGTTCGGCGAGCAGCACCTCTGGCACTACATGTTCTTGTCGGATGAACTGCCAGACTGCTTGTTCTTGTCGGATGAACTGTCGGTTGGCCTCGACGTAGGCCTTGTCCTGGATGGACTCGAGGATGGCGGTCCGCTGCGCCATGTCCAACGCTTGGGCGGCCTTGTACTCCGCCTCCGCGTCCGCCATGGCAAAGCCCGAGGCCGACAAAGCCTCCTCCTCAGACACCTCCTCCTCCTCCTCCTCCTCCTCCATGGGCTCTACTTCCGGCGGCTACTCCCCGCCTCCTTCCCCTCCCCCCTCCTCATCATCCAATGGCTCCGACTAATTCGGAGAAAGGTCGGCGGCGAAACGAGCAGGCCGCCTCGGTTGGATCCGTTCCAGTAGCTGCGCCCTCCCCTCCGGCCATAGGTGGTCATCCAGCGCCTCAGCATCGAAAGCGGCAGACGAAAGTGGAAGTGCCGGCGGCGAAGAGGAGAAATAGAAAGAAATGGGGCAGGGTAGGGTTCTGCTTCCGCCGTCCTACTTAAATAGTTGGCTTTCTCGCTCGGATGGCACACCGGAGCGGCACCACGCGGCGCGCTGCGGAGGAGGCGCCCATCAGAACAGCGATCTCTCTGTGTCCCCTTGTGGACCCTATTCGCCAGTCCTACGTGACGGGCGTGCCCAAGCCTCCCCATATGGGGATTGCCGGTCAGTCCATGCATTTGGGCCGGCTATGGGAAGGTTGGCTGGGTGGCGTTTTTACGTCCAGACACGGATCGGGCAGTCTGTCCGGACGTTCGAGGCGGGCATAAGGGGTCTGCTTGTAGATGCTTTTATAAGCGTACGTGTATGTCGTACAAATGATGAGCATATAACTTGTAAATTAGTTACTAGTCAAGTAATAAATAGTCGGTTGGTTATGTACTTAAGCAGCGGATATTTGAAATCTTATACGTGTATTAATGTCATAGTTTTGGGTCTAAAATACCCGAGTGTTTTTACAACATAACTTTTTCTAGCAATTTTTAACAATATTTGTTGTACTAGCATTTATCATACATATCAATACAGAAACTTGTTATACACAACCAAAACTAAGCGATAACAATAGAATTAATTGAATTTTTATATGTTTGCTTATTTGGTTATGTTTTAATTGTCATATTATTTGTTTCCTTGCCAATGAAAGTAAAGTCTCTATATTATCCCTTCACCATCATAAACATTATCTTATAGCCAGGAGCTCAAGGACGACCGCGACACCGAGCAGTACTGATACGTCTCCAACGTATCTATAATTTTTTATTGTTCCATGCTATTATATATTTTGTTTTGGATGTTTAATGGGCTTTATTATACACTTTTCTATTATTTTTGGGACTAAACTATTAACCCAAGGCCCAGTGCAGATTGTTTTTTTTTTTTGCCTATTTTAGGGTTTCGCAGTAAAGGAATATCAAATGGAGTCCAAACGGAATGAAACCTTCGGGAGAGTTATTTTTGGAACCGTATCTATCCAGAAGACTTGGAGTACACGCGAGGGAACGAAGGAGGCGGCCACGAGGGTCCAAGGCGCACCCCCTCCCCTGGGCGCGCCCCCACCCTCGTGGGCCCCCTCTGGCTCCCCCCGATGACCTCCTTCCTCCTATATATATCCATGTACCCTGAAAACATCGAGGAAACAGAGAAAACCCTAATTCCACCGCCGCGACCTTCTGTTCCCATGAGATCCCATCTTGGGGCATGTTCCGGAGCTCCGCCGGAGGGGGGATCTACCACGGAGTGCTTCTACATCAACACCATAGCCTCACCAATGAGTTGTGAGTAGTTTACCACAGACCTTCGGGTCCATAGCTATTAGCTAGATGGCTTCTTCTCTCTTTTTGGATCTCAATACAAAGTTCTCCTCGATCTTCAAGGAGATCTATTCGATGTAATCTTTTTGCGCTGTGTTTGTCGAGATCCGATGAATTGTGGGTTTATGATCAAGATTATCTATGAGAAATATTTGATTCTTTTCTGAAATCTTTTATGTATGATTATAATATCCTTGCAAGTCTCTTCGAATTATTGGTTTGGTTTGTCCTACTAGATCTATAGTTCTTGCAATGGGAGAAGTGCTTGACTTTGGGTTCAATCTTGCGGTGTTCTTTCCCAATGACAGAAGGGGCAGTAAGGCACGTATTGTATTGTTGCCATCGAGGATAAAAAGATGGGTTTTATATCATATTGCTTGAGTTTATGCCTCTACATCATGTCATCTTGCTTAAAGCATTACTCTGTTCTTATGAACTTAATACTCTAGATGCATGCTGGATAGCGGTCGATGTGTGGAGTAATAGTAGTAGATGCAGAATCGTTTCGGTCTACTTGTCACGGATGTGATGTCAGGCCCAAGATGCGATTCTATCCCGATCAAGTGACACTTACGTGATTGGGGCACAACCACATTTCGGGCGCTTAGCAAGATGGATATCATTACATCGTACCATTACATACATACATGGGGGATACAACAATACATACAAGTCACATGAATACAACAACATCAATACAAAGCATCCGACTACGGAGCAAACAAGAAAAGCACAATGACATCCATCTGCTATCCCAGGCTGCCGACCCAGAACCTAACCCAAGATTGAAGAAGAAGAAGAAGAAGAAAGAACTCCAACACAAGAACATCGCTCTCGCGTCACGGCATCGGAAATCTATACATGCAACTGTTGTGGTAGTATCTGTGAGCCACAAGGACTCAGCAATTCCATAACCATGGGTAACAAGACTATCAAAGCTTAATGGGTAGGAAGAGGTAAAGTGGTGAGGTTGCAGCAGCGGCTAAGCAATATATATGGTGGCTAACTTACGAGTACAAGAATAAGATGAGCATCTACGCAAGCAGTCGCAAACTAGTAATGATCGCTAAAGATCCTGAACTACGAGTCAAACATAAACCCACCGTGTTCTCTTCTCAAAGTGAAAAGAGACAGTCACGGTTACTCACGCGGTGGTGTGTTTTACTTCGGATCCTCTGTCAAGTTTTCTACAACCGGACATTAACAAATTCCAATCTGCCACATAACCGCGGGCACGGCTTTCGAAAGATCATAACCCTGCAGGGGTGTCCCAACTTAGCCCATCACAAGCTCTCACGATCAGCTGAGATAATAATAATTATTACCCCTTATCTTAGGGACGATCCGATCAGGCTCGGAATCCCGGTGCACAAGACATTTCGACAATGGTAAAACAAGTCCAGCGAGACCTCCCGGCGTGCCGACACCCTGATAGTAGCCGCGCGTATCTCGTCTCAGGCCACGACTAGATGGGCGATTATACGAGTAAAACCAGCCCTCGGGTTTCCCCAAGGTGGCCCCGCATAACCCCCGTTTGGGACCAACACCATCAGCACTGGCCCCCCCTGCTATGTAGAAAAGAGTACCCGAGGGTGCGACCCCCTATGCAAATTTAATTAATTAATTAAGTTATTATTATGAGGCAAATTAAAACCAATGTTGGGCCTTGCTGGAGGAGTTTTATTCAAAGATGAACTGTCAAGGGGTCCCCATATACCCAACCGTGTAAGGAACGCGAAATCAAGGAACATAATGCCGGTTTATCGGCTCCTAAGGTGGCATGAGCGGAACAAAACACCGAGCAAAAGGCCAAGCCTTCCACCCATGCCCAGTATATAGGTGTGTTAATAATAATAATAGATATTGTGATATTCCCAAAGCATCAAGTTCCAACATGGAACAAACTATATCTTCACCTGCAACTAACAACGCTATAAGAGGGGCTGAGCAAGCGGGTAACATAGCCAAACAATGGTTTGCTAGGAAGGTTTCAAAGGTTACAGGTTTCATGGCAACAAGGAGAGGGGCTGACAATAATGATGGGTAGCGTGACATATAACAATAGCATCGAGACACTAAGCATGGCAATGATAGTAAAGGTATCCAAGGTGATGGTCATCTTGCCTGAGATCCCGCAAGGAAGAAGAACGGATCCATGAAGAAGACGAAGAAGAAGCCTTGAAGACGAACCACGTGTAGACGAATGAATCCTCACGATCGCAACAGAACAAGCACTAACGAGAAGAAGCAAGCAATACGGTAAACACACAACACAAGAACATGACAATATGCTCAACCAAGTATGATGCAAGACAAGTCTATATATGATGCAATACATGGCAAGGGATGAAGCACACAAGAACAACACCAAACAACAAGTTTAAATGAGGCCGGAATCAACATATAACAAATCCGGTAAGCCCTCATATGCATAATTTGAAATTAGTCCAGATCTGAAAAACCTTAAGTTAAAGTTGTTAAATAGCAAGTTAAAATGCACCATGATGATCTACACGAAATTCTAGTCAAGTTTCATATAAAGTTTGTTTAATTCGGAGCTACGGCCTAGAAGATATGAGCAAAACAAGACAAGCATGGCAACGGTGCAAGATGCACCCAAACATCAAGCAAACACAGTACAAACAAGAACACAACATGATATTATGCTTCTACATGCAAAATCACACAAGTTTCATATAGGGCACACTCAAAACGGAGCAACGGGCTAAAAGATACGAACAAGACAAGTGGCAACGCAAAGCTGAAGTTAACAGCCACATAGCAACTTTGGAGCAAGGTAAATATATGCTACAGCACTCAAACATGATAACAAGAAGCATGGATGTGAAGTAGAGATGTTACTTAACAAGCATGAACTTAGAACACACCCAAAAGATTGCTGGAACACATTTAAACAAGCATGGCAAGTTGCAATAAAATTATCCAGACTTAGTCAAAATCTGGGAAGGCAAAAACATCATCATGATGCTGCCTTCGGAGGCACAAAACAACATGCATATCAACTCTACTAAGCATATAAAGATCATGGACATGTAGTAGACATACCCTACAGCAAACAACTCCATTGGAGCAACTCCATAGGAGGCATGGATCATTAGCAACAAGCTCCACCAAATTGAACATGCTGATAAAAACCTGACAGGTATAATTTATAGCAACTTGAGAGCAAGAAATAAATAAGCTACAGCAGGCCATATGATCAAGTAAGGGCATGAATGGATAGACAATAACATGGACAACAAGACATGATCATTGGCCACTCCAAAACAAGAATGGATTTGAGTGGGGCATCAAGCAAACATAGCATCAGGTTATAACAGATTCCAGACTTAGCAGGTGTTTCACTAAGTATAAAACAGTAACAACAACATGGCATGTTTACAAGCTTGTTTAAGTCACCTCAAGGCATATCATGGAAAATGGATTGCACCACAGCAAAGACCATATGATGGTGCTTCTAAAATATATCAACATGTGGCATGAAGACAAACACACCAATAGCAAAGAGCAAGTGAAATCAACATCTCATAACAAGTTTCAGCACTTAACAGCCAAATGCACTTTTGCAACAGATATTAACATGGCAATATGAACTCAAACAAGCATGCTACAACAACCATCATGTAAAGCACTTCACAATGACCATTTTGACATATCATATGCTCCATTTGGATAAACATGCACAAAGTTATCATGTCTCAAACATGGCATAAAACTAACAAGTAACAGCAGTTTATAACAAGTAGCACTCTTGCAACAGTGATTAAGGCATCAAGATGAACTCAAACAAGCATGGCACAATGGAACAAAGTGTAGAGCATATCACCACGATCATTTTGACATATTATACACACCATCTGGATAAGCACACAAAAAGTTACATGCATGCAAAGAATGCAATAAATTATGACATTTTAGGGACTTAGCAGAAAAAGCAACCTCTCGGGGAATGGACATGTCCGGTGGGCATCGGACACGTCCGACGGGCTGGGCCCACATGGCAGAGAGAGAGGGGCGGACACGTCCGGGCTCCTCCCGGACAGGTCCGTCGGTGGCCTGACGCGGGGCCACTGGTCAGCTGCACCAGAAGTCAACGTGGGGGAGGGCCGGCCTGGCAGTGCGGAATCGGCGCGGAGGCGGGCGTTCTCCGGCGAGGCCGGGCGGCGTTGCAGCGCGCCGGAGGCCGGGCGGGGACGGAAACGTTGCGGGCCGTCCGGATCTGGCCGCGGGGGCGCCGGATCTGGCCGCCGGCGGTGAGCTCGGCCGGCGAGGTCGACGGAGAAGGCCGGCGCCCATCGAGGCGGCAAGGAGATGTTGCGGGCCAGGGCGGTTGGAGGCGGCCGACAGGATGGAGTGGCGGCGGCGATCTGGAATGCGGCGGGTCGACGGGAGGCCGGACGGCGGCGATCTTGGAACGGCGGCGGCGCACCGAGGGAGGAGCGGGGCGGCCTGGCGAGCGGGAGGAGCTCGATGCGGGCACGCGGCGGGAGGCGGTTGGGCCCGGTCGGGCCCGGTTCGGCCCGACGCGGGCCTGGCGTGGGCTGGCGGCGGTGGAAGGCGTTGAGGGGGCGCGGGCGACGTGGCTAGAGCCACGCGGCGGCTCGTGGTTGGCCGAGGGCGGCTGAGCTGGCGGAGGAGGCCAATGGCGTGCTGCCAAGTGGCGCTAGTGAGGTGGAGGCGCCAGAATTGGAGGAGGAGGGGGTTGGCTGCGCACGGAATTTGAGGAGGAGGAAGAAGAAGGCCAAAAATGGCATGGGAGAGGTGCTTAAATAGGCAGAGGGGTCTAGAATTAGGGTTAGGGGTTGTTTTGAGGCCGTTTTCGGACCATCGGATCACGATCCAACGGCACCGGAGCGGAGGGGGAGTAGGTTGGGCCTATTGGGCTGTGAAGAGGGGTCTCGGGCTGCGAGGAGAGAAGGGAAAAGAGGCCCGCGGGGTTTTCGGAGACCGAAAACGTCCGACGTTTGACCGGCGAGTAGTGCTGCTATATATATCCGTTGGGCTATCAAACGAGCTCCGAATGCGATGAAATTTGGCAGGCGGCCTGTCTACACTATAATAAGGCCACACGCCAAGGTTCAACCCATTCCGAGAACGTTTTCCGGCCACTCACAAAATAAATATTCGGAGGCGCCGCGGGCGCGTGTGAGTGTGTCTGGGCTTAGAACGGACAACGGAAAGGACAGGCGGACTCGGGCGAATGCAAGTTTTGAAAACATGATGATGCAACACACATGATGACATGGCAAAATGCAACACGCAAGTAGATGACATGGCAACGACGACGTATAACTGACTGACACCTGGCGCACCGGTCTCGGGGTGTCACAACACTCCCCTACTAACAAGAGATCTCGTCCCGAGATCTTAGGAACGAGATGGAAGAGAAAAGAAAGAACATAAGTTCTTCGAGGACAAAAGAGTGAAACCAAAGAACCTTGAGAGGTTGAGGCACTTGAAAGAAAGGATACAACGGAGATGAACGAAGTTGCAAGACTTCGTTAAACAAGAGGAACAAAGAATATGACGAGAATCAAGGAGGTTGAAAGGCATGAAGCAAGAGCTGACGGAACAAGAATGAATTCGAAACCACTCTGGTTAATAAGAGATAGAAAGGAATGTCCACGAAGGAATTCGGGCAGCACTCCGGCTGAAACTGAAAGAAATAGTAGACCGGTTGAACATGAATGGAAAGGAACAAGAACTTTTAAAGATGAAACGATACTCGACGAGAGCAACAACACAATGCCTCCGGAAAGAATTGAAAGGATGGAATGAAAAGAACGGAAAAGAAGAAAACGACTTCGAGCACGAGTGACATGAACGAGAGTTTATAAGAGAAAGACTTGAACGGAGTTGTTTAGAAAATCAACAACAAAAGAATTAACTAGCTGTGGACTTATTTAATCATCTCAAAAGTTGAGGTATATTATGCCGCAACCAAAAGATTGACTAGCTGAGGATGACAAATTGCAAAACTCCACTTCAAAAGAATACGGAGAATTATTTGCACTCGAGAGGCGAAAGAATAAGAATGCTTGAGCTGCTCCAGAAGAATTAGATGAACATTTGAAGAATGAATTACTCGTGATGAACCACCATGAAGAACTCCGGTAATGAAAGGATGATGATATAGAAATGACAGACGAAAAGAATAAGATTAAAGCCTTGCGATGATTAGATGGGGTTTCCGACGAGATAACCGAGAAATTCGAACTCCAGAAAAGAAAAGATTAAGATACTTGAAACTAGAATTTATTCATCAAGAATAAACTCTGAAGGAAGGGATTAAATCGAATTCACAAAGAAGAATAAGAATTATGTTATGCTTATCCTCCACCAATTAAATTGATGAGAAGCAAAGGATTCACATAACACTTATTCGCGTTGACAAGATTAAAGAGGGATATATCGCGAACTTGCAAAATTCTTCGTGAAACACCAGGAGGATTGGAATAAAAAGAATGGATTGATATGATAACAAAGGAAAGGAATACTTGAGCGAACCACCGTAAAGAATTGAAGCTGAGTGAAGAAAAATGAACGAACCACCGAGAATAATAAAAATCGAGTGATTAAAAGAACAAACCACCGTAAGAAATTGAAATTGACCGAGAAAAGGGAATGAATCATCGGGATGAATAAAGCATTTGAAGGGAATTAGATACAAGAGAATGAAGAGATCGCGAACTGATTAAAGAATACTTGAACGAAGCACCGGACGAATGTGAGACGAACGAAGAGGCATCAATGAAGAATATTTGAAGGATGAAGTTGAAAACTGAGAACGGAGAAATCTTCTGAAATGACGGCCTTCGGAGAAACAGAAAGAAAAGAATTCTTGAAATACTCCGAAAGAACGAAGAGAAGAAAGGTTGAACAAATGATGAAAATGATTGAAAGCGATCTTGGAGAAGGTATATGACTGAAGGAATCCATACTTACGTCACACTAGAAAAGAATTACGGAACACTCCGGGAAAATAAAAGAGTCAGGTAAGATCCTGGGAAAAGACCCGTGGGTTATGAGCCCACCGAAGAGAAAAACCATCGTTGAGAATTGATTGACAAGAGGAGATAATGCACCACAACGATTAAAAGACTCGAATGAGGTGGCGACCTCGAATTAATTGGAACATAGAAGAATCTAAAATGCCTTCAGTACTCCGGATAATTAAATGGAGAGAGGTGAACGAGCAATTGGAATCACTTGAGCCGAGAGAAAGAATATGATGAGCACCGAATACAAATTGAATTGGAACCACCGGAAAAGAGAGAGATGAAGAATGATGAACTAGAAGAGAATCACCGGTGGAAATAACTGAGGAAGAATGCCAAGGATCACACGAGTAGGATGGATACTTGATTAAGGACTCCGGTCCGAGAAGAAAAAGGGGTGGGTGGGTGGGAAAAAGAAAAGACCACATCAGACGGGGAAAACACCGTCGGTTGAAAAGAACTGAGGCTTGAACTTGCAAAGAACAAGAGGGTTGAATCCACTTGACGAGAGATGCACCAGATGAAAGAACTGACAACGCAACGAACGAAAACTAACCACGTGATCCTAAAAAAAATTGAACGGGAAGAGGAGTAATTCAAAACACCTACGTCAAGATTCCTCACCAGAGCAACGAAGGGACTGGGGAGTAAAAAGAATTCCTACTCTTCGATATAACTAGACTCCGAAAAGTTTTCTGCTAGACTCGACAACGGCCAAACTACGATCAATCAAGGGGGCTCCTATGGTCGGTCGAGGCTCTGATACCAACTTGTCAAGCCCAAGATGTGATTCTATCCCGATCACGTGACACTTACGTGATTGGGGCACGATCGCATTTCGGGCGCTTAGCAAGATGGATATCATTACATCGTACCATTACATACATACATGGGGGATACAACAATACATACAAGTCACATGAATGCAATAACATCAATACAAAGCATCCGACTACGGAGCAAACAAGAAAAGCACAATGACATCCATCTGCTATCCCAGGCTGCCGACCCGGAACCTAACCCAAGACTGAAGAAGAAGAAGAAGAAAGAACTCCAACACAAGAACATCGCTCTCGCGTCACGGCATCGGAAACCTACACCTGCAACTGTTGTGGTAGTATCTGTGAGCCACGAGGACTCAGCAATCCCATAACCATGGGTAACAAGACTATCAAAGCTTAATGGGTAGGAAGAGGTAAAGTGGTGAGGTTGCAGCAGCGGCTAAGCAATATATATGGTGGCTAACTTACGAGTACAAGAATAAGATGCGCATCTACGCAAGCGGTCGAAAAACTAGTAATGATCGCTAAATATCCTGAACTACCTACGAGTCAAACATAACCCCACCGTGTTCTCTTCTCAAAGTGAAAAGAGACAGTCATGGTTACTCATGCAGTGGTGTGTTTTACTTCGGATCCTCTGTCAAGTTTTCTACAACCGGACATTTACAAATTCCAATCTGCCACATAACCGCGGGCACGGCTTTCGAAAGATCATAACCCTGCAGGGGTGTCCCAACTTAGCCCATCACAAGCTCTCACGATCAGCTGAGATAATAATAATTATTACCCCTTATCTTAGGGACGATCCGATCAGGCTCGGAATCCCGGTGCACAAGACATTTCGACAATGGTAAAACAAGTCCAGCAAGACCTCCCGGCGTGCCGACACCCTGATAGTAGCCGCACGTATCTCGTCTCAGGCCACGACCGGATGGGCGATTATACGAGTAAAACCAGCCCTCGGGTTTCCCCAAGGTGGCCCCGCATAACCCCCGTTTGGGACCAACACCATCAGCACTGGCCCCCCTGCTATGTAGAAAAGAGTACCCGAGGGCGCGACCCCCTATGCAAATTTAATTAATTAATTAAGTTATTATTATGAGGCAAATTAAAACCAATGTTGGGCCTTGCTGGAGGAGTTTTATTCAAAGACGAACTGTCAAGGGGTCCCCATATACCAAGCCGTGTAAGGAACGCGAACTCAAGGAACATAATGCCGGTTTATCGGCCCCTAAGGTGGCATGAGCGGAACAAAACACCGAGCAAAAGGCCAAGCCTTCCACCCATGCCCCGTATATAGGTGTGTTAATAATAATAATAGATATTGTGATATTCCCAAAGCATCAAGTTCCAACATGGAACAAACTTCATCTTCACCTACAACTAACAACGCTATAAGAGGGGCTGAGCAAGCGGGTAACATAGCCAAACAATGGTTTGCTAGGAAGGTGTCAAAGGTTAGAGGTTTCATGGCAACAAGGAGAGGGGCTGACAATAATGATGGGTAGCGCGACATATAACGATAGCATCGAGACACTAAGCATGGCAATGATAGTAAAGGTATCCAAGGTGATGGTCATCTTGCCTGAGATCCCGCAAGGAAGAAGAACGGATCCATGAAGAAGACGAAGAAGAATCCTTGAAGACGAACCACGTGTAGACGAACGAATCCTCACGATCGCAACGGAACAAGCACTAACGAGAAGAAGCAAGCAATACGGTAAACACACAACACAAGAACATGACAATATGCTCAACCAAGTATGATGCAAGACAAGTCTATATATGATGCAATACATGGCAAGGGATGAAGCACACAAGAACAACACCAAACAACAAGTTTAAATGAGGCCGGAATCAACATATAACAAATCCGGTAAGCCCTCATATGCATAATTTGAAATTAGTCCAGATCTGAAAAAACCTTAAGTTAAAGTTGTTAAACAGCAAGTTAACATGCACCATGATGATCTACATGAAATTCTAGTCAAGCTTCATATAAAGTTTGTTTAATTCGGAGCTACGGCCTAGAAGATATGAGCAAAACAAGACAAGCATGGCAACGGTGCAAGATGCACCCAAACATCAAGCAAACACAATCCAAACAAGAACACAACATGATATTATGCTTCTACATGCAAAATCACACAAGTTTCATATAGGGCACACTCAAAACGGAGCAACGGGCTAAAAGATACGAACAAGACAAGTGACAACGCAAAGCTGAAGTTAACAGCCACATAGCAACTTTGGAGCAAGGTAAATATATGCTACAACACTCAAACATGATAACAAGAAGCATGGATGTGAAGTAGAGATGTTACTTAACAAGCATGAACTTAGAACACACCCAAAAGATTGCTGGAACACATTTAAACAAGCATGGCAAGTTGCAATAAAATTATCCAGACTTAGTCAAAATCTGGGAAGGCAAAAACATCATCATGATGCTGCCTTCGGAGGCACAAAACAACATGCATATCAACTCTACTAAGCATATAAAGATCATGGACATGTAGTAGACATACCCTACAACAAACAACTCCATTGGAGCAACTCCATAGGAGGCATGGATCATTAGCAACAAGCTCCACCAAATTGAACATGCTGATAAAAACCTGACACGTATAATTTATAGCAACTTGAGAGCAAGAAATAAATAAGCTACAGCAGGCCATATGATCAAGTAAGGGCATGAATGGATAGACAATAACATGGACAACAAGACATGATCATTGGCCACTCCAAAACAAGAATGGATTTGAGTGGGGCATCAAGCAAACATAGCATCAGGTTATAACAGATTCCAGACTTAGCAGTTTTTTCACTAAGTATAAAACAGTAACAACAACATGGCATGTTTACAAGCTTGTTTAAATCACCTCAAGGCATATCATGGAAAATGGATTGCACCACAGCAAAGACCATATGATGGTGCTTCTAAAACATATCAACATGTGGCATGAAGACAAACACACCAATAGCAAAGAGCAAGTGAAATCAACATCTCATAACAAGTTTCAACACTTAACAGCCAAATGCACTTCTGCAAAAGATATTAACATGGCAATATGAAATCAAACAAGCATGCTACAGCAACCATCATGTAGAGCACTTCACAATGAACATTTTGACATATCATATGCTCCATTTGGATAAACATGCACAAAGTTATCATGTCTCAAACATGGCATAAATCTTACAAGTAACAGCAGTTTATAACAAGTAGCACTCTTGCAACATTGATTAAGGCATCAAGATGAACTCAAACAAGCATGGCACAATGGAACAAAGTGTAGAGCATATCACCACGATCATTTTGACATATTATACACACCATCTGGATAAGCACACAAAAAGTTACATGCATGCAAAGAATGCAATAAATTATGACATTTTAGGGACTTAGCGGAAAAAGCAACCTCTCGGGGAGTGGACATGTCCGATGGGCATCGGACACGTCCGACGGGCTGGGCGCACATGGCAGAGAGAGAGGGGCGGACACGTCCGGGCTCCTCCCGGACATGTCCGTCGGTGGCCTGGCGCGGGGCCACTGGTCAGCTGCACCAGAAGTCAACGCGGGGGAGGGCCGTCCTGGCAGTGCGGAATCGGCACGGAGGCGGGCGTTCTCCGGCGAGGCCGGGCGGCGTTGCAGGGCGCCGGAGGCCGGGCGGGGACGGAAACGTTGCGGACCGTCCGGATCTGGCCGCGGGGGCGCCGGATCTGGCCGCCGACGGTGAGCTCTGCCGTCGAGGTCGACGGAGAAGGCCGGCGCCCATCGAGGCGACGAGGAGATGCTGCGGGCCAGGGCGGTTGGAGGCGGCCGACAGGATGGAGTGGCGGCGGCGATCTGGAACGCGGCGGGTCGACGGGAGGTCGGACGGCGGCGATCTTAGAACGGCCGCGGTGCACCGAGGGAGGAGCGGGGCGGCCTGGAGAGCGGGAGGAGCTCGATGCGGGCGCGCGGCGGGAGGCGGTTGGGCCCGGTTCGGCCCGGCGCGAGCCTGGCGTGGGCTGGCGGCGGTGGAAGGTGCTGAGGGGGCGCGGGCGACGTGGCTGGAGCCACGGGGCGGCTCGTGGTTGGCCGAGGGCGGCTGAGCTGGCGGAGGAGGCCAATGGCATGCTGCCAAGTGGCGCTAGTGAGGTGGAGGCGCCAGAATTGGAGGAGGAGGGGGTTGGCTGCGCACGGAATTTGAGGAGGTGGAAGAAGAAGGCCAAAAATGGCATGGGGGAGGTGCTTAAATAGGCAGAGGGGTCTAGAATTAGGGTTAGGGGTTTGTTTTGAGGTCGTTTTCGGACCATCGGATCACGATCCAACGACACCGGAGCGGAGGGGGAGTAGGCTGGGCCTAGTGGGTTGTGGAGAGGGGTCTCGGGCTGCGAGGGGAGAAGGGAAAAGAGGCCCGCGGGGTTTTCGGAGACCGAAAACGTCCGACGTTTGACCGGCGACTAGTGCCGCTATATATATATATATCCGTTGGGCTATCAAACGAGCTCCGAATGCGATGAAATTTGGCAGGCGGCCTGTCTACACTATAATAAGACCACACGCCAAGTTTCAACCCATTCCGAGAACGTTTTCCGGCCACTCACAAAATAAATATTCGGAGACGCCGCGGGCGCGTGTGAGTGTGTCTGGGCTCAAAACGGACAATGGAAAGGACAGACGGACTCGGGCGAATGCAAGTTTTGAAAACATGATGATGCAACACACATGATGACATGGAAAAATGCAATACGCAAGCAGATGACATGGCAATGACGACGAATAACTGACTGACACCTGGCGCACCGGTCTCGGGGTGTCACACGTGATGCCTATATATAATGATCATGCCTAGATATTCTCATAACTATGCGCTTTTCTATCAATTGCTCGACAGTAATTTGTTCACCCACCGTAGAATTCTACTATCATGTGAGAAGCCACTAGTGAAACCTATGGCCCCCGGGTCTATTCTCAACATATTAATCTCCATCTACTTTACTTTGCTTTATTTACTTTCTGTTCTTATATCCAAAAATACCAAAAATATTATACTATCCTATCTATCCGATCTCACTTTCGTAAGTGACCGTAAAGGGATTGACAACCCCTTATCGTGTTGGCTGCGAAGTTCTTATTTGTTTGTGCAGGTGCGAGGGACTCGCGCGTGATCTCCTACTGGATTGATACCTTGGTTGTAAAAAACTGAGGGAAATACTTACGCTACTATGTGATACGTCTCCAACGTATCTATAATTTTTTATTGTTCCGCGCTATTATATTATCCTTCTAGGATGTCTTATGGGCTTTTATATACACTTTTATATGATTTTTGGGACTAACCTATTAACCCAGAGCCCAGTGCCAGTTTCTGTTTTTCTCCTGTTTTAGGGTTTTACAGAAAATGAATATCAAACGGAGTCCAATTGATGTGCCAATTTTTGATGATTTTTTATGGACCAAAAGAAGCCCCCGAAGTAAAAGAGTTGGGCCAGGAGAGCCATGGGCTGCCCACGAGGGTGGGGGCACGCCCTGGGCAGGGGGGCGCGCCCTCCTATCTCATGGACAACCCAGAAGCCCCCCTGACTTGTGCCCTACGCCAAAAAATCCTACAAATACTGAAACCTTCGGAAATTAACCTAGATCGGGAGTTCCGCCGCCGAAAGCCTTTGTTGCCACCGAAAACCAATCTAGACCCCGTTCCAGCACCCTACCGAAGGGGGGAACCCTCACTGGTGGCCATCTTCATCATCCCGGCGCTCTCCATGACGAGGAGGGAGTAGTCCACCCTCGGGGCTGAGGGTATATAGCATTAGCTATGTGTTTGAGCTCTCTCTCTCTCTCTCTCGTGTTCTTGAGATGGCACGATCTTGATGTATCGCGAGCTTTGCTATTATAGTTGGATCTTATGATGCTTCTCCCCCTCTACTCTCTTGTAATGGATTAAGTTTTCCCTTTGAAGTTATCTTATCGGATTGAGTCTTTAAGGATTTGAGAACACTTGATGTATGTCTTACATGTGCTTTTCTGTGGTGACAATGGGATATCACGTGATTCACTTGATGTATGTTTTGGTGATCAACTTGCGGGTTCCGTGACCTTGGGAATCTATGCATAGGGGTTGGCACACGTTTTCGTCTTAACTTTCCGGTAGAAACTTTGGGGCACTCTTTGAAGTTCTTGTTGGGGAACGTAGTATTTTAAAAATTTTCCTACGATCACGCAAGATCTATCTACCAGATGCATAGCAACGAGAGGGAAGAGTGTGTCTACGTACCCTCATAGACCGGAAGCGGAAGCGTCAAGTGACGCGGTTGATGTAGTCGAACTTCTTCGCGATTCAACCGATCAAGCACCGAACGTACGGCACCTCCGCGTTCAGCACACGTTCAGCTTGATGACGTCCCACGAGCTCTTGATCCAGTTGAGCTTCACGGGAGAGTTTCGTCAGCACGACGGCGTGGTGACGGATATGATGTATACACCGGCGCAGGGCTTCGCCTAAGCACTGCGACGGTATGACCGAGGTGTGTTTCTGTGGAGGGGGGCACCGCACACGGCTGGAACAATTCAACTTGTGTGTCTTTGGGTGCCCCCTGCCCCCGTATATAAAGGAGCAAGGGGGGAGGCCGGACGGCCCTTGTTTGGTGCGGCTAGAGGTGCAATCCTACTAGGAATAGGATTGCAATCCTATTCCTAGTAGGAATCACCAAATAAGGAAGAGAGGGAAAGGAAAAAAGAGGGAGAGGTGGCGCCCCCCCAATCCTAGTCCAACTAGGAACCCTAGGTGGGGCGCCGGCCAGCCCTATGGGCTGCATCTCTCTTTCCCTTAAGGCCCACTATGGACCATCCCCCTTCGTAGGGGGATCCGGTAACCCCCTCCGGCAATCCCGTTAAATCCGTAACTTTTCCGGAACACTTCCGGTGTCCGAATATAGTCGTCCAATATATCAATCTTTATGTCTCGGACATTCCGAGACTCCTCGTCATGTCCGTGATCTCATCCGGGACTCCGAACTACCTTCGGTACATCAAAACTCATAAACTCATAATACCGATCGTCATCAAACATTAAGCGTGCGGACCCTACGGGTTCGAGAACTATGTAGACATGACCGAGACTCATCTCCGGTCAATAACCAATAGCGGAACCTGGATGTTCATATTGGCTCCTACATATTCTACGAAGATCTTTTATCGGTCAAACCGCATAACAACATATGTTGTTCCTTTTGTCATCGGTATGTTACTTGCCCGAGATTCGATCGTCGGTATCTCTATACCTAGTTCAATCTCGTTACCGGCAAGTCTCTTTACTCGTTCCGTAACACATCATCTCGTGACTAACTCATTAGTCTTTTGCTTGCAAGGCTTATTATGATGTGTGTTACCGAGAGGGCCCTGAGATACCTCTCCGACACTCGGAGTGACAAATCCTAATCTTGATCTATGCCAACACCACGAATACTTTAGGAGACATCTGTAGAGCATCTTTATGATCACCCAGTTACGTTGTGATGTTTGATAGCACACAAGGTGTTCCTACAGTATTCGGGAGTTGCATAATCTCATAGTCATAGGAACATGTATAAGTCATGAAGAAAGCAATAGCAGTAAAACTAAACGATCATAGTGCTATGCTAATGGATGGGTCTAGTCCATCACATCATTCTCCTAATGATGTGATCCCGTTGATCAAATGACAACTCATGTCTATGGCTAGGAAACATAACCATCTTTGATCAATGAGCTAGTCTAGTAGAGGCATACTAGGGACATACTGTTTTGTCTATGTATCCACACATGTACTAAGTTTCCAGTTAATACAATTCTAGCATGAATAAAAGACATTTATCATGATATAAGGAAATATTAATAACAACTTTATTATTGCCTCTAGGGCATATTTCCTTCAGTTCTATGTGTTGGTTGAATAGATGTTTCTGAGATTGTGTGATGCATATCGTATAATCATGCCCACGGATACTTGAGGTGACTATGGAGTATCCAGGTGACATTAGGGTTTTGGTTGATTTGTGTCTTAAGGTGTTATTCTAGTACGAACTCTATGATAGATTGAACGTTACTATGGACTCTTGAATAGATAGATCAGAAAGAATAACTTTGAGGTGGTTTTGTACCCTACCATAATCTCTTCGTTTGTTCTCCGCTATTAGTAACTTTGGAGTGACTCTTTGTTGCATGTTGAGGGCTAGTAATATGATCCAGTTATGTTATCCTTGTTGAGAGAACTTGCACTAGTGAAAGTATGAACCCTAGGCCTTGTTTCCTATCATTGCAACACCGTTTATGCTCACGTTTACCACTTGCTACCTTGCTGTTTTTATATTTTCTTATTACTTGTATCACCATATCTTCACCGAGCTAGTGCACCTATACAATTTGTCATTGTATTGGGTGTGTTGGGGACACAAGAGACTCTTTGTTATTTGATTGCAGGGTTGCTTGAGAGAGACCATCTTCATCCTACGCCTCCCACAGATTGATAAACCTTAGGTCATCCACTTGAGGGAAATTTGCTACTATCCTACAAACCTCTGCACTTGGAGGCCCAACAACGTCTACAAGAAGAAGGTTGTGTAGTAGACATCAAGCTATTTTCCGGCGCCGTTGTCGGGGATGTTAGTGCTTGAAGGTATATCTTTAGATCTTGCAGTCGAATCTTTTAGTTTCTTGTTTTATCACTAGTTTCGTTTATAAAAGAAAACTACAAAAAATGGAATTAAGGTTACCTCATATGCTTCATATTTTTAATATCTTTCGTGAAAATGATGGAAAGGAAAATTGTGCTCAAGTACTAGAAGAAGAATTACATAGAATGCCTGGCACTAAAGACTTGAATGATGAGCATGATTGCAATGTTGTTAGTATGAATCCTGATGCTAATGATATGCAAAGCCACAAGCTTGGGAAAGCTATGTTTGATGAAGATGATATTTTTAGTCCCCCAAGTTTTGATGAGCAAATTTATTATGATGAAAGCAGGCCTCCTATTTATGATTATTATATTGATGAAAGTGGATTTGGAGAGGTCATGACTTTATTTAGTGATGAATCCACTATTTCGGAAGAGGTTCCAATTGATTATGAGAACAAAGTTGTTATTTATGATGATTATTGTGATGACACCTATGCTATAAAGAATAATGATAACCATGAAACTTGTCATCATGATTTTAATTTTCAATTGGATTATGCTTCACATGATAGTTATTTTGTTGAATTTGCTCCTCCCACTAGTATGAATGAGAAGAATTTTCTTATGATGGGAGTAGTAAAATTTCTATGCAAGTAGATCATGAAAAGAATGCTTTATGTGCCGGTTATATGGTTGAATTCATTCATGATGCTACTGAAAATTATTAGGAGAGAGGATCATATGCTTGTAGGAATTACAATAATATCAAGTTTCCACTCTATGTGCTTAAAATTTTGAAGCTATGCTTGTTTTGCTTTCCTATGCTAGTTGATTATTGTTCACATAAGTTGTTTGCTCACAAAATTCCTATGCATAGATAGTGGGTTAGACTTAAATGTGCTAGTCATATTCTTCATGATGCTCTCTTTATGTTTCAATTCTTATCTTTTATGTGAGCATCATTGAAATGATCGTGCCTAGCTAGGGGCGTTAAACGATAGCGCTTGTTGGGAGGCAACCCAACTTTATTTTATTTTCTTTGCTTTTGCTTCTGTTTAGGAATAAATATTTCATCTAGCTTCTGTTTACATGTGGTTTTGTGTTTTAATTAGTGTCTGTGCCAAGTAGAACCTTTGGGAAGACTTGTGTGAAGTTTATATGATCTTGCTGTGAAAAACAGAATCGTTAGCGCTCGCTAAAGTGGTCTTAAGATTTTACTGGAGCGTGCCATTTAGTTGATTCTTTTTGCAGATGATTAGTAGACAAATTCCACAAATTTACCAATTTAGTTTGAATTTTTTGGAGTTCCAGAAGTAGGCGAAACCTGCAGATTACTACAGACTGTTCTGTTTTTGACAGATTCTGTTTTTCGTGTGTTGTTTGCTTATTTCAATATGCTTCTATGAGTAGTATTGGAAGATATGAACCATAGAGAAGTTGGAATACAGTAGTTTTAACACCAATATAAATAAAGAATGAATTCATTGCTGCACCTTTGAGTAGTGGTTTGCTTTCTTATACTAACGGAGCTCACGAGAATTTTTGTCTAAGTTTTGTGTTGTGAAGTTTTCAAGTTTTGAGTATTGCTTTGATGGACTATGGAACAAGGAGTAGCAAAGGCCTAAGCTTGGGTATGCCCATGGAACCCCAAGTAAATTCAAGATAATCAAAAGCCTAAGCTTGGGGATGCCCCGGGAAGGCATCCCCACTTTCGTCTTCATCCATCGGTAACTATACTTGGAGCTATATTTTTATTCGCAACATGTTATGTGTTTTGCTTGGAGCGTCTTGTATAATTTGAGTCTTTGCTTGTTAGTTTGTCACAGTCATCCTTGCTGGACGCACCTATTTGCGAGAGTTAAATATAGCCTAGAAATTGTTAGAACACTCTATGTGCTTCACTTATATCTTTTGAACTGAATAGTTTTTGCTCTAGTGCTTCACTTATATTTTTTAGAGCACGGTGGTGGTAATATTTTGTAGAAATTGTTGAACTCTCATGCTTCAGTTATATCTATTTGAGAGTCTATTCAAACATCATGGTAATGTGTTTAGGCTAAAGAAACTAGTCTTCACATAATAGACATCCAATGTCAATGTAGTAAAAAAAAAATCACACCAAGTGCATTGAATAGAATGAGATGTTGGATGCTTGATAATTGTTTTGAGATATGAGGATAATGATATTAGAGTCATGCTAGTGGAGTTATTATGAAATTTAGAAATACTTGTGTTAAGGTTAGTGATTCCCGTAGCATGCACATATGGTGAACCGCTATGTGACGAAGTTAGAGCATGAGGTATTTGTAGAGTGCCAACATTTGTGTGGAGGTCGGGGGCGTGCGATGGTTAACTCCTACCAACCTCACCCCTAGGAGCATGCATTGATTGCTTTGTTTTGATGACTCGTAGATTTTTGCAATAAGTATATGAGTTCTTATGACTAATGTTGAGTCCATGGATTATACGCACTCTCACCCCTCCACCATTGCTAGCCTCTCTTGTACCGCACAACTTCCGCCGGTGCCATAAACCCACTATATCCTTCCTCAAAACAGCCACCATATTACTCCTCAAAACAGCCACCATACCTACCTATCATGGCATTTCCATAGCCATTCCGAGATATATTGCCATGCAACTATCCACCGTTCCGTTCATATGACACGCATCATATTGTCATATTGCCATGCATGATCATGTAGTTAACATCGTATTTGTGGCAAAGCCACCATGCATAATTTTCATATATGTCACTCTTGATTCATTGCACATCCCGGTACACCGCCAGAGGCATATTCATGTAGAGTCATACTTGTTGTAGTATCGAGTTGTAACAAAAGTGCGATGATCATCATTATTAGAGCATTGTCCCATATGAGGAAAGGCCAATAAAAAAAGGAGGTGGCCCAAAAAAAATATAGAGAGGGGCTAATAAAAAAAGATAAAGCCCCTCCAAAAAAAGAGAGAAAAGAGAGAAGGGACAATTGCTACTATCTTTTTCCACACTTGTGCTTCAAAGTAGCACCGTGTTCTTCATCGTAGAGAGTCTCATGTTTAGTCACTTGCATATACTAGTGGGAATTTTCATTATAGAACTTGGCTTGTATATTCCAACGATGGGCTTCCTCAAATGCCCTAGGTCTTCGTGAGCAAGCAAGTTGGATGCACACCCACTAGTTTCTTTTGTTGAGCTTTCATACTCTAGTGCATCCGTTGCATGGCAATCCCTACTCACTCACATTGATATCTATTGATGGGCATCTCCATAGCCCGTTGATACGCCTAGTCGATGTGAGACTATCTCCCTCCTTTTTGTCTTCTCCACAACCACCTCTATTCCACCCATAGTGCTATATCCATGGCTCACGCTCATGTATTGCGTGAAAGTTAAAAGGTTTGAAAGGATAGAGTATGAAAACAAGTGCTTGGCTTAAATCGGGGTTGTGCATGATATGAATATTTTGTGTGATGAAGAGGGAGCATAGCTAGACTATATGATTTTGTAGGGATAACTTTCTTTAGCCATAGTATTTTGAGAAGACATGATTGCTTTGTTAGTATGCTTGAAAGTATTGTTATTTCTTATGTCAATATAGACTTTTATCTTGAATCTTTCAGATCTGAACATTCATGCCACAATTAAGAGAATTACATTGAAAAACTATATTGGTTAGCATTCCACATCAAAAATTCTGTTTTTATCATTTACCTACACGAGGACGGGCAGGAATTAAGCTTGGGGATGCTGATACGTCTCCAACGTATCTATAATTTTTGATTGTTCCATGCTATTATATTATCCTTCTAGGATATCTTATGGGCTTTTATATACACTTTTATATGATTTTTGGGACTAACCTATTAACCCAGAGCCCAGTGCCCGTTTTTTTCTCCTGTTTTAGGGTTTTACAGAAAAAGGAATATCAAACGGAGTCCAATTGACGTGCCAATTTTTGATGATTTTTTCTGGACCAAAAGAAGCCCCCGAAGAAAAAGAGTTGGGCCAGGAAAGCCACAGGCTGCCCACGAGGGTGGGGGCGCGCCCTGGGCAGGGGGGCGTGCCCTCCTATCTCGTGGACAGCCCAGAACCCCCCTGACTTGTGCCCTACGCCCAAAAATCCTATAAATACTGAAACCTTAGGAAATTAACCTAGATCGGGAGTTTCGCCGCCGAAAGCCTCTGTAGCCACCTAAAACCAATCTAGACCCCGTTCCGACACCCTGCCGGAGGGGGGAACCCTCACTGGTGGCCATCTTCATCATCCCGGCGCTCTCCATGACGAGGAGGGAGTAGTCCACCCTCGGGGCCGAGGGTATGTACCATTAGCTATGTGTTTGATCTCTCTCTCTCTCTCTCTCTCTCTCTCGTGTTCTTGAGATGGCAAGATCTTGATGTATCGCGAGCTTTGCTATTATAGTTGGATCTTATAATGCTTCTCCCCCTCTACTCTCTTGTAATGGTTTGAGTTTTCCCTTTGAAGTTATCTTATCGGATAGAGTCTTTAAGGATTTGAGAACACTTGATGTATGTCTTGCATGTGCTTATCTGTGGTGACAATGGGATATCACGTGATCCACTTGATGTATGTTTTGGTGATCAACTTGCGGGTTCTGTGACCTTGGGAATCTATGCATAGGGGTTGGCACACGTTTTCGTCTTGACTTTCTGGTAGAAACTTTGGGGCACTCTTTGAAGTTCTATGTGTTGGTTGAATAGATGTTTCTGAGATTGTGTGATGCATATCGTATAATCATGCCCATGGATACTTGAGGTGACAATGGAGTATCTAGGTGACATTAGGGTTTTGGTTGATTTGTGTCTTAAGGTGTTATTCTAGTACGAACCCTATGATAGATTGAACGTTACTACAGACTCTTGAATAGATCGATCAGAAAGAATAACTTTGAGGTGGTTTCATACCCTACCATAATCTCTTCGTTTGTTCTCCGCTATTAGTGACTTTGGAGTGACTCTTTGTTGCATGTTGAGGACTAGTAATATGATCCAATTATGTTATCCTTGTTGAGAGAACTTGCACTAGTGAAAGTATGAACCCTAGGCCTTGTTTCCTATCATTGCAACACCGTTTATGCTCACGTTTACCACTTGTTACCTTGCTGTTTTTAAATTTTGTTATTACAAAAACCTATATCTACCATCCATATTGCACTTGTATCACCATATCTTCGCCGAACTAGTGCACCTATGCAATTTGTCATTGTATTGGGTGTGTTGGGGACACAAGAGACTCTTTGTTATTTGGTTGCAGGGTTGCTTGAGAGAGACCATCTTCATCCTACGCCTCCCACGGATTGATAAACCTTAGGTCATCCACTTGAGGGAAATTTGCTACTGTCCTACAAACCTCTGCACTTGGAGGCCCAACAACGTCTACAAGAAGGTTGTGTAGTAGACATCACTATGCTACATCACCCTTTCCTCTTCGAGGGAATACAACACAAGCTCGAGAAGTAGCAAGAAGAATTTCTTGTGCCGTTGCCGGGGAGGCTTACGCAAAAGTCATATACCAAGTACCTAGCACAAATCCTTATCCTTCACATTACATTTATTTGCCTCTCATTTTCCTCTCCCCCACTTCACCCTTGCCGTTTTATTTTCCCTTCTTTTGTTGTGTGTTTACCGTTCGCTTGCTTGCTTGTCACTATGACTTCCCCTATCAGTGTTGACCCTCAACTTAAGAGGTTGCAGGAGATTGAAAACAATGACAGACATTTTATGTCTGTGCAATTTGAGCATAATGATTTCTTTAGGAACGAGCTTAAAGAACAGAAAAGCTTTATGGAATACATGAATAAAGAGCTTGATGATATGTCTAAGGAATTTTATGGTTTGACATCTCAGTTTGCTCATCTTGAGAACTTAATAGCCCAAATTTCGGACAAGCAATCCACCTTAGTTAATAAGATGGCTGCTAAACCGGAAGAATATGAAAATAAAGATGAAGATCTGAAAGTTATTGATGTGTCTCCTATTAGATCCTTGTTTTCTAATATGAATCTTGATAAAGATGGGACTGGAGATGAGTCTACTTTAGTTAAAAGGCGTTCCAATGATTCGGAGTTTTTAGATCTTGATGCTAAAATTCTTAAAGTAGGATTGAAGAGATTAAAACTTTGCATAGTGATGAACCCACTATTTTGGATTTCAAGGGATTCAATTATGATAATTGCTCTTTGATAGATTGTATTTCCTTGTTGCAATCCGTACTAAATTCTCCGCATGCTTATAGTCAAAATAAGGCTTTTACCAAACACATAGTTGATGCTTTGATGCAATCTTATGAAGAAAAACTTGAATTAGAAGTTTCTATCCCTAGAAAGCTTTATGATGAGTGGGAACCTAATATTAAAATTAAAATTAAAAATCATGAATGCTTTGCCTTGTGTGATTTGGGTGCAAGTGTTTCTACAATCCCAAAAACTTTGTGTGATTTGTTAGGTTTTCATGAGCTTGATGATTGTTCTTTGAATTTGCATCTTGCGGATTCTACCATTAAGAAACCTTTGGGAAGGATTAATGATGTTCTTATTGTTGCCAATGTGAATTATGTGCCCGTAGATTTCATTGTTCTTGATATAGATTGCAATCCTTCATGTCCTATTATTCTTGGTAGACCTTTCCTTAGAACGATTGGTGCAATTATTGACATGAAGGAAGGAAATATTAGAATCCAATTTCCATTAAGGAAAGGCATGGAACACTTTCCTAGAAAAAAAATCAAATTAACTTATGAATCTATTATGAGAGCCACTTATGGATTGCCAACCAAAGATGGCAATACTTAGATCTATTCTTGTATCGTGTCTAGCTAGGGGCGTTAAACGATAGCGCTTGTTGGGAGGCAACCCAATTTTATTTTCTTTGTTTTTGCTTCTGTTTAGGAATGAATATTGCATCTAGCTTCTGTTTAGATGTGGTTTTGTGTTTTAATTAGTGTTTGTGCCAAGTAGTACCTTTGGGAAGACTTGTGTGAAGTTTATATGATCGTGCTGTAAAAAAATAGAAACATTAGCGCTCACGAGATTAGTCACCAGATTTTACTGGAGAGTGCTATTTAATTGATTCTTTTTGCAGATGATTTATAGACAAATTCCCCAAGTTTACAAATTTATTACAATTTTTTTGGAGTTACAGAAGTATTCGAAAGTTACATATTACTACAGACTGTTCTGTTTTTTACAGATTCTGTTTTTCGTGCGTTGTTTGCTTATTTTGATGCATCTATGAGTAGTATTGGAGGATATGAATCATAGAGAAGTTGTAATACAGTAGGTTTAACACCAATATAAACAAAGAATGAGTTCATTACAGCACCTTTGAGTGGTGGTTTGTTTTCTTATACTAACGGAGCTCACGAGATTTTTGGCTAAGTTTTGTGTTGTGAAGTTTTCAAGTTTTGAGTATGGCTTTGATGGACTATGGAACAAAGAGTGACAAGAGCCTAAGCTTGGGGATGCCCAAGGCACCCCAAGGTAAAATTTAAGGACAACCAAAAGCCTAAGCTTGGGGATGCCCTGGGAAGGCATCCCCTCTTTCGTCTTCATCTATCGGTAACTATACTCGGGACTATATTTTTATTCACCACATGATATGTGCTTTTCTTGGAGCGTCATGTATGATTTGAGTCTTTGCTTTTTACTTTGCCGCAATCATCCTTGTTGGACACACCTTTTGAGAGAGATAATTATGGTTTAGAATTTGTTAGAATACTCTATGTGCTTCACTTATATCTTTTGAGCTAGATAGTTTTGCTCTAGTGCTTCACTTATATCTTTTAGAGCACGGTGATGGTTTTATTTTGTAGAAATTGTTGATCTCTCATGCTTCAATTATATCTTTTTGAGAGTCTTTTAGAACAGCATGGTAATGTGCTTTTGTTATAAGACTAGTCCTAATATGATAGGCATCCAAGATGAATATAGTAAAAACTTTCATATAAAGTGCATTGAATATGATGAGAAGTTTGATACTTGATGATTGTTTTGAGATATGAGGATGGTGATATTAGAGTCATGCTAGTGGAGTAATTATGAATTTGAGAAATACTTGTGTTAAAGTTTGTGATTCACGTAGCATGCCCGTATGGTGAACCGCTATGTGACGAAGTTAGAGCATGATGTATTTATTGAGTGTCATCCTTTGTGTGGAGGTCGGGATCGCGCGATGGTTAACTCCTACCAACCCTTCCCCTATGAGCATGCGTTGATTACTTAGTTTTGATGACTCGTAAATTTTTGCAATAAGTATATGAGTTCTTTATGACTAATGTTGAGTCCATGGATTACGCGCACTTTCACCCTTCCACCATTGCTAGCCTCTCTTGAACCGCGCAACTTTCGCCGGTACCATACACCCACCATATACCTTCCTCAAAACAGACACCATACCTACCTATCATGGCATTTCCATAGCCATTCCGAGATATTGCCATGCAACTTTCCACTGTTCCGTTCATATGACATGCTTCATTATCAATCACATAGAGTCATACTTTGTTCTAGCTTCGAGTTGTAATCTTTGAGTTGTAAGTCAATAAAAGTGTGATGATCTTCATTATTAGAGCATTGTCCCATGTGAGGAAAGGCCAAATAAAAAAAGAGATGGCCCAAAAAAATAGAGAGGGACTAAAAAAAAGAGAAAGCCCCTCCAAAAAATGAGAGAAAAGAGAGAAGGGACAATGCTACTATCCTTTTCCACACTTGTGCTTCAAAGTAGCACCATGATCTTCATGATAGAGAGTCTCTTGTTTTGTCACTTTCATATACTAGTGGGAATTTTCATTATAGAACTTGGCTTGTATATTCCAACGATGGGCTTCCTCAAATGCCCTAGGTCTTCATGAGCAAGCAAGTTGGATGCACCCCCACTTAGTTTATTTTGATGACCTTTCATACACTTATAGCTCTAGTGCATCCGTTGCATGGCAATCCCTACTCACTCACATTGATATCTATTGATGGGCATCTCCATAGCCCATTCATATGACTAGTTGATGTGAGACTATCTTCCTCCTTTTTGTCTTTTCCACAATCACCACTCTATTCCAACTATAGTGCTATATCCATGGCTCACGCTCATGTATTGCGTGAAAGTTGAAAGGTTTGAAAAAATTTGAGTATGAAAACAATTGCTTGGTTGAAACCGGGGTTGTGCATGATATGAATATTTTGTGTGATGAAGAGGGAGCCTAGCCAGACTATATGATTTTGTAGGGATAACTTTCTTTGGCCATGTAATTATGAGAAGACACGATTGCTTTGTTAGTATGCTTGAAGTATTATTATTTTTATGTCAATATAGACTTCTGTCTTGAATCTTTCGGATCTGAACATTCATGCCACAATAAAGAAACTACATTGAGAATTATGTTGGTTAGCATTCCACATCAAAATTCTGTTTTATCATTTACCTACTCGAGGACGAGCAGGAATTAAGCTTGGGGATGCTTGACACGTCTCCAACGTATCTATAATTTTTTATTGTTCCATGCTATTATATATACTATTTTGGATGTTTAATGGGCTTTATTATACACTTTTATATTATTTTTGGGACTAACCTATTAACCCAAGGCCCAGTGCAGATTGCTGTTTTTTTTGTCTATTTCAGGGTTTCGCAAAAAAGGAATATCAAACGGAGTCCAAACGGAATGAAACCTTCGGGAGAGTTATTTTTGGAACCGTATCTACCCAGAAGACTTGGAGTACACGCGAGGGAACGAAGGAGGTGGCCACGAGGGTCCAGGGCGCGCCCCCTCCCCCTGGGTACGCCTCCCATGCTCGTGGGCCCCCTCTGGCTCCCCCGATGCTCTCCTTCCTCCTACATATATCCATGTACCTTGAAAACATCGAGGCAACAGAGAAAACCCTAATTCCACCGCCGCAACCTTCTATTCCCGTGAGATCCCATCTTGGGGCTTGTTCCGGAGCTCCGCCGGAGGGGGGATCTACCACGGAGTGCTTCTACATCAACACCATAGCCTCACCAATGGGTTGTGAGTAGTTTACCACAGACCTTCGGGTCCATAGCTATTATCTAGATGGCTTCTTCTCTCTTTTTGGATCTCAATACAAAGTTCTCCTCGATCTTCGAGGAGATCTATTCGATGTAATCTTTTTGCGGTGTGTTTGTCGAGATCCAATGAATTGTGGGTTTATGATCAAGATTATCTATGAGAAATATTTGATTCTTTTCTGAAATATTTTATGTATGATTATAATATCCTTGCAAGTCTCTTCGAATTATTGGTTTGGGTTGGCCTACTAGATCTATAGTTCTTGCAATGGGAGAAGTGCTTGGCTTTGGGTTCAATCTTGCGGTGTCCTTTCCCAGTGACAGCAGGGGCAGCAAGTCACGTATTGTATTGTTGCCATCGAGGATAAAAAGATGGGGTTTATAACATATTGCTTGAGTTTATCCCTCTACATCATGTCATCTTGCTTAAAGCATTACTCTGCTCTCATGAACTTAATACTCTAGATGCATGCTGGATAGCGGTCGATGTGTGGAGAAATAGTAGTAGATGCATAATCATTTCGGTCTACTTGTCACGGACGTGATGCCTATATACAATGATCATGCCAAGATATTCTCATAACTATGCGCTTTTCTATCAATTGCTCGACAGTAATTTGTTCACCCACCGTAGAATTCTGCTATCATGAGAGAAGCCACTAGTGAAAACTATGGCCCCCGGGTCTATTCTCAACATATTAATCTCCATCTACTTTACTTTGCTTTATTTACTTCCTGTTCTTATATCCAAAAATAACAAAAATATTATACTATCCTATCTATCATATCTCACTTTCGTAAGTGATCATAAAGGGATTGACAACCCCTTATCGCGTTGGCTGCGAAGTTCTTATTTGTTTGTGCAGGTGCGAGGGACTCTTACGTGGTCTCCTACTGGATTGATACATTGGTTCTCAAAAACTGAGGGAAATACTTACGCTACTGTGCTGTATCACCCTTTCCTCTTCGAGGGAATACAACGCAAGCTCGAGAAGTAGCAACTACCCCATCGTCGAGGGATCACACGTGCTCATCGTCCTGCCGAATGACTCTCCCACTGCCGCTGTAGCCGCCACTGATGGCCATGCCGCAAGCGCCGTCGTGCACGTCATCGCGTCCGGGCCGTCTGATACGTCCAAAACGTATCTATAATTTCTGCTTGCTCCATGCCTCTTTTGGGTGATATTGCTATGATATTTATACACTTCCATACACTTTTGATCATATTTGGACTAACCTATTAACTCAGTGCACCCCAGTGCCAGTTTCTGTTTTCTGCTGTTTTTGTATTTCAGGTTTTCCCATTACGAAAACTGCCAGAAAAATCCCGGAAAAATTATATAAAAAATCAGCGTTCCAGAAGCTTCCCGGCACCCGAAGTAGAGCCGGAGGGGGGCCACCAGGGCTCCAGGTGCGGCCCCCCTCCTGGCCGCGCCGGGGGGGCGCCTGGGCCCCCCAGGCCTCCGCTGATGCCCCCCTTTGGCATATATTTAACACGCGTCCCGAAACCCTCGAGACGGGAACCCTTTTTCGCGATCTCATCTTTGTTCCGCCGCCGCCGCGCTTCCAATATCGGGAGCACCAGGAGAACTCTTCCCGGCACCCTGCCGGAGGGGAGGATCACCACCGGGAGCCTCTCCACCACCATGGACGCCTCCCGGATGAGTTGTGAGTAGTCTCCCTTGGACCATGGGTCCATGACCAGTAGCTATGTGGTGTTCTCCTCCCGTTCTTGTGCTTCACTAATTAGACCTCGTGAGCTGCCCTACATGATCGAGGCACATATGTAATCCTTATGCTGTTGCTATGATGAGTTTGCTGGGATCCGATGGATTGTGAGATTATGTTCAGATTGTGTTTGAGTAATATATTTGATTCACCTCTTTTATATTTATGTTCGTAAGTAATTCTTGCATGTGCTCCGTTGCTATTTATTGCTTTGGCCAAGTAGTAGGTAGTGACTCCAAGAGGGAACGTTATGCTTGATTGTGGGTTCATGCCCCTCGATGACTAGCTTGAGTGACAGAAACATGAGTCTAGGGGATGTGCTGTTGCCACAAGGGGGAAAACAACGGTGCTTGTGCCCGCGGGTGCAAGGATTGTTTACTTTACACAAAGTTCTTTTAATGCAGTTGTCTGTTGCTTTGAGTTTACACTATGGGTGGGACTCGCAACTTAATACCAGTGAGATGTTCTGGATAGATATCTCAAGGTGGATGATTAGTAGTAGATGCAGATGGATTTCGGTCTACTTTCCTTGGCGTACCGCCCATGCTTTGAACCTCTACCTTTCTTGCAACATAGTTAGCATTGGTTTGCGCACATAATTCTGTCAATTGCCCAGCTGTAATTCGTTTACCTCACATAGCTGTTTTATCGTCTTTTGGGAGAGAGACATCACTAGTGAACATCATGGGACCCCGGTCTATATTACCATCACTGATCACATCCGCTATTTACTTTCCGCTTTTACTTACTATTTGCAGCAATACCTATCACTATTATCACTTGCGTTTGATCCTTTGTAAACGACAAGGCCGGAGGGATTGACAACCTCTCTGTACTCGTTGGGAGCAAAGTTATTTGTATCTATGTGCAAGTCCACGTTGATTGCTAATATCCGGCGCCGTTAGCAGTTGACACCTTCTTGTTGAAACTAGGAGTCTCGGGGGAAATCGATCCTTGGTATCTTTGCCAAGGGAAAACTACCGCTACACTTCATCTCAAACCTTCCACTTGGGGTAACCAACGAGGGGCGAGAAGCCATCAAGCAAAGTTTTCTGGCGCCGTTGCCGGGGACTCCACTCTTCAAGGTAGGGGAGTTGCACGCTATCTTTTACCTTTGCTTTTAGTCTTGTTAGTTTACCTTTCAGTTTTGCTTTAGTATCTTTTATCGAAAACCACAAAAAAAAATCTTAATTATTTGCTAGTAGTCCTTTCTGTTTAGTCAAGCATGTTAGGATTTGGTGCTTTGAGGGAATCAGAAGTCCTAGATTTCCATCAAAGGGATGGAGAAAATATGAAGAAGGCATGGGACATAATTTCTGATGCACATAGGAGAATTATGCCTTGGATACCTATAAAAATTGTGCTTAGAAATTTTTACCATGGTCTTTTTAAATGGTGTAAACACTCTCTTGATATTATAGCTGAAGGAGATTTCCTAGAGTGTGATGAAGCTAGAGCTCTTGAAATTATACATGGTCTATCTAGTTACTTTGTTTATGATCATAACTTTGATACTGTCATAGATAGACTTGCTACTATTGAGAAGAGAATGGATGCTCTAGACTTGATGAAGGTAGAGAAACCCAAACCCAATAAGAGAGATATTTTGGAAATAGACAATGATTGGGAGCCTTTTGTTAGGATTAGCATCTCTAATCAAGACTTCCTTGCTTATTGTGATATTGGATCTATGGTTTCTACTATGCCAAAAATTGTTCATGATTCTTTAAAATTTAACATGGATAGATTACCATCTTATCATGAACACACTAATGGAGATATTTCTGAAATCCAGGGAAGAATAAAAGACGTGCCAGTTAAATTCCTTAAAGGGATTACAATGGTTGATTTCTTCATCATGGAGCCAAACCAAGGAAATATAGTGCTTGGAAGGGACTTCCTCTGAGCAGTTAAAGGCTTCGTCGATATAGGTAAGGGACAAATCCGCTTACGCGGGAAGGCAAAAGGTGTGTACCCCTTTCCTAGAAGGAACAAGAGTGAACTTGTTGAGGAACCATTTGAAGCAATTTATAGCTCCGATTATTATGATGGTTATTGATTCCTCTTTGCATTATGCCTAGCTTAAAGGCATAAAAGAAAGCGCTTTTGGGAGGCAGCCCACATGAATAAAAAATTTATTTTGCTTTTGTTGTGTCTTGATGTTGTTACTATAGTAGCATCATCATTGTATCTTTACTTTTCAACTTTGTGCCAAGTGTAGCCTCTGATTGCAAAAAAGTTCAAAAGTTGTGACGTGCTGTCCAGGAAACAGATTCTGTCCTTGGATAGAAAAATTCGTATAAAATCACCAGATCATCTTTTTGGTCTGAATGTTTTCGACAGCGTGCTCTATACAATTGTCTTTCGTGCGTCTGTTCTGAGTTTTTTGATTAGAGTTGCAGAAGTGCCCCGAAAAAATCATTTACTACCTGTTGTTCTGTTTTTCACAGATTCTGTCCTGTTTTGCCTTTCCTTCATTTTGCAAACCTAGAGCTTGCTTTTTCTTTGCAAAAACCTTTTGGCAATCTTGAGAAACAGTAGACCTTCAAGAATATCCTTATTTCCAGCAAGGAACAATTATTTTATTATGGGTACTAACCTCGCTAATCAGATTATGATGAGTTATGTATGAAGGGAGTTTTCAAGTGTGTGAGGGAAGATGATAAAAAGATTCAGGAGTGTCAAACGCTCAAGCTTGGGGATGCCCCCATGCACCCCCAAGAAATATTCAAGGAGACTCAAGCATCTAAGCTTGGGGATGCCCCCGTGCATCCCCTTCTCCATCAACATTATCAGTTCGTCTTTCGTTCCGCTATATTTTTATCACTTCATGTGTTATGTGCTATGCTTGGAGCGTCTTGCTTTTAGTTTCCTTTTTAGTTTTCTTTAGCTTTTCATAACGAGTCGGAACTCAGCTTTCTTTATGTGGGAGAGAAACACGCTCCACTTCTACCTAGAACACAACATAGAATTTTCATGTTTATCTTTGTTGTGTATGTTCTTGGTCTTTTAATGGCTACTATCATGTTTAGCTTTTAGTTTTCATGCTTATCTTTTTAAAGAGCTTTTGTTTAGTTGGTTGCTTGAACTCTCTTTAGTTATCATGCTCATCTTATTAAGAGAGTTTGCTTCTGTTGCATTGGTTGATATGTCTATGATAAAAATGCTACGTGCATAATGGTGCTTAGTAGTTCATGTTTTCTTATGGTTAGTCTCAAATAGCTGGGGGGTTCCCAATGTGTTATTGGAGTACCAACATGATTTGTTTGCCTATGATGTGGTATGGTTTAGTAATATCTTCCTTCAAGAATTTATTTTGATTGACTTGGCGTATGCTCACGCATATTTAAGACTGTAAAGAAAGTCTGTCAAGCCTTGATGATCTTTTATTTCTGAGTAGCGATATAACTTCCATGCCTGATTCAATGTTGCTTTGTCGCTCTGCATGACTATGACCGTCATTGCTCTTTTAGTTGGTCGCTCCAAGTCTTTTGCTAACCTCCACCTGTACTAAGCGGACTGACTGCTTGTGCATCCAAAATCCTTTAAACCAGTTATGCCATATGAGTCCACCATACCTTCCTATACATGGTATTTACCTGCCATTCCTAACGAAGACTTTCATGTACCATCTCGAAATTATTCAAAAAAAAGCATTCCTATTTTGTGCCTCTGTTTTAGTTCATGAGGAAGTAGTAGTTAATTCATGATCTTCTTAAGTTGGACAAGCTTCACCCCGGGATTGCATGTCTAATGTGCAAACCCATAATACGAGAAGGAACTGGCAAAGAGTGCGCCCAGCTCAAAAATAATATAACAAACAAACCCTCCTTCATGCTTTGTTCATGAGAAATCAGAAAACTTTGGCAGTGATAAACAAAGGAGATTAAGAGGATGTGATCGTCCTCATTCGGGAGCCGTTCCTCGAAACTTGTCCATCTCAAGAAGTGATTGAGTTGTCTGCTAGCATTCGTTGACGGAACATGCATAATCTAAAAAATAATAATTATTACCTCTGTTTTTAAAACCAAGAGCTCTGGTACATGCTTTGTCTTTGTTTCCGACTACGGGTTTTCAACCTTGCCAACAAAAGCCACGGTTCGAGAGTCTCCACCTTCTTTTAAAGCACCAACTATTAAGAGCATGATTGTCATTCTGAGTGTAATGTGCATTGTCCCAAAGTAGCATTGTCTTTTGCATGATTGTGATATCGTTTATTTTGAAATCATTGTATCTAGTCATCACTTAAACCTTGGAGGTGCCCCTGCATTTATGTTTTGCTTCACTAAAGGGGGCAAGCGAGATATCACTTTATCATATTTGCACACCATGCTCATTACAAATCTATTTGATGTTTCAGTATCATGTTGTAAAACTTTCAGTTCTTTGTGATTTTCTCATGAGGCAACTTAATTACTACAGATTCATTGTCTCAGTAAGCTTTTGTCATATGACTATGAAAAGTCCTATATGGTTAATAGCATGTCACCACAGAAATTATTCTTGTTATCATTTACCTACTCGAGGACGAGCAGGAATTAAGCTTGGGGATGTTGATACGTCCAAAACGTATCTATAATTTCTGCTTGCTCCATGCCTCTTTTGGGTGATATTGCTATGATATTTATACACTTCCATACACTTTTGATCATATTTGGACTAACCTATTAACTCAGTGCACCCCAGTGCCAGTTTCTGTTTTCTGCTGTTTTTGTATTTCAGGTTTTCCCATTACGAAAACTGCCAGAAAAATCCCGGAAAAATTATATAAAAAATCAGCGTTCCAGAAGCTTCCCGGCACCCGAAGTAGAGCCGGAGGGGGGCACCAGGGCTCCAGGCACGGCCCCCCTCCTGGCCGCGCCGGGGGGGCGCCTGAGCCCCCCAGGCCTCCGCTGATGCCCCCCTTTGGCATATATTTAACACGCGTCCCGAAACCCTCGAGACGGGAACCCTTTTTCGCGATCTCATCTTTGTTCCGCCGCCGTCGCGATTCCAATATCGGGAGCACCAGGAGAACTCTTCCCGGCACCCTGCCGGAGGGGAGGATCACCACCGGGAGCCTCTCCACCACCATGGACGCCTCCCGGATGAGTTGTGAGTAGTCCCCCTTGGACCATGGGTCCATGACCAGTAGCTATGTGGTGTTCTCCTCCCGTTCTTGTGCTTCACTAATTAGACCTCGTGAGCTGCCCTACATGATCGAGGCACATATGTAATCCTTATGTTGTTGCTATGATGAGTTTGCTGGGATCCGATGGATTGTGAGATTATGTTCAGATTGTGTTTGAGTAATATATTTGATTCACCTCTTTTATATTTATGTTCGTAAGTAATTCTTGCATGTTCTCCGTTGCTATTTATTGCTTTGGCCAAGTAGTAGGTAGTGACTCCAAGAGGGAACGTTATGCTTGATTGTGGGTTCATGCCCCTCGATGACTAGCTTGAGTGACAGAAACATGAGTCTAGGGGATGTGCTGTTGCCACAAGGGGGAAAACAACGGTGCTTGTGCCCGCGGGTGCAAGGATTGTTTACTTTACGCAAAGTTCTTTTAATGCAGTTGTCTGTTGCTTTGAGTTTACACTATGGGTGGGACTCGCAACTTAATACCAGCGAGATGTTCTGGATAGATATCTCAAGGTAGATGATTAGTAGTAGATGCAGATGGATTTCGGTCTACTTGCCTTGGCGTACCGCCCATGCTTTGAACCTCTACCTTTCTTGCAACATAGTTAGTATTGGTTTGCGCACATAATTCTGTCAATTGCCCAGCTGTAGTTCGTTTACCTCACATAGCTTATTTATCGTCTTTTGGGAGAGAGACATCACTAGTGAACATCATGGGACCCCGGTCCATATTACCATCACTGATCACATCCGCTATTTACTTTCCGCTTTTACTTACTATTTGCAGCAATACCTATCACTATTATCACTTGCGTTTGATCCTTTGTAAACGACAAGGCCGGAGGGATTGACAACCTCTCTGTACTCGTTGGGAGCAAAGTTATTTGTATCTGTGTGCAGGTCCACGTTGATTGCTAATATCTGGCGCCGTTAGCAGTTGACACCTTCTTGTTGAAACTAGGAGTCTCAGGGGAAATCGATCCTTGGTATCTTTGCCAAGGGAAAACTACCGCTACACTGCATCTCAAACCTTCCACTTGGGGTAACCAACGAGGGGCGAGAAGCCATCACCGTCCCTCGGCCAGGGCCGCTGCATCGCGCTCGAACTGGACGCGTCCTCCACGGTCGCCCACCTCAAGGAGAGGCTCCAGGAGCGAACGAACGGCGCGCTGTCCGCCGCCAAGGTGAGCGTGTTCTTCGACAAGGCCGAGATTGAGGATGACAAGGATCTGGCGCAGTTCAACCCGCCGACCGATGGGGTGGAGATGGAGGTGCGCGTCGTCCTCCATCATGCTGTAAAAAATAGAAACTGTAGCGCTCACGAGTTTAGCTACCATTTTTTTACTGGAGAGTGCTTTTTAGTTGATTCTTTTTGCAGATGATTAATGCACAAATTCCCCACGTCCACCAATTTATTTCAAAACAATTAGAGTTACAGAAGTATTCGAAAGTTACAGATTGCTACAGATTGTTCTATTTTTGACAGATTCTGTTTTTCGTGTGTTGTTTGCTTATTTTGATGAATCTATGAGTAGTATCGGGGGGTATGAATCATAGAGAAGTTGGAATACAGTAGGTTTAACACCAATATAAACAAAGAATGAGTTCATTACAACATCTTAAAGTGGTGGTTTGTTTTCTGATACTAACGGAACTCACTAGATTTTTGGCTAAGTTTTGTGTTCCGGAGTTTTCAAGTTTTAGGGTAAGGATTTGATGGACTATGGAACAAAGAGTGGCAAGAGCCTAAGCTTGGGGATGCCCCGGGAAGGCATCCCCTCTTTCGTCTTCGTCTATCGATAACTTTACTTGAGACTATATTTTTATTCACCACATGATGTGTGTTTTGCTTGGACCGTCATGTATGATTTGAGTCTTTGCTTTTTAGTTTACCACAATCATCCTTGCTGGACACACCTTTTGAGAGATATACACATGAATTGGAATTTATTAGAATACTCTATGTGCTTCACTTATATCTTTTGATCTAGATAGTTTTGCTCTAGTGCTTCGCTTATATCTTTTTAGAGCACGGTGGTAGTTTTATTTTATAGAAATTATTGATCTCTCATGCTTCACTTATATTATTTTGAGAGTCTCTTAGAACATCATGGTAATGTGCTTTGGTTATAAATTTAGTCCTAATATGATAGGCATCCAAGATGGGTATAGTAAAAACTTTCATATAAAGTGCATTGAATATTATGAGAAGTTTGATAATTGATGATTCTTTTGAGATATGATGGTGATATTAGAGTCATTCTAGTAGAGTAGTTGTGAATTTTAGAAATACTTGTGTTGAGGTTTGCAAGTCCCGTAGCATGCATGTATGGTAACCGTTGTGTGACAAATTTGAAGCATGAGGTATTTCATTGAGTGTCATCCTTTGTGTGGAGGTCGGGATCGCGCGATGGTTAACTCCTACCGCCCCTTCCCCTAGGAGCATGCGTGTAGTACTTTGTTTTGATAACTTGTAGATTTTTGCAATAAGTATATGAGTTCTTTATGACTAATGTTGAGTCCATGGATTATACGCACTCTCACCCTTCCACCATTGCTAGCCTCTCTTGTACCGCGCAACTTTCGCCGGTACCATACACCCACCATATACCTTCCTCAAAACAGCCACCATTCCTACCTATCATGGCATTTCCATAGCCATTCCGAGATATATTGCCATGCAACTTTCCACCGTTCCGTTCATATGAGATGCTTCATCATTGTCATATTTCCATGCATGATCATGTAGTTGACATCGTATTTGCGGCTAGGCCACCATGCATAATTTTTCGTACATGTCACTCTTGATTCATTGCACATCCCGGTACACCGCTGGAGGCATTCATATAGAGTCATACTTTGTTCTAGTATTGAGTTGTAATATCGAGTTGTAAGTAAATAAAAGTGTGATGATCATCGTTATTAGAGCGTTGTCCCAAAGAAAAGAAAAAGGAAAAAAAAGAGAAGAAAGGCCCCAAAAAAAAGGGAAAAAAAGAAAAGAAAAAAAAGGAAAAAGAAAATAAAAAATGGACAATGCTACTATCTTTTTCCACACTTGTGCTTCAAAGTAGCACCATGATCTTCATGATAGAGAGTCACTTTCATATACTAGTGGGAATTTTTATTATAGAACTTGGCTTGTATATTCCAACGATGGGCTTCCTCAAATGCCTAGGTCTTCGTGAGCAAGCAAGTTGGATGCACACCCACTTAGTTTCTTTTATTGAGCTTTCATACATTTATAGCTCTAGTGCATCCGTTGCATGGCAATCCCTACTCACTCACATTGATATCTATTGATGGGCATCTCCATAGCCCATTGATACGCCTAGTCGATGTGAGACCATCTTCCTCTTTTATCTTCTCCACAACCACCACTCTATTCCACCTATAGTTCTATATCCATGGCTCACGCTCATGTATTGCGTGAAAGTTGAAAAAAAATGAAAAAATTTAAGTATGAAACAAATGCTTGGCTGAAACCGGGGTTGTGCATGATTTGAGTATTTTGTGTGACGAAGATGGAGCATAGCCAAACTATATGATTTTGTAGGGATGAACTTTCCTTGGCCATGTTATTTTGAGAAGACATGATTGCTTTGTTAGTATGCTTGATGTATTATTATTCTTATGTTAATATAGATTTTTGTCTTGAATCTTTCAGATCTAAACATTCATGCCACAATAAAGAAATTTACATTGAGAATTATGTTGGGTAGCATTCCACATCAAAAGTTCTGCTTTTATCATTTACCTACTCGAGGACGAGCAGGAATTAAGCTTGGGGATGCTTGATACGTCTCCAACGTATCTATAATTTTTTATTGCTCCATGCTATTATATATTCTGTTTTGGATGTTTAATGGGCTTTATTATACATTTTTATATTATTTTTGGGACTAACCTATTAAGCCAAGGCCCAGTGCAAATTGCTATTTTTTTTGCCTATTTCAGTGTTTTGCAGAAAATGGATATCAAACGGAGTCCAAACGGAATGAAACCTTCGGGAGAGTCATTTTTGGAACAATATCAACACAAAAGACTTGGAGTACATGCCAGGAAGCGAGAGAGGCGGCACGAGGGCAGGGGCGTGCCCCCACTCTCGTGGGCCCCCTGTTGCTCCCCTGACGTCCCTCTTCCTCCTATATATACCTACGTACCATGAAACCATCGAGGAGCACCACGAAACCCTAATTCCACCGCCGGAACCTTCAGGTTCCGTGAGATCCCATCTTGGGGCCTGTTTCGGAGCTCCACCGGAGGGGGCATCGATCACGGAGGGCTTCTACATCAACACCATAGCCTCTCCGATGAGTTGTGAGTAGTTTACCACAGACCTTCGTGTCCATAGTTATTAGTAGATGACTTCTTCTCTCTCTTTGTATCTCAATACAAAGTTTTCCTCGATATTCTTGGAGATCTATTCGATGTAATTCTTTTTGCGGTGTGTTTGTCAAGATCCAATGAATTGTGGGTTTATGATCAAGATTATCTATGAACAATATTGGATTCTTTTCTGTAATCTTTTATGCATGATTTAAATATCCTTGCAAGTCTCTTCGAATTACCGGTTTGGTTTGGCCTACTAGATCTGTAGTTCTTGCAATGGGAGAAGTGCTTGGCTTTGGGTTCAATCTTGCGGTGTCCTTTCCCAGTGACAGCAGGGGCAGCAAGGCACGTATTGTATTTTTGCCATCGAGGATAAAAAGATGGGGTTTATATCATATTGCTTGAGTTTATCCCTCTACATCATGTCATCTTTCTTAAGGCGTTACTCTGTTCTTATGAACTTAATACTCTAAATGCATGCTGGATAGCGGTCGATGTGTGGAGAAATAGTAGTAGATGCATAATCGTTTCGGTCTACTTGTCACGGACGTGATGCCTATATACAATGATCATGCCAAGATATTCTCATAACTATGCGCTTTTCTATCAATTGCTCGACAGTAATTTGTTCACCCACCGTAGAAATCTGCTATCATGAGAGAAGCCATTAGTGAAACCTATGGCCCCCGGGTCTATCTTTTATCATATTAGTTTCCCGTCAACTTGCTAATTTATGTTGCCGTTGTTTTACTTTGCATTCTTTACGTTTATCTATATCAAAAATACCAAAAATATTATCTTATCATCAGATCCCACTTTTGTAAGTGACTGAGAAGGGATTGACAACCACTTTTATCGCGTTAGCTGCAAGGTTCTTATTTGTTTGTGCAGGTACGAGGGACTCGCGTGTGGTCTGCTACTGGATTGATACCTTGGTTCTCAAAAACTGAGAAAAATACTTACGCTACTATGCTGCATCACCCTTTCCTCTTCGAGGGAAAACAACGCAAGCTCGAGAAATAGCAGAGATGCTTCATAATTTGTTTTCAGTTTTGTCATCCATCTAATTGTGTATATATGTGGCAGAGAAATATGAAATTCTGATGTAAATGGTCATTAATCGGGACTGACAGTGCTGGATGCAAGGGTGAGAGTGGAGGCCGCATGAGGAAGATGATGCCACTGAAGGGGATGCAATTCATGTTGCAGCCTATCAAATGGTAAAATCTCACCCCTTTCATTTTCTAACCTCCCAGATCTCAATCTTCACCAGAATAAAGCATTGGATTAATGAGCTTTGTAAATCCATCTTGCATAGATCATAAGACCCGGAAGAAGTGACTAGGCAATTGTGTTCTTAATTTGGTTTAACAGCTTCAGAGGGAGTGAGAATGAACTTTGCATTCTACGAAAATCACTGCTTTATTCTGGTGACCATAATTTACCTTCAAAGCGCAGGAGGTGTCGTCGTCACCGTTCATGCCGTCCTCCGGCTGGGCCGTCGAGGACCTCCTGCAGTTCTCCACACGTGCACCGTCGAGGGAACCAAAGGTCTATCACAAATCAATCAGGTGAACTTTTAATTCGACCTGGGGTATTATGTGCTTTGCATGACTAATACTGCATTTTTGGCACTTGGTGGTGGGTCAGAGATTTTTTATATGCAATTTCATCTACCAACCAATCCTCCTCTGATACATACTAGGAACATTTTTTGGGACATGAAGAAGTTGCTATTTCGGAGTTTATGTAATCATTTGATAATTACCACTACTAGGAAAAGGGCTATAGATGGGATGGGCACTAATGGCGCACCAGACATGCGGTGCGTCATTAGTATATACTAATGGCGCGCACCATGTGTTGGTGCGTCATTAGTGTCCAAATACTAATGGCGCACCACATCTACGGTGCGCCATTAGTAACAATTTTTTTTTCAATTTTTTTTCAAAACTAATAATGGCGCACCCGTGGATAGTGCGTCATTAGGAATTAAACTAGTAATGGCGCACCACATCCACGGTGCGCCACTAGTAATTTTTTTTTCAATTTTTTTTAATTTTTTTAATTTTATTTATTTATTTGTTCAAAACTACTAATGGCGCACCAGTGGATAGTGCGCCATTACTAGTTCAACTAGTAATGGCGCACCACATCCACGGTGCGCCACTAGTATTTTTTTTCAATTTTTTCTCAAAACTAGTAATGGCGCACCGTGGGAGTGGTGCGCCATTACTAGTGGTGCGCCATTACTAGTAATGGCGCATCACTCCCACGGTGCGCCATTACTAACTTGGCTCAAAATTTCACCAACTGCACCCCCCGTGGACCGTCTTTTCCAGTTTAAAAAAAAATAAAATAAAATGATGGAAATGTCAAAAAAATAAAAGAAAATAAGTTTCCCATGTGATATGTGATCTACTTGTTGGGAAAATTTACACATATGAATTTCGACTTTATTTGCAAAATATCTCTGGAATTTGTAAAATGGGCATAACTTTTGCATACGAACTCGGATTAAAAAGTTTTTTATATGAAAAATCATCTACTCGAAAAGTTACATCCGAATTTAACAACATTTTCAAAAACACCAAAAACCTAATAGAAAAATAGTTATGGGGCTTTTAAGATCTTGAGGGGAAAAATAGAAAAAAATTCAAACTTACTAGTGGCGCACCATTTGCTAGGTGCGCCACTAGTAACAGAAAAAAAATGTTTTTGATTTTTTTTATTTTTTTCAAAAAATAATTTATTTATTTTTTCAAATATGATACGTAATATGACCGGGAAGTTTGAAATATTTTTTTAAAATTTCATCATACTCATGAACATGAACAAAGTCCCTAGACATCAAGAAGGTTTAATAGGATTGATATGATAGATATATCAACAAGTGCCTGTGAAGTGAGCTGGTGCTGGGGTTGGATAGAACTATGAAGTTAAGCATGCTCGGGCTGGAGTAGTGTGAGGATGGGTGACCTTCTGGGAAGTTTGACCGTAAAGTGCAATTTGACTTGAGATTAAGCCATAGTGAACAGAGATTAAGGAAAAAACGAAAAAAAAAATCTGAAATTTTTTTTGAAAAAAAATTTGTTACTAATGGCACACCCTGGGCTATACTAATGGCGCATCAGTGGTGCACCATTAGTATCTGGTATACTAATGGCGCACCAGTAGTGCGCCATTAGTAGGCAAAACTGGTGCGCCATTAGTAGGCCTTTTCCTAGTAGTGTACTTTGGAAAATACATGTGATCTGAGCATGAAAATAATTCTCATATATAGATATAGGAGGGAATGGGACTGATGTAAGAGTGTGTTTGTTTAGACCGAGATTAGAATTTGACTACATGCATAAGTTTGGCTTGTTGAGAAATTTGAATTGACTATCCCTCATAAAGTGTATGGTCAGTGGTGCAAGTGCAGATCATATTAAATAAGAACCGTGGGGTTTCAAGCAATCTAGAATTCTAGCTTAGGGATTACCTTAGGTTTGCCGATTACTATACTGGAATGTGTAATCAGATATGACACGTACATTAGAATTGTGCAGCAATCTTGTCTTACAAAGTAGGATCAAGAAGGATACTGAAGAACGGACATGCAGACTTCCTATCACCAGATGCATTAAACTGGACATTGTCAAGAGGTAATGCCATCCCCTTGATTAGAATTGCCTTATTTGTGATATTTGATCAGATTTATTTTGTTTCATGACAGAGAAATCATATACCATTTGCTATTTTGGCACATACATTTATCTTATTTACTTGTGCAGTTTCGAATGATCCAACATATCTGCAGTCATCAAACTTGAAGACATACTGTTTTTTTTTGCGAGAATAAGGGAGTTTTATTAAGAGGTAATAGAGTTACAATCAAGAGGCCATATTTCCTCGATACATGGAGGTGCCGAGGTCAGCCACACAGCGGTAGTTCTCTCCGTGCGGCTATATTTGGCCAAACAATCTGCTACTCTATTTTGAGTACGTTTAATTTTCTGTGTAATAAACTCCCTATCAGACATTAGATCTTTAATCTCCCTAACCAAGTGACCATAGGCTGAGCGCTCAAGCCCCCGGTTTAGCAGGCAAGAAAGCGCTTCTGTTGAGTCCGACTGAACAACCACCGGCAGGGACGAATGTTGGATTGCCAGCGCCATGCCTTGCATGATCGCATGTATCTCCGCTTCCAGAGGATCGTTGCAATTGAAGATCACCCGGTAGGCCGAGAATATGATGTGTCCGAGGCTGTCCCGCAGCACCATCCCAGCAGCCGCCGATCCGTCCGAGGCATTGAAGGAACCATCAACTGATAGTGCAACTTGCCCTGGCCCTGGATGCGGCCATGGCTCAACAGGCTGCATTGTTTTCTCAGCCACATAGGGGACTTCTGAAACTGGCATCTTTCCTTTTATTATTTCAGAAGTTGTAAACCTCCCCGCTAGTCTGATCGACTGGTAGTAGCTTTCCAGGAAATCAACCGTTACCTGAGTTGGGGGAACTTCTTTCCCATGCGCTTGATCCGACCGAAGCTGCCATATGCGCCAACAGAGCATTATGATCATGTCGCGCGTATTCTCCGAACACCTAGATAGAAGATGCAGCAACCACTCCTGACCATCCTCAATGAGCAGTTCATCTGGTGGCAATGGCCATCTGGACCTCATGTTGATCCATATCTCTCTAGCATGGGGACACGCTACTAGAGCATGATAGGAACCTTCCTCTTCGATGCCACACAAGGGGCATGTGGATCTGGTGGAGAGATGTCTGAACCTTTTGCATTTTTGCGTTGGGAGTGCTCCGGTAGCTACTTTCCAAGCTGATATCTTCATGCGCTGGGGAACCGAAGATTTCCATATGCAATCCCATAATGTGCGGCGACCGCACGGCTCGGAACTAGAAGAACCCCCTGCTATGGCAACATCTGCGTCACATGTAGCAATTCTGTAAGCGCTCCTTACAGTAAATAACCCATTTTTCTCCGGTGCCCAAGCAACAAAATCTGTCCTCATCCTGGGAGAAGTTCGGATCTTTAATATATGCACTATGTCCATAGCCCAGAAATGATCTGTTAATCTGTCCATTCTCCAAGCACCATTAGCATCCAGGAAATCCGAAACTCTGTTAAAGTGACAGTTACGCTTCGGAGTGACTGGTCTGTATGAATGAGGCCGAGGGATCCACGGATCTCTCCAGGTTCTGATGAGTGTCCCATTCCCTACTCGCCAGATTATACCCTTCTTTAGCAGTTCAAGTCCGTGCAGAATTCCTTTCCATACCGCCGAGCCATTGCCTGAAAATACAGTATCAAGAATATGGCCAGTTGCAAAGTACTTGGCTTTCAGCAATCTCGCACATAAGCTGTCAGGTGTCTAAATGAGCCTCCAGGCTTGTTTGGCAAGAAGAGCCTGGTTGAAAGCTCTCATGTCCCTGAAACCCATACCGCCCATAGCTTTCGGAAGTTGCATCTTCTCCCAACTTAGCCATGCCATTTTCCTTTTCCCTTTTTCCACTCCCCACCAGTACTGCCGGATCAACCGGGTGAGTTCATCACATACTGACATGGGGAGCTTAAAGACACTCATAACGTACGTCGGTATCGCTTGGGCCACTGCCTTGATAAGTATTTCTTTGTTGCCTGAGGACATATACTGCTCTCCCCAATCTACCAATCTCTTGCGCAGTCTCTCTTGGACAGTTTCAAATTTACCTTTATGCATTCTTCCTTCTGGCACTGGAAGACCAAGGTATTTTGGCTCAAAGCATTCCTGAGTGATTTCCAGAGTACTCTTTACTTCTGCAACGACTTCTGGCGAGCAGTGATCAGCGAATAGGATGGAACACTTTGATGGGTTAATTAACTGGCCCGTGGCCGCCGCGTAAGTGTTCAACACATCCTTCACCAATACCGCCTGCTGTTGAGACGCTTGGAAGAATAGCAGAGAATCATCTGCAAATAGGAGGTGAGATATCTCGGGAGCACCTCTACATATTCTTACCCCTTTCAAGCCATTCTCTATCATTGCCTTGTTTAGTAAGCATGACAAAGCATCTGCTACAAACAGGAAGAGAAAGGGGGATAAGGGATCACCTTGGCGCAGTCCCCTCGAAGGGAAAAAAGCCTCCGTCAGATGGCCATTAATCTTCACTGAATATTTAACTGAAGTGACACATGCCATGACGCGAGAGATCCATTGCTGAGAGAACCCCCATTTGAGCAGTGCCTTCTCCAAGAACTCCCAATCAACACGGTCATACGCCTTCGACAGATCAAGCTTGTAAGCACAGTAGGCCTCCGAATTCTCCGTAAGTGTCTGGATGTGATGGATACATTCGAAGGCAATAATAGAATTATCTGTGATTAGTCGCCCCGGGATGAAGGCACTTTGGTTCTCTGATATAAGCTCCGATAGTATGGGCCGAAGCCTGTTCACCAAGCACTTGGATATCAACTTATACACCACATTACACAGGCTAATGGGTCGAAAATCCTTTAGCTCTCTTGGATGGGGAATTTTTGGAATCAACACAATGGCTGTGTCATTAATCCCCTCCGGCATAACTCCCGTGATGAAGAACTCCTGTACTGCAACTATGATTTGTTCCTTGAACACCGCCCAGTTCCGCTGATAGAAACGTGCTGGGAAGCCATCCGGGCCCGGGGCTTTCAATGGTCCTATCTGGAAGAGAGCATCCGAGATTTCCTTTTCAGTATAAGGCTGACAGAGCGATTCATTCATTACATCTGTAACTTTAGTAGTAATACAGTCTAAAACCTCCCCGGTGACAAGGGTAGGATCTTTAGTATATACTTCCGCAAAGTAAGACTTTGCCATTCGTTCCATCTCTGTCGGGGCTGAACACCATGATCCATCCGCCTTAAGCAGACGCTGTATTTGGTTTCTCCTAGATCGCCAGACCGCCCGTCTATTTAGGTAGCTAGTGTTCCTTTCCCCCTCCTTTAACCACTCAATACGTGATCGTTGCAACCACATCATTTCCTCTCGGTATAAAAATTCATCCAGCTGATACATTTTACGACGGATCTGCGATTGAACCGCCCCACCGAGCTGGAGTTCAGAGAGTTCTGAGCGTAAGGTCTCTATCTCCTTTAGCACATTACCGAAATTCTCTTTACTCCATCCTTTTAACTCTTTCATCATTCCAGCCAACGAACCCGCAAGTGATCCAATCCCTTCTGACGGCTTATTCTTCTCCCATGCTTTGACAATCACCTCCGCGAACGCTGGGTGCCGCTCCCACATGATTTCATACCTTGGGTGTTGAGTTTTTTGCCGCCTATCCGGGACGTCCTGTAGTTGCAGTAAGATTGGAGCATGATCTGAACAAGACGTGGCCAAATGCAGGACCTTTGTCGCCGGGAACAACTCCCTCCAGCCCTCGTCCGCACAAGCCCGGTCTAGCCGCACCTGCACATTTCGAGGTCCAATCTGTCCGTTATTGTATGTGAAGGGTATACCGGAAAAGCCCAAGTCCTCCAACTCGCATACAAGTAAGCAATCTCGGAATGCCAGCATTTGTGATTCTGCTCTCATCACCCGAGACAAGTGTTCGTGCTGCCATAGCGCCTCATTGTAATCTCCACAGACAAGCCAAGGATCTTGCGAGGCAGCTCGTAAATTAGACAGATGATCCCACATTAAATGTCTATTCTCAACTCTTGGTTCCCCGTAGACGAAGGTCCCTCGCCAAGAGACCCCGGTGCCTCCATCTACGACCTGGACATCTATATAACGATTGCATGAATCCATTACTGTTACTGTTAGAGATTCATCCCAGAACAAGGCTAAACCACCACTTCTTCCAACACTACTGACACCATGAAATCCTTTCAGCCCTAGCCTCCACTTGAGTTTCTCCACCTTAGCTGAATCTTGCCTTGTTTCACATAGGAAAACAAGCCTGGGGTTGTTGGCTTTAGAGAGGGCCAACACCTCACGAACTGTCCGGCGGTTCCCCACCCCCCGGCAGTTCCAAGATAAAACATTCATTGCGTCCGGCGGTCCTCCTCACGGGAGGCCGCCGATATCTCATGTTTGTCGTTCTCCATGTTCACCTTGAACCTTTTACTACTTGAGTTACTGCTAGTGGGCGATGCATTCTCATGCTGATCTACGTCTGAACCATCAGTTATAGCAAGCATCGGTTTTGCGGACCCCTTTGTAGCCATAAGGGCGTCAGCCCCTTCATCCATATTCAATCTCTTCTTTGGTGCCTTGTCCACTTCCATTCTGACGCCGGTGTTCTTCACCGGGCTTGTCGCAGTGTCCAAAAGCTCTGGGTCTACTGGTTTCCGGACCTCCACCTGCCTCCCTATGTTAGGGTTCCCAGATTCTCTATGTTCAGGGCCTGCCGGCCGACTAGGGCGTGTGTCTGGGCGAGGCCTACCAGGGTTTTCAGCATATAGCCAATCCCCGAACTTGAGCGAACTCTCTTCGTGGACACCTGAACCGCATTCTTTGTACTCGTGACCAACCAAACCGCAGAACTTGCAGAATCTTGCAAGCCTTTCATAGCGTACTAGGAACACCTGACGCTCTTTGCCACGGACAATACTCACAAATTTTGTAAGGGCCTGGCGGATATCATGATTGACTCTCACCCGTATGTAATCACCTCTTGTGTTCCCATTGAGACGCATCTCCATAATTTCTCCTGCCCCTTTCAATAGCTTCTCAACGATTTTTTGCTTGCAGTATGGATCGGGGAGCTTGTGTATTTGCAGCCATATAGGCATATGAACTATCTCTGCTTCCTCCGCACGGCTGAATCCATCATATGGGCACATAAGAACTGCCATGTTATTGCGGAACAACCAAGGACCTTGCAACATGATTCTTTCCCAATCCCCCAGGCAAGACGCCTGGACGACGAACCGCTTAGGACCGACCGGCCTAAATCTCACACTTTGCGCAGGGTTCCACGCCGCTCTCATCTCTCTATAGAAGGCGGCTGGGCTGAAGTCTTTGTTTGTATGAACCCTAGCAATGGCCAACCATCGTACACTTTCCTGTATCTCGGGATCGTCTTCATCGATCTCCACATCTGCGAATTCCTCCTCATTGAGATCCAATTGGTCGAAGAACTCTCCCAGATCTGATCTGGCCGCCGCGTCACAGCCGCCGCCGTTCGTGCCTGAGTTGGCATCTGAAGGAGACGCCATCTCCTACCACCGCTCCTGTAGTTCGCTTCGCCGATGAGTGCGTCGACCAGATGAATCTCGTCAAAGCGATCGGGGTAGCCTGCATCCGATTATGTGCGGGTAGAGACTCAGAGGCGATGGGAATCGCCTAAGAGGAGAAAAACCCTAGACCGAGGCCTAGGGGAAAAGGAATGCCAACTTTTTCTTATGGCGATGAACATGATGAAGACATACTGTTTAAGGCCTTATTTACAGGTTATTTGCACCGCCTTTCTTTCTTTGTCTGTCGTCTCTTTCCTCCAATAATAATAGTGAACAACTTTTTCCGGATGGTATTACATTGTTACAAATATATGCTGATGCTACTCCTTACAGCAAGGAAAAAGTCTTTACCTATTATCACAATTATTGGTTCTGATTCTGTTTTGTTGCGACCTGTACAAAGATTCCTAACTAATTTACGTTAAATAATAATATAAAAAAGAGGTAGTATTAATACGTTGGTTGGTATCAGTAATATTCAGAAGTGTATGTGGGGCACAAAATATGCACTATAATGATAGACTTAAGCGCACTAAGAAAATCCAAAAGTTCATGCGTCACTATTACCTGCATTATTTACAGTGTAGTCATACTGTTTCAAAAAATTATGTCTCAATTGCAGCTTTTCTTATGTTTATTGTAAGATGCATATTCTTTGATTTATGGTTCTGGCTTCTCAGTTATGAATGAAATTTACATCTTATAGTAAATGATATTTGTTCAATTGATAACAAGATTCAAAGATAGTTAGTACAAGTTTTCTTCTAATATACTTTTATTGATCCTTTCCTGGAAGTCTGCACCCACTGCCTCAATACTATTAGTACAGATTGATTGGTTAATTTATACAAGGAATGGATGTCTTTGCACAGCGTTGATGCTATTCGATTGATTTGCTACATCTAGGAGTCATGCCTGTCCAGTTATATTTTCATTCATCCATTTTCCTGGATCAACACTCCTAAAAACCAGGAGCTTCACCCCACCCTTAATCCTCTACGTCAAAGCCTTCTAGCCTCGATCACCCACCACTGTCAGGTCAAGTGTTCTGAGGTGTAAGCTCAAGTGTTATAAAGTATCAGTGTATAGGTCAATGCCGTATTTTTCACCGCAAAAACATAAGTATTTAGTAGTTCCAGAAATTGAGACAAGAGCAAAAATTGTTGCCTGGTAGAGGAGAACTATGCAGCTCTTTACTTCGAAGTTTTTAATCTCGATGTCTTGCACGAATGCTGAGCGGCTCGAAGTGAAGGAAGTTCGCCATTCCCAGTCTGTGCACTGCCAACGTCAATATTAGAGTTGTTCTATACATGAGATTTATTTGTATATATCTTCTATTCACAAATAAGGGCCACTGATCACTAGCAGCTGTTTGAGGTAACTTCACGACTTAACTTCTATGTCAATATTAGCCTGCAACTTAGCAACAAATGGCACAACTGTGAGGAGGCTGTGTTATCCTCCCTTCTTACTATTTTGGTGATCACAGGGTATGTGGAACGCACCCCTTTGTCTACTTCTTTCCCTGGGAAGCGAAGATTTATGGTTTTTAATGTCATGTGAGCTACATTTTGTTTTTTGTTAGAGAATATTAGATCTGGACTATTTGTTTGGACAAAAACGACGGTGAAGCTTCTTATTGTGTAGATACAAACTATGGTAGTAAAAATACAAAAAAGTGACCCACAAGATCTAAGTAGTAACATGGAATATGTAAAATGTAAGAGTTGTTTTCCCTGAACATTAGACACAGTACATTTGTCTATATGTGCATTGCACAAACATGTGTGTTGCACATGCACGTTTACTATGATTATAAGCATTCTTGCATCATCCATGTGCAAAGATTGGTCATAGATGTTTAGCTTGCTCTGGGATCCTATAGCAATGTATTACTTCATGCAGGTCCCTTTATCACCCATTTTTTATTATTTTAATTTATATGGTTGTGATATGCTAATACATTGATGTAGCACTATATTTTTCATGTGTAGTTGTAAACAGAACTCTCTCTGTACTGATACATATGTGTTTTTTTCTTTTAATTATCTCTTTTCAGACTGGTCGGGCTTTCTAGATCGGAAAAAATCATTTACATTGGCCTTTGGGTTTCAGAAAATTCAGAACAAGTTCCTATACCTGCCAAATCATGTACGACGCCATGCTTGTGCCCTTATTCCTGGAGTATTTGCAGCTGTATTCTTGGTCATTCATGCTCAATTAGGCGAGTGTATTTTCTCTTTTTTGACAACAATTTGAACCTGTCAACCGGGGAAAGATATGCCCATCATCAGTGCAATTTTATTCATTTTGAGGAGAAATGAGTAGTCAGTTTGCTAATTAAATTTTTCTTCTGTTCTATACATAGATGCAGGTACGACAATCAGCTGCAGCAATTATTGTTTTGCTTTTGCAGTTGGGGTGTGCGTCCAGGCTTTTCTTATTATTTTATATTGATAACAGCTCCTGATTAATCTGTGATTACCACTCCCCCTTGGAGAACAGTCAGATTTTCATGCATGAACAATAAGCATGTTCTTTTATTTTTAGGAATGAGGACTCTAAAATGGATGGAGGAGGAGCTAAAGTTGTGCATTGAGTTTGCAAGGCATTGTGTTCATCTCTTACAGCTTAGTCGGCACAACTATATCATATTGCAATACTTAATGGAAGCACTTTTCTTTAACCTCCTTCCATGCTTTTCATTATGTGAATTTGATTACTATGATGGCAGGTAATGAGACACCATTAATTTCTAGACACTATTCATGCGGATCCATGCATGGTTGATTAAAAAATACAGTTGGCATGCATGTCTATTCATGAGGATCCATGCATGTTAATTAAAAAATGCAATTGGCATGCATGTCACAGATCCACATGTAGTAGAATGTTAAATGGTACGGCATGGACCATAGGTTCGGCTGAACCATGGTCCTGAATCACGTCTCCCCTGCTTTGCTCGAGACGTGCGTTGCACGGGCATGCTTACTAGTGAAAGTAAAGTCTCCATATTACCCCCATCGTAAACTTCATCTTAGCTCCCAGGAGGTAATAGAAATATTGTCATTGGATGACTAAAAATGAACGACCATGTCAGTATTGCCCAAAAAATAAGACTATTGAGCAAGCCATATATTTTGTGTGGTTTCTACTATCATTTCCCCTCGATCCAAAATCCACTAGACTATTTCCCTTTTTTTTGGAGAATCCACCACTTTATTAAGTCTTACTAATATCGTTTACATGTGTAATATAGGATGTGGTGGATGCAGACATGGCGTCCAGTGGCAAGAGTAGTCGCCGCTTTTGCCAATTCATGAGCTCAGAACTGCCGGGCGTCGCTGCCTTGACTGAATTTCTCTTCGGTCCTCGTACTTGAGTTGATTTGGTAGTTTTCTTTTGTAGTTCAGTAACTGCTTAGTTATTTTTCCGCTGTTGTATTACGAGACATTTGAAGTTTCTCGATGAAATTTTAAATTTTCCATTCACCCCACCCCACCCCCCTTCTGGCAGATATATTTCGTTCCTGATGCAGAAACAAATATAACATAACATATGAGTTCATCTTTGCCGAGTACACTACTCGGTAAATAAGTATTGCATAGAACAAAGCTCGTCGAATCAGCCACGTGTCAAGCTGTGGTAGCCTAATCCAAACTTTGCCGAGCATTTCTACAAGGATCTCGGCCAAGGTAGGCCGCTCGGACTTGCGTGGGCATGGGATCGCCAAGTGCGCTCTACTCGGCAAATACTACACTCGGTAAAGATGGGGTTTGCCGAGGCAACACTCGCAAACAGTGGACGCCACATATGCCTCGCCTCTGGGCGTCCAACTTCACCGAGTCCCTGCGCCAGGCTCTCGGTAAAGGTGGTCGCCACATGGCAGCCGCCGTCTCCGTCCGACCATCAAATGCCTTTTTTTGCTGAGTACCCGGCCTAGGGCTCGGCAAGTAATTTGCCAAGTCCTTGATGGGCGGCCCTCGGCAAAGTGGGCTTTGCCTGAAGGGATCGGACCGAGTACCCTTAGCCAAAAACTACATTCAGCAAACTCTCTGTCGCATGAGAAACGGCTTTCGCCGAGTTTTCCTGCAACTCGGGAAACTCAGAAATTGCAGTAGTGACCAATGGCAACTCCCAGCGCAGGGCTGGGTTAAGTTGAACGTGGATGGATTCTTTATTCCAGGACATAATAGCGGCGGCGCAGGTATGGCCCTGAGACGATGTTGGTGCTGTTATATTTTCGTCATGTCGCTATATTCTATCTTGTTTGTCGACCCTTGAGGCGGAACTAGCGGCATGTATGGGGAGAGCGAATCTTGTCTGGAATGGTCGGCCAAGCCAGTGATTATTGAGTCTGAACTCTGAACTCGGGCATCGAGACAGCCGAAACTCCTCTCCGTGAGCGAGAGCCAGGACTCCCCCAACCCGCTCCCTCCTGCCAGCCCCCCCCCCTCCCC
>LR738713.1:19341909-19352603 GCA_902687465.1 Secale cereale
CCCCGGCGCTACGGCTCGGGTGGCGGTGGTGCAACCAGGCCGGTGACGGATCCGGTGGCGGCGGGGCTTCGCGGGCGGCGCAACTTCGGGTGCGGATCAGCCCGTGCGTTTGAGAAGTCTGGTTGGATCGGTTTTTTTTTTACCTGTCGGTGATCGGATGGCCTGCCCGGACATTTGAGACGGGTATAAGGCATCCGGCTGTAGACGCTTTTATGGTTGATCAATATAATCTCGTTTGACACGGAGAGAAAAAACAAGTTAGTACATGCATGCCCCGTGGTTACGTCGTACGAATGAATGCATGCATGCGTTTGGAGCAGCAGTGTACGTCCACGTATGTATGTATGCATGCATGCATGCGTTTGAAGAACAAGGACGTAGGTAGGCAAGTGAAATCCATTCGGTTCCAGTCCGATGGTGTGCTATCCATTCGGTTCGAGTCCGATGGTGTGCCGGACGATGGATCAACGCGCGTGCTTCTCACACACAGCTAAGCAAACGGAATGTGAAATGAAGAACGCTAGCAGACAGCTAAGTAATCAGATCAGATGGCGAGCTCGAGCCCAATACGTAGCCGTCTCCACTTGTCCCGCCGGCCGCCCCCTTGCCGGCGTTCCGGCCATGGATGTGCTTCGGCCGCCCTTCCACCGGCCGCCGGCCGCCCCTACGTCGTCACCGGCCGTGCCTCTACTACCGCTTCTGCCGCCGGCTGCTACCTTCCACCACGCCCCTACGTCGTCACCGTGCGTGCCGGCCGTCGGCTCCCCATCCGCATACCACGTCGTGGCGCTCGTCCACTGGAGCCGTCCTCATCCAGGATGGTACAAGCTGAATTTCGACGGCTCCGTGCACCACGACGGCTCCGGGCGTGCGAGCATTGGAGGTGTCATCAGAGACTCCTACGGCCGCGTCGTGCTGGCGTTCGCCAAGAGGACGCGCCACGCAGGTGTTGGAGTCGTCGAGGCAAGGGCACTCATCCATGGTCTCCGCCTTGCGTTTGTGAGCGGATGCGACCGGCTCGTCGTCGAGGGCGACGATCTCACATTGGTCCTGCTGCTCCGCGGCAAGTCAAAGCACACGCGTATCCCAGACACCATGCACGATGAGATATGTCGGCTCTTGTCCTGCTTCCGGGAGTACCAGGTGCAGCATGTGTTACGTGAAGGCAACCAGGTGGCCGACGCCCTGTGCCACCAGGCGTATCGATGCCCCGGCATCTGGAAGATGGATCAGCTGCCGCCACCAGCCGTTCAGGCCAAGGCCGAGGACGACCGTCGCGGCGTCATATACCCGCGACTCCGACCTGCCGCCACCGGCCGTTCAGGTCAAGGCCAAGGACGACCGTCACGACGTTGTATACCCGCGACTCCTCCGGCCAGCACCAACATGATGATGACACCAGTCACCCGACGCTCTGAGTGGGTGCCACACTCGATGCAGTGTTAGTATTCCTTGCTACGTGCTCATTAAGCTTTTCATACTATGCATCCACACAATAGTCTCTTTATCCATTGTCTCTCTACTAGGTTCTGCAGCTACTACACTTAGAGATGATTCTAGTGTTCTTTGAATCTCCGTCAAGCATTATTAATTTTACTAGAGCTTTAGCAAGTCTCCAGCCAGGCAGCAAAACCTCAAAATGACGTGCATAACATTGTTCACTATATCCCAATTAATCTGGTCCTAAGCTAAAGGGTTTAAGTAAATAAAGGGCCTTTACAATAACAAAAAGTAAAACACCCGTTTGCTACCCGGCTTGTAGCAGGATTGGGAGTAGAATTGAACTTGTTGATGCACGCGTAATAATGTGAGCTGCCTAAAGGTCTGGAGACCGTGCTAATAGTTCTGTAAAATTAGTCTTGGTTGATTTAGATTCTTTGGCACTGGTTTCTTCTTTGAGTTAAACCTGCAGTTTCCTACTACCGACACGGGTTATTGAACTATTGTGTGCATGTGTGGGTGAAGCTTTGAGCGTAGGCAAGTCCTTGATGTAACCATTCGAGTCTTGTAACCAATCTATGTAATGGAATGAAATATTGTTGGCTTGAATTTTTATGCAAAATTTGGGGTTACTTTTCTTTCGTATACATTTATCCTAGTATGCTTTTTCTATATAGCTTGCTCTGGTCGAAAATGTGTTCATCTTGCGAGTACAAATGCAATAGTTACCATCATCGTCAAAAAAGAAAAAAGAAAAACGCCCGTTTGCTACCCGGAGCCCGACGTGTTCGCGCGCCTCTGCATGGCCTAGAACACCACCACCTCCTCCGGCTCCGCCTCAGGGACCGGGAGGACGCGGTTGGACCTCTCGGCGATAGGGAAATACACATGTGTTTCATAAAAATTTCGGCAGCATAACACATAGGGTAGAATCGCATGCACGGTAGCAGTACAAATTTATTCAACAAAGAATGAAGCTGTCTTGTTCATTCCAAAAATTACATTCATAAAGCTTAACCCATTCTATGCCAGCGGAGGAACTTCCCTACAAATTTGCACATGCCAGAATATATATATCTGCCAAAAAATAAGAGATTGTACAGAACGTCGTCCCACCAAGCAAATGTACAAGAATCTGTATGGTGGTAGGAATGTACATCTTGGCAGACCGCAAGGTAAAGCCAAACAGACATCCAACACTTCACACCTGGAAAACAAGGTTCAGAACTGCAGCTTCACTTGTCTTCAATGGGGCACTCGGCACCATCGAGATCCTTTGTTTCAATGCAAAGACTGCAACTCCAACAAGATAGGCATCTTAAGCATATCACTCCAGCTGAAAAACTCGTCTCATTGCAAAGTCCATGGCTGGGGACAACAGAAAAAAAGGAGTAACTATCATCAATATCAATATCAACTTCACAAACTAAATGTTTGATAGTGCGTGACAAAAACGACACTACACACAATCAAGCTTACACTAAATATTGGCTGGCACTACCAGCAGACGTCAAAAACAACATGCTTTGCTCGAAATGAAATAGCAGGTCAGGAAAACATTGTATCAGGGGTAAGGAAAGATTATAGGAGAGAACTTGATATCACTTTTTTCATCCAACATATACACCCTCTATACTTCTGTCCTACATAGCAAAGATCATAATCAAACCCCAGGAAAATCATTCTTTCTAGTCCGCAATGAAATGAGCATAATACTGTCTACAAGAGAAACCCAAAGACAACTAGACATTATTTAGCAGCCTAAACATTTCCTGAGTAAGCAGTAGGGAAACTAACCTCACAATATGAACCTCGAAGAGGCATGGCATGCATGATAGCCTTGAGAATTTACTTTTCCATTTTATCTTCAGCAACCCAGATTATACCTCAGCTTGCGGAAGAGCTTCATGTTCGTTCATCTTCTCGTTCATCAAGCTCTCTAGCTTCATAGCTCTTTATTTCATCTGCACATCAACACACATGATTTATAGGCATATTTTCCTGCTGTATAGACCTCATATACCTTAAGAAGCATACCATGCCTGACGCAATGCAAAGATGAAAAGACACGAGGAAATGAACGAGGGAGAGGTTAAATTATGAGGACCTTGGTCGATGCAAACATAATCAGCATCAGGAGTAAATATAATGCTAACAAAGTGACCATCCACAAACATACTTATCTAACACCACCCAGAATAATTGCACTAAAAAAGCAATCTTTGCACTACAACTTGTAAAGACTAGCTATCAACTGTTCTGATATTTACTAGAACTTATTTTTGGCTAATTCGTTCAAGTTCATATAGCATGACTACAAATTAAATCTGTCCCACATAACAGCGGACAAGATCGAAGCTTTGGAACAGAAAAAAATCATTTTGAAGAAAACAGAACTACACTAACAGTATACTGAATCTAGAAATACATATAATGCTAGAATCGAATAAATCGCCATGCATAGAATGGTTTCAATTCACAGATGCATCCTTTGAGCATATTTGAGATATACATAAAAAAGACAAGTTGGTTTACCTAACATTGGCTGATTACTAAGTACTCCCTCCGTTCACAAATAGAAGATGTTCAAACTTTTTCCAGAATCGGATATATACATACACATTTTAGTGTGTTTGTTAACTCATTTCAGTCTATGTGTACTACATATTGACATATCCAAAACATTTTACATTTGTGAATACAGGGGGTAGGTCATATGATTAGGACTCGAATATCGAAGCTGAGCAGATTCAATTTTGTGGTGGTTTATAAATCCCCACTATAATACATCTATATTGTCATGTCTACCTTACTGATCAGTTTGGAAACCATGGAAACTATACAAAGCCAAGAGCGACTTCAATACTTTTCTACAGGCAGAGTTGTTAGCTGTACATGAACAATCAAGAACTCACAGGGTGCTCACGAGATAGTCATTTGCTAGAGAACTTAAGCACTTCAATTGTATGTTACCAGACAAGTTTGTTTCCGGAGGCCTGCAAGCTCACGAGAACTACGCACTAACGTATACTTGATGATGCCTGTGCGTCGGTGATGCTGATGGTATGGTGTTGTACCGAACTGAGTCCTGCTACACAAGAAGGACAAGTGAAATAACAATGAGTTTTCCTATTGGACCGTTTGCTAGCAGTAACCCGAGGTCAATTATTTTCCGTACCTCTGTCTAGACAGCACGGACTAGGTTGCGTGTATCTACGTTAGTCACTGTCCTCCTTTCACTGTCCAGCACGATAACATGAGATGTCTTCACATGAACGAATGAAAGAGAAACGACTCCTGATCTTCAACATCATAACATATCAGTTTGGCGTCACGTACGTATACGCGCGCGTCCTACTTCCTGACTGTCTGCCTGCAACGAACCAACCAAGGAAATCTCATCTCCCCGCAAAACAAAGAAGGGAAGGAAAAAACAAACCAAGGATGACCAGCTCGGCCTGCTACCCACGTGCATACGCGAGCCAAGGCCCAAGGCCCAAGCCCAGCAGCAGCAAGGCACTTGCCTGATTTCTGGCAAAGCAGGGAGGCACGCCCGGGATCCGTCTACAAAACAGCCCAGATTTAGGTAAAAAATGACGAAACTTGTCAAATCCTCAATTTGGTCGGCCTAGGCCAGAATCCATCTATTTAGGCGCGGCTTGTTGCACTGGTTACGTTGGGCTGGTGTGGGCCGTGTTGCTTCTCAGGTTTGCTTGCTTGCGTCGTGTGCGAGCATAGACCTGTCCTTTTTTGCCTCTGTTTCATCAACAGGTACACGTAGACAAGGGTTAGCAAGGTTTTTTCTCATCATCACACACACGAGTGCGATTCAACTGGTCACACTGATTGAGCCAATTCAGGTGGTCCTCGGTGCCGTCGTAGGTGGCGAACTCGAGCTTGGAGAAGCACGGCGGCGGGTGGGTACGCCTCGTCGACGCAGAGCAGCGAGGATGACGGCGCAGAGTAGGTGGGCGTCAAGGCCCCCCCCCCCTTAGAACAGGGGCCCATCGACACCGTCGTAGGGGCCCGCCGGAGCCCGAGGGTCCGCCGAACTGCAGGGTCCGGGGCGGCGCCGGCGGAGACGGAACGTGCGGCTGGCCCGGGGCCATTGTGTAGACCGGCGCGGATGACCTGGCAAGCCAGGCCGGCAACGGAGACAGCGACGGGGGAATCGCACCTGGTGGAAGGACCAGCCCTGAGGTGGCTGGTGGCGGCGGTGGCAGCTGCAGCTAATGCGGCAGCGGCAAGCTGGGGTGACGGAGGTCGCTGGGGGTGGCGGCTGCCACGGGAGCTGCGGCGGCCCCGTGATGGCAGCGACCGGAGCGGGCGGCTGCGGCCCATAGAGCCCGGCGAGGAAGAGGCGGATGCCCTGGACCGCCTGCGTGAGGTCCCGGAGCACTGCCAACATCTCCTACATCTCCTACGGGGTGAGGATGGTGGAGGCAACCGCGGGGGACGTCCCGGCGGCGGAGGAGACCGGCCGGTCAGCAGCGGGGTACTGCCCGCGGTGGTCATCGGTGACAAGGAGGCGATCGCCAGCGGGAGGGCGGCGGTGGGCGGTGGAGCGGACATGATCGAGCCCGAGACAGCTGATACCAGATTGATAGGAACCGGGTCCCTACCAGGACGAGCTCTTAGTTTATAGGGGTGGAAGGATGGTTGGCGTGGACGAGGGCGCGGCCAACGGCGCTGGGGTGCCGTGATCGCAAGAGAGAGAGGAGGCGCAGGGGGCGGCTAGGGTTAGGTCTCCCGGCTCCTTGAGGAAGCCGAGCAAATATGATTGCTTCTGCTTAATTTCAAAACGGGTCCTTAATTACATGAGTTTAGATAATCCTCCTAATAGGATAATTGGGCTAAGCCCCTAATACGGTAAGATAACTTGGGCCAAGCCCCTAACTGTCCGCGCCATTGGGCCTCCTCCGGCTGTACTGTATGCCCGTCATAACAGTATTTTTCCCCGATGTTTATCTAAAATTGTTTTGGTCCCTTTATTATTAATAACCAAACAACTTTCTTCTACTTATAAAGAGTGCTGGAGCTCATGGCCTTGCCTAAGAAAAACCATATATAATTGCTGAGTTTAGAATAATAGGTGACCTACTGTGTCTCGGGTATACAATGGAAACTTCCAGACCATAAGCTAGATATGCAATGATTTTTTCTTACTATTGCCATGTTTTTTCAATTTATCAAGCTCCAGCCCAAATATCTGATAGTATTTGGGCTGCAGTTAGTGTACTAATTAATTGGATATTTGAGTAGTATTGTCAACAGTAATTGGATATTTGAGTAGTATTGCCATGGCTCCAAGGCCAGGTCCCAGAGCAGAGACAAGAGGAATGAGACACCAGGGACTCACCTAAGTGGTTATCGCTGAGGACGCGCTCGTGGGAGCCCAGATCATCACACAGTGTACGGATTGCTGGATGGGCTCAACGTCGAGCACCTTCAGCTTCCAACCGACTCAATGTGTACGCACAGTGGGAGGCCCACGCAGAAGACGCCACAAGCACCAAACCAAGCCTTCAACACCCAGCAACCGTCGCCAGAGACCACGCGATGACAACGACCAAGACGCGCCGATGATAGCCACCAAGTCGCGCCAACTAGTGGTTTATGTATGCCAGAGTCGACGAAGAATCGGCCACTGGGCGGCTCGCCAACACCCAACGCTGGTGATGTACTCCTCCGCGCACACCACATGGCGGTCTATCATCCTCAACGGAACTGTTGTATCAACTGGACAAAAACCAAAGATACAGATCAGACTATGAAATAATGCTTCTATACTAGATAAATTTCGACACTCTACACCATGCAAAATAGCAATCTGTGAGAGATAAAATGGAGTGGCATAATAAGAGTAAGTAAAGAACAAATGCTTCCATTGCAGTTTTTTAAGGATTTATTTATAACTAGTCAAAAACGACTCAAGTTTTATGTTATTTTTTGCCAAAACAGGAGATTGACACAGAGAAGCAGGCAAACAACATTGAAATACAAAAAGTGACTTACACTGGTGGAAAGAAACGGCACATTGTCATGCACACGCAGCTTCTGGATCTGAACCAAACAGAAATAACACACATTACGAACCAAACATCTTCAATGCATATCCTAGTTCATGACCACGTCACCAGCTTAACTACATGAAGTATGTATCACCATCTCCAGAATTACCAGTTGGACTGCATTGCTAGCACCTCCATTACCAGATTGAGTTCAAGTTCTTGCCATCATGCTCGAGCTCGAGCACCCAACTGAAGCTTGAGCACTAGCACTCTAGCAGATCTGAACGCAGAAAAAAAAATGAAATCAAATAAAACAATAGGAACATAATTAAACAACAGGAAAATGAAATCATGCCCAGCGCATCAAGCAATCAAGAAATGGGGGAAAATCATCATAAATTATTGGTAATGATTAAATATGTCAGACTTATAATAGGCACCGCAAATGTCAAGAGTCAGTAAATAGATTCCCTCCAAATTCTACCATCAACAATCACAGCATGTACGGATCTAAATAATAACGATCACTGAATGAATGCAAATCACAGGGTCACATCACATCTACATACTATATAAGTCATAAGCATATAAGCACTAACAGTCTATGCAATGAGCTACAACTCTGAAGGAAGTAATTGATGGGGATATAGGCATGAACATAATATGTGATAGTACCAAATGATGATACGAAGGAGTAATAAAACTCAGAGAACCCCTTTCTCAGATCAGCACATGCCGAACACTGTGCATTATTATCTCCTGTGAACAAATTTCATTGTGGATTAAAAAAGTCAAGCAGATATTACACACATAGTGAACCAAACATCTTCCGTATGTATGTATCCTAGTTCATCATCACAACGTAACCAGCTTAATAATTATATGTAGTACTAGTATGTAGCATCATGTCCAGAATTACACAAGCAGCAGTCAACACTTAGGACTAGCAGATTGAGAGATCCAGCTCTTGCCATTGTATTTGGACATTTTACAACCAACTACGGTACTTTGTTGAGTTGCCATCTCCTATACCAGGATTTCTACAAGCCGACGTCTTACTAAAAGATACTACTCCCATCTTTCGCCATCTCCTTTACCTAAATACACAGTAAACTCATGCAATGTATCAGCCAACAGAAAAAAGCCAAGACACTACGCACAAAAGAATATGATTTTGTTTCGTACGCGATGCCAGTGTGGTCCCCAACTCAAGCAAATCAAGGATGGTACATTCAAAAATTCATTCATGCACTACAAATCAAGGACGAAGCTGTTCGGAATTCAGAAATTCGTCCAGGCAAACAAAATTTACCACGGCTCGATGGCCGTGGGCACACAGAGCATGAGAGAGACTACAGAGATCAGATGAGAAAACAATGGCTTACGTATGCCAGAGTCGACGAAGAATCAGCCACCGGAGGGTTGCGGCAGGGCGCCAACACTGGTGATGTACTCCTCCGCGCACACCACACGGCAGTCTATCATCCTCAATGCAACCGCTGTATCAACTCGACGAAAACCAAGCATACACATCAGACTATGAAATAATGCTTCTATACTAGAAAAATGTCTACACTCTACACCATGCAAAACAATGATCTGTGAAAGATAAAATGGAGTGACATAATAAGAGCAAGTAAATAACGAATGCTTCCATTGCAGTTTTTTAAGGATTTATTTATAACTAGTCAAAAAATTACTCAACATTTTATTTATTTTCCCAAATCCGGAGATTGACACAAAGGGAAGCAGACAAACAACATGGCATTAAAAAGCGACTTACACTGTTGGAAAGACACATAGCTTCTGGATCTGGACCAAACAGATATTTCACACATAGTGAACCCAAACATCTTCGATACGTATAGTAGTTCATGACCATGTCACCAGCTTCACTACATCTACATGAAGTATGGATCACCATTTCCAGAATTACACTAGCAGCGGCAACACTTGGACAACATTGCTAGCTCCTCCATTGCCAGATTGAGTTCCAGTTCTTGCCATCATGCTCGAGCTTGAGCTCCGAGCTGAAGCTTGAGCTGTAGCTGATCTGAACGGAGAAGAAGTGTGAAAACATATCAAACAATAGGAAGAAAGTTAAACAACTGGAAAATGAAATCATGCCCAGCATATCAAGCAACCAAGAAACTGCGAAAAAACATAAAAAATCATGGGTAATGATTCAACATGACAGACTTGTAATAGACCCCGCAAATGCCAAGAGTAAGCAAATAGAATCCCTTCAAACTCTACGATCATCAATCACAGCATGTACGGATCTAAATAACAATGATGGTCGGATGAATGCAAATTACAGAGTCTACGATCATGTCCTACATACTGCAACAGTGTATGCGGTAAGCTACAGCTCTGAAGGTAGTAATTGATAGGGCTACTGCAGATATAGGCATGAACAAACTAGTACAACCTCTGTACCAAAATAAAAGAAGTTTTTGTAGGCTAAAAAAACTAGCCTAAAAAATGTCTTATCTTTTGACAGGGAGGGAGTACTCGCTAGTACAAAATGATGATAGGAAGGAAAAATAAAACTGAGACATTGCAGAATCTGCTGCAAGCACTGAACCAATTTTTTTCATCAGATTAGCAAATGCCGGACATTGTGCATCAATATCTCGTGTGAAAAGAGACGTCATTGTTGGATTAAGAAAAACAAATAGACAAGTACTTCCTCCGTTTCTAAATATAAGTCTTTGTAGAGATTTCACTATGGACTACATACGGAGCAAAATGAGTGAATCTACACTCTAAAATGCATCTATATACATCCGTATGTGGTTCATAGTGAAATCTCTACAAAGACTTATACTTAGGAACGGAGGGAGTATTTCACACATACTCCCTTTGTTCCTAAATATAAGTTTTTTTAGAGATTCTAATAAGAACTACATACGGAGCAAAATGAGTGAATCTACACTCCAAACGGCACATCCGTATGTAGTCCATATTGAAATCTCCAAAAAGACTTACATTTCAGAACGGAGGGAGTAGAACCAAACACCTTCAATACCTGTGTATCCTAATTCATCATCACCACATGACCAGCTTAATAATTACACAAAAGTATATATGCATCATCAGTCGAGAATTAGACGGAAGCAGCCAACACCTGGGCTACCAGATTGAGTTCCAGTTCTTGCCGTTGTGCTGGAGCTCGAACTCCAATCCGCTAGCTAGCTCCTAGTACTAGCAGATGTGAATACCCACCCAACGGGTAGGGGG
>LR738713.1:19361310-19390332 GCA_902687465.1 Secale cereale
TTTCCATTTTTTGATGTTTAATTGTTAGTGTTAGTGTTAGAAAAGAATTAGAAGAAGTAGAAGTAGTAGAAGAAGAAGAAAAGAAAAGAAGTAGAAAAAAGATGAAAAAAGAAAAAGAAGAAAAGAAGTAGAAGAAGAAGAAAGGAAGAAAATAAAAGAAGTAGAAAAAATATGAAAAAAGAAGAAGAAGAAAGGAAGAAAAGAAAAGAAGTAGAAAAAATATGAAAAAAGAAGAAGAAGAAGAAGTAGAAGAAGTAGAAGAAGAAGAAAAGAAGAAACAAAAAGAAGTGAAAAGGTAGAAAAAAGATGAAAGAAGAAGAAGAAGAAAGGAAATAAGAAGAAGAAGAGAAAGAAAGAAGAAGAAGGATAGAAGGAAACATCACGACACGACACCCCGACCCCGACACGGCACCCCGACACCGACACGACACCCCGACCCCCGACACCTCCCGAAAAGGTGTTCTTTGGCCTTCCAGAGGCCGGCAGGGTCATATATTTGTGAATTATTAGTTAGGTCATATATTTTTTGATTTTGTTATGAAAAACATCATATATAATTGTGTTGATCGGGTAGATTTAAATGTGAAGTTGTTTCATCGCTGCGAGGTTTGGTGTTTGACGACCTCGCCGTGCGTTTGACGAGCTCTGCTCCTTCGTTCGTGGGTGAGCACAAATGACATGTCCTCCTCCCCCATTAATTATTTGCTCTGTTGAGGTGTTCGTGCCAGTGAAACTTGATAGCTAGCTATATATGTGTCTTGAATCATCAGTATGCGTAACCAATATGTGTCTCCCGTTCGAAATCGTCATAGTTATAAATATGCATGCATTTGCATATTTATAACCTTGATTCTTTCGAATTGTCCAACGCTATCCATGGACAGCCCGAGTATGTGTAGATTGGGTTCGTTTTCCCATATGCTTTGCTCCGGATCCGACGCATAAATTTCGTCAGTGCCTCCCCTGTTGTTCTCCGGGTACACATCCTCTCTGTTTATTGCAGAGACGTGTATCAGGAGAACAGCGGGGAGGTGCTGTCGAAATTTTGCGTCGGATCCGTGATACGTCTCAAACGTATCCATAATTTTTGCTTGTGACATGCTTGTTTTGCATCATTGTCTCATGTTTATATCAAAGTTTTTATCTTTTTAGGCATTTATTGGACTAACCTACTAATGGTTGCAAAAGTGCACAATGTTCTTGTTTTACACTTTATTGTGTAGGAATTACTTGGAAATTGACAAAAACGCAAAAGGAGTCGTATTGGAGTAGGACTCTGACTTTCCTGAAATCTGTCTGAGAACGTTTTTTAAAGATGGTCACGTTCCGGCCCGAAGACGACGTCAAACGGAAAACGTCTAGTTGCGAAAGTTGTGGGAATTTCGAGAGGATGCTTCTGGATATAAAATTCGTCCAAATCGGAGTCCGGACGGCCGAGAAAAGCCCGTTTTACTGAAGCCCAAAATCTGATGACGGGAATCCGAGAGTCTATATAAAGAGAGGAAACCTAGGTCACCAAGGGCCACGAATTTTCCTCCTCCCAAGCCGCCATCTTGGAGGGGAGGACCAGCACCATTGCAGCACCATCCACAAGGAAGAAGGGGGGGCCAAGGAGCCGCTGCCCCCTAGGGCCGTCGCCGCCCCCAAGGGCCGCCGCCGCCCCTAGGGCCGCCGCCGCCCCCTAGGGCCGCCGGCCGTCTCCTCCTCGCGGGGCTGCACCTCTCCATCAACACCACCATCAAGCTCCTCCTCACCATGTCCATGTGTGAGTAGTCTTCTCCGGGGCTGAGGGCTTGTACGTGTAGCTATGTGGTCAATTCTCTCTCCCATGATGTGATCTTCGTTGTGATCATAGGCTATGTTAATCTAGGGTGATCCCATGATATTTCCCCTTCATCTATGTATTGAATTGATGTACTCACTTGTCTTTATCTAGTATAATCCCCGAGACCAAGGTGACAGCGGTCTATTGGACATGGATTAGAAGAATATTTTCATGAGTGATTTCCTCTTTTGTGTGTTGATTGAAGATTGAGAGTTTCTTGGTGCTTGTCTTTGACTATCCTTGAGATATGTTGTGGTGATTGTGGTACTCTCTTTGGATGGCCGCGGTGACATTGGGAAATCCATAGATTGAGAACTACGAATTTTGAGGTGTGCTTTTGTAGCCCTACATAATTCTCGTCCTCTCTTGACCACAAATGAATGACCTCCGGGTGCGTCTCCATTGCATGTTTTATGGGAAATATCATGTGATTAGACTATGTTAATGTTGTTGGGAGTTGCCACTAGTGAAAGTATGAAGCCTAGGCCTTGTTTCCACCATTGCAATACCATTTGTGCTCACGTTTACCACTTGTTTGCTTGCTGCACTTTTTATTACAGATTTATATTACTTTGCTTTGCCACTCCTATCATCCATATTTTACCATCTCTTTGCCGAACTAGTGCACATATACAACTCCTAGTTGTATTAGGTGTGTTGGGGACACAAGAGACTTCTTGTATCTTGATTGCAGGGTTGCTTGAAAGGGGTACGTTCAACCTCCACTTCCCTGAGTTCGATAAACCTTGGGTTACTCATTTAAGAGAAATTTGCTGCTGTCCTACAAACCTCTGCTCTTGGAGGCCCAACACTCTCTACAGGAATAGAAGCGTGTAGTAGACATCAAGCTATTTCTGGCGCCGTTGCTGGGGAAGTGAGGTAAGTGAAGGTACATTCTCTATATCTTGCAATTAAATCTTTTTGTTTCTTGTTTTTATTTCACTAGTTATGTTTATGGAAAACCGCAATCTTAGTTCGCTGCTTGGGGAAGGCCGCTTTACCACACCCGTGGTAGAGAAGTCTCCTCCACCTACTGAATGTATCCCGTTCAAAATACCACTTGGGATAATTGAAATAATTAGGAATGATTGTTATGATGGGACAGTCAATCCTAGTATTCATTTGTTGAAACTTACAGAACTTTGTGAGTTGTTTAAGATTTCAGGTTTGACAAGAGATGGAGTCATGAGGAAATTATTTGCCTTGTCACTGAAAGGAAAAGCATTGGAATGGTATAGGCTACTAGATGACTCTCACCTGCTAGATTGGGAAGAGATCCAGTCTCTCTTTTACTCCAAGTTTCATCCTCTTCATGAAGTCCATGAGAATAGGAATTATGTTTATAATTTCTATCCTCATGACGGAGAGAGCATAGCTCAAGCTTGGGGGAGACTGAAAACGTTAATGCTAAAATTTCCTAACCATGGGCTCCCCAAAGATATGATTATTACTAATTTCTATGCGAGGCTCTCTCGACAGGATAAAGATTTGCTCGATGCTTCCTCTATGGGTTCTTTCACAAACGAAAAGATTGATGCTAAATGGGAACTCCTTGAAAGAATTCAACGCAACACTGAAGATTGGGAGATCGACAAAGGTAAAGAGTCAGGTATAATTTATGAGTATGATTGCATTAAGTCCTTTGTTGAAACTACAAGTTTTAATAAGTTTAGCGCTAAGTTTGGGCTTGATTCTCAACTCCTTGTTGATTTCCTCAAATCTTTTGCTTCACATCTTAATATGCCTAAGGAAGATTGGATCAAGCATCATGAACCTTTTAAAGAGATTTGCAAAGAAAATGAAATTGTTCATGATGATTGCAACATGCATGATCCAATTCCTAAAAATGAAGTTTTATATAAGCATGTTAATTTTTGTGGAGTGGATAGACCTTGTGAAAGGCCTACGATTGAAGAAGAGAAGTATTGTAAGCAACATAAGCATGAAAGAACAATCACTTGGGTCAGAGATTTAAATGAAATTGCTAGAGAATTGTGTGACCTTTATCCTTTTACTTGTGAACTTTGCTGTATAGAGGGTCACTTTAATTTTCAATGCATGCACTTTCAAAACATAACTGTTAACCAGTTGTGTGATAACATGATCACCTCTGATCTTTATGATGAGCTTATGTTATTTTTGATGTGTGAGGAGTTATCAGAAAAGACTTCTTGGCTAGATGTTAATGCCATAGGAATAAAAAACACTTTGCAAAATTGCCATCTCTATTGTGTTGTTAATTGCCATGAAAATGATTACATAAGTAAGATAAGAAAGGAGGGAACTTTACCAAAGTATAAAAATGTCTCTTATATTTCTGCTAATAAAAAGGAGAGTTTCTCCCAAGTTTCCCCTATTGTTTCTAATGATAAACCAGGATATGTGGAGAAGCTTCATCTCCAACCACTCCCTCCTAAGGTGAAGAAGAAGAAAAAGAAGAGGAGGAGGAAGAGGAGCAAGAAGGAAGAAGAATGGGTATCAACCTGGCCTGAGCATATTCCTCCCATCAACTTTTATCCTAACGGTTGTATGTTTAAAGAAGAAGGTGAAGTTTATTGCCTTAATTATCATCTTGATGATACGTCCGTAGGTACTATTGAAGATGATTTTGATTATGATATGCATGTTACTTATTGTGATTGGGAAAAAATGATGATAATGCTACTTATGATCTTGAAAATCTTTTTGGTACCAACTCTGAAAGTGATGATATGGAAAGCTCTAAGCTTGGGGATGATAGGATTGCAAATCCTTTACCCACTAGTGATGTGACAATTGATAATTCTTTTGCTAGTAAGAATAAAGACAACATGTTTACAAATATAGTTGCTAGCAATGATAATGCTCTTCTCTACTATGATGATGTTGTAACTCCAATCTATAGTGTTCAAGTTGTTTATGATAGTCCTACTCTCACTATTACCAATGAGAAAGATTATGCTTATGTGGAGAGTAAGAGTACCTTTTTGCATGTGGATCATGGTAACAAGGCTTTATGTGATGCTTATATTGTTGAGTTTATTCATGATCCCACTGAAAATTATTATGAGAAGGGAACATATGCTTATAGATATTTCAATAATATCAAGTTCCCTCTCTTTATGTTGAAGGTTTTGAAGCTGCACTTGTTTTGTCTTCCTATGCTTATTGCTTTGTGCTTCAATGAATTATTCTATTGCAATATTCCTAAGCATAGGAAGCATGTTAGGCTTAAATGTGTTTGGTATTTGCTTCTTGATGCTCTCTTTTGTTCTTCAGCTCTTATTCCTACGAGAGCATCATTAAAGTCTTAAGCCTATCTTTATGGCTATAAAGAAAGAGCTCTAGGGAGACAACCCTTGTTATCTTTGCTTTCAGTGTGTTCTTTCAGTTTTTAGTGGTCTTGATGTTTGTTACTACTGTAGCAACATCATTGTATCTTTATTTTTCAGCTTTGTGCCAAGTTTAGCCTCCGATTGCAAGAAAGTTCAAAAGTTGTGACGTGCTGTCCAGGAAACAGATTCTGCCCTTGGACAGAAAAATTCGTATAAAATCACCAGATCTTATTTTTGGTCTGAATTTTTTTGACAGCGTGCTCTATACAATTGGCTTTCGGGCGTCTGTTCTGAGTTTTTTTATTTGAGTTGCAGAAGTGCCCCGAAAAAATTATTTACTACCTGCTGGTCTGTTTTTCACAGATTCTGCCCTGTTTTGCCTTTTCTTCGTTTTGCAAACTTTGAGCTTGCTTTTTCTTTGCAAAAACCTTTTGGCAATCTTGAGAAACAGTATCTCTTCAAGATTATCCTTATTTCCAGTAGGTAAAATTAATTTTATTGTGGGTACTAACCTCGCTAATCAGATTATGATGAGTTATGTATGAAGGGAGTTTTCAAGTGTGCGAGGGAAGATGATAAAAGAAGATTCAGGAGGGTCAAACGCTCAAGCTTGGGGATGCCCCCGTGCACCCCCAAGAAATATTCAAGAAGACTCAAGCGTCTAAGCTTGGGGATGCCCCCATGCATCCCCTTCTCCATCAACAATTATCAGTTCGTCTTTCGTTCCACTATATTTTAATCACTTCATGCGTTATGTGCTGTGCTTGGAGCGTCTTGCTCTTAGTTTCCTTTTTAGTTTTCTTTAGCTTTGCTTGCTGTTCATAATAAGTTAGATCCTAGCCTTCATTGTTTGGGATAGAAATACGCTCCACTTCAACCTAGAACACAACATAGGATTTTTATGCTTATCTTTGCTGTGTGTGTTCTTTATCTTTTCATAGCTGCTGTCATGCTTAGCTCTTAGTTTTCATGCTTATCTTTTTAAGAGCTTTTGTTTAGGTTGTTGCTTCTGGAACTCTCTTGAGTTTTCATGCTTATCTTGTTAAGAGAGTTGGCTTCTGTGGCACTGGTTGATATGTCTATGATAAAAATGCTATGTGCATAATGGTGCTTAGTAGTTCATGTTTTCTTATGGTTAGTCTCAAATAGCCGGGGGTTCTTAATGTGTTATTGAAGTACCAGCATGATTTGTTTGCCTATGATGTGGTATGGTTTAGTGATATCTTCCTCCAAGAATTTATTTTGATTGACTTGGCATATGCTCACGCATATTTAAGACTGTAAAGAAAGTCTATCAAGCCTTGATGGTCTTTAATTTCTGAGTAGTGATATAACTTTCATGCCCGATTCAATGTTGCTTTGTCGCTCTGCATGATTATGGCCTTCATTGCTCTCTTAGTTGGTCGCTCCCAGTCTTTTGCTAGCCTTCACCTGTACTAAGCGGACTGACTGCTTGTGCATCCAAAATCCTTGAAACCAGTTATGCCATATGAGTCCACCATACCTACCTATATGTGGTATTTCACCACCACTCCAAGTAAATTTACATGTGCTACCTTTAAAACCTTCAAAATAATTCCTTGTTTTTGCAATACATAGCTCATGGGAAAGTAGCTTAAAAACTATTGTGGTAAAGAATATGTCGCTTATGTATCTTATTTCTTATAATTTGCTTGTTGAGCGGTATCCATGTTTCTGGGGACGCCATCAACTGTTACACTTTTGTTGAATATCATGTGAGTTGCTATGCATGTTCGTCTTGTCTGAAGTAAGGGTGGTTTGCCATGAGTTGAATGGTTTGAGTATGCATATTGTTAGAGAAGAACATTGGGCCGCCAACCAAAGCCATGTATCATGGTGGAAGTTTTAGCTTGGACATTAATCCTCAATCTCTTATGAGAATATTATCTGTTGTTGAATGCTTAAGCATTAAAGAGGAGTCCATTATCTATTTTCTATGTTGTCCCGGTATGGATGTCCTCAAGTTGAGATCTATCAAAAACGAGAAATCAAATGCGATCTATCTCCTTGGACCTTTGTACAGGTGACATAGAGGTACCCCTTTGTGACACTTGGTTGAAACATATGTAATGCAATGATAATCCATGGAAATCCGAGCTAATTAGGACAAGGTGCGAGCACTATTGGTATTCGATGCATGAGGCTTGCAACTTATAGGATGTCTTATGCATAACACATATGAAGTATTACTACCGTTGACAAAATTGTTTCTATGTTTTCAAAATAAAAAGCTCTAGCACATGAGTAATCCCTGCTTCCCTCTGCGAAGGGCCATTCTTTACTTTTATGTTGAGTCTCCACCTTCTTACTTCAAAGCACGAACTATTGAGAGCATGATTGTCATTCTGAGTGTAATGTGCATTGTCCCAAAGTACCATTGTCTTCTGCATGATTGTGATATCGCTTATCCTGAAATCATTGTATCTAGTCGTCACTTAAACTTCGGAGGTGCTCCTGCATTTATGTTTTGCTTCACCAAAGGGGGCAAGCGAGGTATCACTTTGTCATGTTTGGACACCATGCTCACTACAAATCTATTGGGTGTTTCAGTATCATATTGTAAACTTTCAGTTCTTTGTGATATTCTCATGAGGCAACTTAATTACTAAAGATTCATTATCTCAATAAGCATTTGTCATGTGATTGTGAAAGACTCTTTCGTAGCATGTCACCACAGAAATTATGCTTGTTATCATTTACCTACTCGAGGACGAGCAGGAATTAAGCTTGGGGATGTTGATACGTCTCAAACGTATCCATAATTTTTGCTTGTGACATGCTTGTTTTGCATCATTGTCTCATGTTTATATCAAAGTTTTTATCTTTTTAGGCATTTATTGGACTAACCTACTAATGGTTGCAAAAGTGCACAATGTTCTTGTTTTACACTTTATTGTGTAGGAATTACTTGGAAATTGGCAAAAACGCAAAAGGAGTCGTATTGGAGTAGGACTCTGACTTTCCTGAAATCTGTCTGAGAACGTTTTTTAAAGATGGTCACGTTCCGGCCCGAAGACGATGTGAAACGGAAAAAGTCTAGTTGCGAAAGTTGTGGGGAATTTCGAGAGGATGCTTCTGGATATAAAATTCGTCCAAATCGGATTCCGGACGGCCGAGAAAAGCCCGTTTTACTGAAGCCCAAAATCTGATGACGGGAATCCGAGAGTCTATATAAAGAGAGGAAACCTAGGTCACCAAGGGCCACGAATTTTCCTCCTCCCAAGCCGCCGTCTTGGAGGGGAGGACCAGCACCATTGCAGCACCATCCACAAGGAAGAAGGGGGGCCAAGGAGCCGCTGGCCCCTAGGGCCGTCGCCGCCCCCAAGGGCCGCCGCCGCCCCTAGGGCCGCCGGCCGTCTCCTCCTCGCGGGGCTGCACCTCTCCATCAACACCACCATCAAGCTCCTCCTCACCATGTCCATGTGTGAGTAGTCTTCTCCGGGGCTGAGGGCCTGTACGTGTAGCTATGTGGTCAATTCTCTCTCCCATGATGTGATCTTCGTTGTGATCATAGGCTATGTTAATCTAGGGTGATCCCATGATATTTCCCCTTCCTCTATGTATTGAATTGATGTACTCACTTGTCTTTATCTAGTATAATCCCCGAGACCAAGGTGACAGCGGTCTATTGGACATGGATTAGAAGAATATTTTCATGAGTGATTTCCTCTTTTGTGTGTTGATTGAAGATTGAGAGTTTCTTGGTGCTTGTCTTTGACTATCCTTGAGATATGTTGTGGTGATTGTGGTACTCTATTTGGATGGCCGCGGTGACATTGGGAAATCCATAGATTGAGAACTACGAACTTTGAGGTGTGCTTTTGTAGCCCTACATAATTCTCGTCCTCTCTTGACCACAAAGGAATGACCTCCGGGTGCGTCTCCATTGCATGTTTTATGGGAAATATCATGTGATTAGACTATGTTAATATTGTTGGGAGTTGCCACTAGTGAAAGTATGAAGCCTAGGCCTTGTTTCCACCATTGCAATACCATTTGTGCTCACGTTTACCACTTGTTTGCTTGCTGCACTTTTTATTATAGATTTATATTACTTTGCTTTGCCACTCCTATCATCCATATTTTACCATCTCTTTGCCGAACTAGTGCACCTATACAACTCCTAGTTGTATTAGGTGTGTTGGGGACACAAGAGACTTCTTGTATCTTGATTGCAGGGTTGCTTGAAAGGGGTACGTTCAACCTCCACTTCCCTGAGTTCGATAAACCTTGGGTTACTCACTTAAGGGAAATTTGCTGCTGTCCTACAAACCTCTGCTCTTGGAGGCTGATACGTCCAAAATGCATCACTATTTTGTATCATAATTTATCCCTATTGATTGATATATTTCACGTTATGATGATGTTCTTATGATGTTTTGGTCTATTTTACACAGTTTGCAACTTTCCGATGCCGGAACAGCAGACGCAGGATTCAGGAGGAAAAAGTGGATGCTGAGTTGCTGAAGAAGAATACCTCCAAATTACCTGAAAATTGACGGGAGGTATTTTTCAGACGAATCACGAAGAAACGCAAAAGGGGTCAGAGGGGGGCCACAGGGTGCCCAGGCGGCTTGGGGGCGCGCCCCCCCTGGCCGCGCCGGGGGGCGCCTGGAGCCCCTGGCCCACCTCTGGTCGCCCCCTTTTGCATATATGCTCTCTGTTATCCAAAAACCCTAGGCACGGGACTTTTTACGGAGTTCCGCCGCCGCTTCGAGGCGGAAACCTACAGAGAAGAAAAGGGCATCTCTGGCGGGCAGATTCCACCGGGGAGATCACCTCCCGGAAGGGGAGATCGTCGCCATCGTCATCACCATCGTCACGGGCATCATCGAGATCATCATCAACATCATCCCCAACACCAGCACCATCTCCATCTTCATCCAAATCTCATCTTACAATCGGAACTCGTGTTGTAACTCGTACTACCTATCCTCTCTACTCCATCGGTGTTGATTACTACTTTGTGGTGAATGCTATTGAGTTTTGTTGGAGAAATATTATTATGTCCAGATTGTTTATCACATATTTATCCCCACTGATCATGATCTCTTTTATGTCTTGTGAGTAGTTACCTTAGTTCTTGAGGACATGGGGAAAGTCTTGTTGTTAGTAGTCATATGATGTTGAAGTAATGTGTGTTGTTCGATACTTAAGTTGTGTTGTCATTCTACTAGTGGTGTTGTGTGAGTCGAACACCCAACACTTCGCCTTATTAAGGACCTAGGAGAATACATTGTGTATAAAGAATGCTTATGGTGGGTTGCCGGAGTGACAGAAACCCGAACCCCAGTTCGCACGCTTTTGCATAAGGGAATAATGGATCCTCGATCGTATTGCTATGGTTAGGCTTTTGCCTTAAATTCTATCTTGTATTTGCGGATGCTTGCAAGGTGTTTAATCATAAGAGTGCATTCATCTTAGTCTAGAGAGTGCACTAGCATAGATCCACCCACTCAACACTTATCAACACATAACATAGTATCGATACGGAATATGGCGAAAGCACATGACTACCTCTCCCGTGTGTCCTCAGGAACGCTTTAGTCTTTATAAGTTCAATTGCTAGGCCTCTCCTTTGCTAAGAAAGGATTGGGCCACTTGTTACTCTCAGTACCTTTTACGTTACTTGCCTTTACATTCCTGTTGCTTATACCGAGAAAACCCCTAAAAGTTATCTTTCAGTGCTTGCAGTAATTTCTTGCTCAGAATCGCTTATCAATACCTTCTGCTCCTCGTTGGGTTCGACACTCTTACTTATCGAAAACGCTGCAATAGATCCCTTACGGTTGAGGGTCATCAAGTACCGTTTTCTGGCGCCGTTGCCGGGGAGCGTAGCGCTATTGGTAAAGTGAAATTGGTAAGAAAGTTTTTTATAATTCTGTTTTTATTTTTGCTATTTGCTGCTCCTTGTCCTTATGGACAACCCTATTATTGGATCGTTGCTTGCGGGAAGACGCCCCACACCTGTGGTGGTTGATCCTCCCCCTACTGAAATTGTGCCTTATAAAATACCAGCTGGTATTATCGATTATGTTTTGGCTAATCGTTACGCAGGAGACAGACATCCCGGTGAACACTTGCTATATCTGTCACAACTATGTTCATTATTTAAGCTTGCAGGTGTATCGAGGGAGTTTGTCATGAGGAAATTGTTTATCGTATCACTTATAGATAAAGCTTCAGATTGGTATGGGCTTCTCGATAACTCACACTTGCTGGACTGGCAGGAGCTTATGTCTCTCTTTTATACTAAGTTTTATCCTCTTCATGAAATTCATCGAGACATGAATTATATCTATAACTTTAGGTCTCGTGACGGAGAAAGCATTGCTCAAGCTTGGGGGAGATTGAAGTCCCTAATGCTCAAATGCCCTATTCATAAGCTTCCCAAGGAAATTATACTTACAATTTTTTATTCCAGACTTTCTCGTCAGGATAAGGAGATGCTGGATGCCTCCTCTAGTGGGGTATTTCAGAAGAAGAGTGTTTAAGAAAGGTGGGATCTCCTTGAAAGAATCCAGAGGAATACCGAAGATTGGGAAATTGATAAAGGTATTGAACCCACTATAAATTATGAACATGATTATATTGAGAGCTATGTGGAAACTGATTACTTCAATACTTTTTGCTCTAAGATTGGTCTTGATTCCCATCTAGTGATTGATTTGTGTAAGAATTTTGCCTCTCACGTTGATTCTTTTAAAAGGAAGAGAGACCAGCACCATGAACCTTTTAAAGAACCACCTATTGATATTTATGTTGCTGACCCTATTTTGCCTGCAGTTATATATGAAAAGCCTCCTTTTCCCACGAGGATAAGGGAGCATTCTCTTGTGACAGGCATAATAAATAAAAGTGAGAGAAGAGTTGATGAGCCTGAGGACCAGATCAGGGTCGATCCTCAAGTTGCATTGATTAAAGACCTTGCTTCTGATGATGTTTTGGATTCCAATATAAATTTTTGTGCTGTTTCCACTAACCTTGTCACAGCCAAGAATAAAGGCCCAATTTCAGGTACTCCAGTGGTATCTGTTAAAATAGGAGATCACAATTATTATGGGCTATGCGATTTGGGATCGAGTGCAAGTGCTATCCCCTATTCACTTTATGAAGAGATCATCGGTGAGATTTCCCCTTGTGAACTTGAAGAAGTTGATGTTACTATTCATCTTGCAAATAGAACAACTATCTCTCCTATCGGAATTGTGAGGGACGTTGAAGTCCTATGTGGAAAGGTAAAATACCCTACCGACTTTTTAGTACTTGGTTCAGAGAGAGACAATTTTTGTCCAATTATTTTTGGTAGACCTTTTCTTAGAACTTGTGGAGCTATAATAGATTGCAAGAAAGGTAAAGTTTCTGTTGAATTCGATGGTGAGCCATATGAATTTAATTTTTCTAAGTTCTCTAAGCAGCCTCGTGGTACTGATTTACCTAGTGATGATAAAATTATTGAAAGTATTGCCTCTATTGCTATTCCCCCTAATGATCCTTTGCAGCAATACATGGAGGACCACGAGAATGATTTGCATATGCAGGAAAGAAATGAATTAGATGAAATATTCTTGAGGCAGCCTGCTATCCTGAAGCACAACCTTCCGGTTGAACCTTTGGGAATTTTATCAAAACCGAAAGAAGACCCGGTGTTCGATCTTAAACCTCTTCCCGATACGCTCAAGTATGCTTATTTAGATGAAAAGAAAGTATATCATGTTATTATCAATTCTAACCTTTCAGGATATGAAGAGGAGCGATTATTGGAAGTACTTCGTAAACACCGAGGCGCAATTGGCTACACCCTTGATGACCTTAAGGGGATTAGTCCATCTATCTGTCAACATACTATCAACCTTGAGCCTGATGCTAAACCAGTTGTTGATCATCAATGACGGTTGAACCCGAAGATGATGGATGTCGTGAGGACTGAGATTCTCAAGCTTCTAGCCGCAGGTATTATCTACCCTATAGCTGATAGTAAGTGGGTAAGTCCGGTACATTGTGTTCCTAAGAAAGGAGGTACAACTGTGGTTCCTAATGATAAAAATGAATTAATACCTCAGAGAATTATTATTGGATATAGAATGTGTATTGATTACAGGAAGTTGAACAAGGCAACCAGGAAGGATCACTACCCGTTGCCGTTCATCGACCAAATGCTTGAAAGGTTATCCAAAAATACCCACTTTTGTTATCTCGATGGTTATTCTGGCTTCTCTCAAATTCATGTTAACACTGCCGATCAAGAGAAGACCACTTTTACTTGTCCCTTTGGTACTTATGCTTACAGACGTATGCCTTTTGGTTTATGTAATGCCCCTGCTACTTTTTAGAGGTGTATGTCTGCCATCTTTCATGGTTTCTGCGGGGATATTATGGAAGTCTTCATGGACGATTTCTCCGTCTATGGAACCTCTTTTGACCATTGTCTTCACAACCTTAATAAAGTTTTGCAGAGATGCGAGGAGACAAATTTGGTACTCAACTGGGAGAAGTGCCACTTTATGGTTAATGAAGGAATTGTTCTTGGTCACAAGATTTCCGAAAGGGGAATTGAAGTGGACAAGTCCAAGATCGAAGCTATTGAGAGGATGCCCTATCCAAGGGACATCAAAGGTATTCGCAGTTTTCTCGGTCATGCAGGTTTTTATAGAAGATTCATTAAAGACTTTTCTAAAACCTCGAGACCCCTCACTAATCTTCTCCAGAAGGATGTTCCTTTTGTATTTGATGAAAATTGTAAGGAAGCTTTTGAAGTCCTTAAGAAAGCTTTAATAACTGCTCCTATAGTACAACCACCTGGCTGGAATCTACCTTTTGAGATTATGTGTGATGCAAGTGATTTTGCTGTTGGAGCTGTTTTAGGACAAAGAGTTGATAAGAAATTGAATGTTATACATTATGCTAGTAAAACCCTTGATAGTGCTCAAAGAAATTATGCTACTACTGAGAAAGAATTCTTAGCTGTAGTTTTTGCTTGTGATAAGTTTAGGCAGTATATTGTTGATTCCAAAGTTATTATTCATACTGATCATGCTGCCATTAAGTATCTTATGACAAAGAAGGATGCCAAGCCAAGGCTTATCAGATGGGTACTCCTTCTTCAAGAATTTGATTTGCAGATTGTTGATAGGAAAGGGGAAGACAATCCGGTGGCGGACAATCTTTCAAGGATGGAAGATATACCGCACGACCCCATCCCAGTTAACGATAGTTTTCCAGACGAGCAACTTGCCGTTGTAAAAGTACAATCTCTTTCCGATCCTTGGTATGCAGATTATGCTAATTTTATTGTTGCAAAGTATTTGCCTCCAGGTCTAACATTTCAGCAAAGGAAGAAATTCTTTCATGATTTGAGGCACTACTTTTGGGATGACCCACATCTTTTCAAAGAAGGTCCCGACGGGATCGTGAGAAGGTGCATTCCGGAACATGAGCAGAAGGACATTCTCAGACGGTGTCATGATAGTCCCTATGGAGGACATCATGCCGGTGAAAGGACTGCACATAAGGTTCTTCAATCAGGTTTTTATTGGCCTACTCTCTTTAAAGATGCTAGAAATTATGTTTTAGCCTGTGATAAATGTCAGAGAGTTGGAAACATTAGTAGAAGGAATGAGATGCCTATGAATTACTCACTAGTGATTGAACCTTTCGATTGTTGGGGTTTTGATTTTATGGGTCCTTTTCCTTCTTCACACAAGTACACTCACATTTTAGTAGCTGTTGATTATGTGACCAAGTGGGTTGAAGCAATCCCCACTGAAAGTGCTGATCACAAAACATCTTTGAAAATGCTTAAAGATGTAATTTTTCCTAGGTTTGGTGTACCAAGGTATCTCATGACTGATGGGGGATCACACTTCACGCACGGAGGTTTTAGAAAAGCTTTGGCTAAATACGATGTTAATCATAGAATTGCTTCACCATATCATCCTCAAACTAGTGGGCAAGTTGAGCTCACCAACAGAGAGATTAAGTTGATCTTGTAGAAAACAGTAAACAGAAATATAAAGGACTGGTCAAATAAGTTAGGAGATGCTTTGTGGGCATATAGAACTGCTTACAAAAACCCCATGGGCATGTCCCCCTATAAGATGGTGTATGGCAAGGCTTGCCATTTGCCATTAGAGTTAGAGCACAAAGCTTTCTGGGTTGTTAGAGAGCTTAACGCTGACCCAAAACTAGCTGGTGAGAAGCGTCTCATGAACTTGACTTCTCTAGATGAATGGAGGAGTGAAGCTTACGAGAGCGCTAAAATGTTCAAGGAAAAGGTAAAAAGGTGGCATGATAGGAAGATTCTGAAACGTGAATTTAATGTTGGTGATAAAGTTTTGTTGTTTAGATCCCGTTTCAGGTTTTCTCCAGGTAAACTACTTTCCAGGTGGGAAGGACCATTTCATATTGAAGAAGTTTATCGGTCTGGTGCAATTAAGATTAATAATTTTGAAGGCACCAAACCTCAAGTTGTGAATGGGCAAAGACTTAAACATTACATAGCAGGAGACCCTGTCGATGTTGATGTGAATATAATATACACAACAACCCACGAAGAACATGTTGCAGCCCTGTTTCAGACGCCAGCAGAAGCAGAATAAAGAAAAGGTATGTAGTACGGTAAGGAAACATCGCGAACCGCCATAAAAGTTCCGTATTACGAGTTTTTGCAAAATTAGTAAAATTCCGAGTCTAAGTGGAGCCGGAGACGACCTCCAGGGAGTCCAGGCGCCCCCCTGGCACGCCCCCCCCTGGGCCGCGCCGGTAGGCCGCCTGGACACTCGGGAGTCCGTCTCCGACCCCGCTTTGGTCCGTTACCTTCCTTTCTGTGCATATATTTTTCCTATATATTTGCCCGGATTGTTCCGGCAACGTATCTTGCGATTTCGCGTGTTTTCTCTTCGATCTGTTTCTGCCAGGAAATCTTTCAGCTAAATTTAGGTGCCATGGCTTCTCCAAGTTCCCCCAAGGACACGTTCGTCGTCAACGTCATGAACCCTTACCTCGCTGAGGTGAAGAAGCACCCTCAGGTTGTTCAGATGAAGGACGGCGTCCTTCATCAAGAAGATCTGAAGGGACCCATCAAGGAGGGGAGCATCCAGGCCAGGCTGGAAGAAGTGGAGCAAGAAGTCTTCGAGTACAAGAAGATGATCGAGCGTGGTGTCGAAGCTAACTTTGACATCACCAACGAGCTGAAGAACTACTTCTTGAAGGAGATGAAGGAGATGTGGGAAAGAATCACCGCATCTGAAGAAAGAATTATAGAGCTACAAGGGCAAATTAATGATCTACATAACCAGAACTGTGAGTATGAACTAAGGTTTCTGCGCATGGGTTTGGGTGCTGAATGCAGGATCCAGGAGACGAGCTTCTCATATGAGACTGGAGAACCCCTTCCATGGAAGCGTTTCGCCAAGGACTACTTGATCAACGCCAACAAGGATGATGAGTGAAATCTCCTGGGGTAATGGCATTCCCTTGGCTTGTTCCAAGCTTGGGGGAGTGCCCGATATCTTTATCTTTACCTTTTGTCTTTTAGAGTCAAGTAGAGTCGTATCATGTCTAGGGAGGTTATTATATGAGATAGGTGTGTGCATTGAGGTCTATCACTCCTTCGGTGAAGAATTGTATCCGTGAGTGTGGAGTCGTTTATGATGGAATATTAATGAGAAGTTTTCGGTTCCTTTTGCTGCACTCGGTATTCTCTTCACGCAATCGACCTTATATGATGATTCTTATGGGGAGTATTGACCTTATGTCAGGTATGGCCATGAAACTTTATTTAATTTTGGCAAACATAGCTTTGGTCATAACAACAAGCATGATTTTCTTAAAGTATCAACATAGCCAAAACCTTTATGTTATTATGCTTGAAGTGTTATGTTGACAAGGAAGACAACTTGATGTGTTATGCTTATTTCAATGTTCATGCTTTATATTGCTTTGCATCTTAGTCGTCATCAATTGTCTGTTCTCTTAGAACCTTTGCTAGCCTAACTCTGTACTAAGCGGTATTCTGCTTGTGCATCCATACCCTTAAAACCAATACCTTCCATATGAGTCCACCATACCTACCTACTCGTGGTATTCCACTACCACCTCCTAAAAGTATATAATTTATGTGTTATCCTTAAATGTTCAAAATCTTTTATTTTGTGCCTCTGTTTTAGCTCATGAGGAAGTAATAGCTAATTCATAGTCTTTTTGAATTGGACAAGCTTCACCCCGGGATTGCATGTATAATGTGCAAACCCATAATACGAGAAGGAACTGGCAAGGAGTGCGCCCGGCTTAAAAATAATATAACAAACAAACCCTCCTTCACGCTTTGTTCATGAGAAATCAGAAAACTTTGGCAGTGATAAACAAAGGAGAATAAGAGGATGTTATCGTCCTCATGCGGGAGCCGTTCCTCGAAACTTGTCCAGTTCAAGAAGCAATTGAGTTATTTATTAGCATTCGTTGACAAATCATGCACCTCTCAAAACTTGTTTTCATTCTATTTGATTTGAGGATAGCACATGAGTTTTCCCTACTACCCTAGAGCAGGGGCTATCTTTTAATTTTAAGTTGAGTCAGCTATCCCTACTTCCTTCTATTTCTCAAAGAGAGCAGACGTTTGATGTTGATAAGGATTCATTCATATAAAGCTGCATTAAGATTTGTCATATCATATCCTTGTTGACATTATCATTCGATAAGTAAGTTGTTTGTCATGCCCAGCTAAGGCAAATATCTTCCTTTGTGTTAACACTTTCACTTCTTGCTTATTAACATGTTATTTCAAAAAGCTTCAATTAATCCCATCAAAATATAAGAGCAAAAAGTTAAAACTATTTGTTGTTCTTTGACCAAAGGACATGTTTGCCATGATATAATGAGTTTCCTTAGCCCTACTTTCGAATATAAGTGTTATCACTCTTTCATAAGGGCCTTATGAGTTGAAGATTGCTGTTGATGATATTTGAGTTGGTAAAGAAACTATGATGCTTCTTGTCCGTATTCTATTTATCGACACTTCACTCTCTAAACTTGTGGACAGGTTTACCGAGTTCATATTCGCTTGGGGACAAGCGAGGTCTAAGCTTGGGGGTGTTGATACGTCCAAAATGCATCACTATTTTGTATCATAATTTATCCCTATTCATTGATATATTTCACGTTATGATGATGTTCTTATGATGTTTTGGTCTATTTTACACAGTTTGCAACTTTCCGATGCCGGAATAGCAGACGCAGGATTCAGCAGGAAAAAGTGGATGCTGAGTTGCTGAAGAAGAATACCTCCAAATTACCTGAAAATTGACGGGAGGTATTTTTCAGACGAATCGCGAAGACACACAAAAGGGGAGTCAGAGGGGGGCCACAGGGTGCCCAGGCGGCCTGGGGGCGTGCCCCCTGGCCGCGCCGGGGGGGGGGGGCGCCTGGAGCCCCTGGCCCACCTCTGGTCGCCCCCTTTTGCATATATGCTCTCCGTTATCCAAAAACCCTAGGCACGGGACTTTTTACGGAGTTCCGCCGCCGCTTCGAGGCGGAAACCTACAGAGAAGAAAAGGGCATCTCCGGCGGGCAGATTCCGCCGGGGAGATCACCTCCCGGGAGGGGAGATCGTCGCCATCGTCATCACCATCGTCACGGGCATCATCGAGATCATCATCAACATCATCCCCAACACCAGCACCATCTACATCTTCATCCAAATCTCATCTTACAATCGCAACTCGTGTTGTAACTCGTACTACCTATCCTCTCTACTCCATCGGTGTTGATTACTACTTTGTGGTGAATGCTATTGAGTTTTGTTGGAGAAATATTATTATGTCCAGATTGTTTATCACATATTTATCCCCACTGATCATGATCTCTTTTATGTCTTGTGAGTAGTTACCTTAGTTCTTGAGGACATGGGGAAAGTCTTGTTGTTAGTAGTCATATGCTGTTGAAGTAATATGTGTTGTTTGATACTTAAGTTGTGTTGTCATTCTACTAGTGGTGTTGTGTGAGTCGAACACCCAACACTTCGCCTTATTAAGGACCTAGGAGAATACATTGTGTATAAAGAATGCTTATGGTGGGTTGCCGGAGTGACAGAAACCTGAACCCCAGTTCGCACGCTTTTGCATAAGGGAATAATGGATCCTCGATCGTATTGCTATGGTTAGGCTTTTGCCTTAAATTCTATCTTGTATTTGCGGATGCTTGCAAGGTGTTTAATCATAAGAGTGCATTCATCTTAGTCTAGAGAGTGCACTAGCATAGATCCACCCACTCAACACTTATCAACACATAACATAGTATCGATACGGAATATGGCGAAAGCACATGACTACCTCTCCCGTGTGTCCTCAGGAACGCTTTAGTCTTTATAAGTTCAATTGCTAGGCCTCTCCTTTGCTAAGAAAGGATTGGGCCACTTGTTACTCTCAGTACCTTTTACGTTACTTGCCTTTACATTCCTGTTGCTTATATCGAGAAAACCCCTAAAAGTTATCTTTCAGTGCTTGCAGTAATTTCTTGCTCAGAATCGCTTATCAATACCTTCTGCTCCTCGTTGGGTTCGACACTCTTACTTATCGAAAACGCTGCAATAGATCCCTTACGGTTGAGGGTCCTCAGAGGCCCAACACTGTCTACAGGAATAGAAGCGTGTAGTAGACATCAAGCTATTTCTGGCGCCGTTGCCGGGGAAGTGAGGTAAGTGAAGGTACATTCTCTAGATCTTGCAATTAAATCTTTTTGTTTCTTGTTTTTATTTCACTAGTTATGTTTATGGAAAACCGCAATCTTAGTTCGCTGCTTGGGGAAGGCCGCTTTACCACACCCGTGGTAGAGAAGTCTCCTCCACCTACTGAATGTATCCCGTTCAAAATACCACTTGGGATAATTGAAATAATTAGGAATGATTGTTATGATGGGACAGTCAATCCTAGTATTCATTTGTTGAAACTTACAGAACTTTGTGAGTTGTTTAAGATTTCAGGTTTGACAAGAGATGGAGTCATGAGGAAATTATTTGCCTTGTCACTGAAAGGAAAAGCATTGGAATGGTATAGGCTACTAGATGACTCTCACCTGCTAGATTGGGAAGAGATCCAGTCTCTCTTTTACTCCAAGTTTCATCCTCTTCATGAAGTCCATGAGAATAGGAATTATGTTTATAATTTCTATCCTCATGACGGAGAGAGCATAGCTCAAGCTTGGGGGAGACTGAAAACGTTAATGCTAAAATGTCCTAACCATGGGCTCCCCAAAGATATGATTATTACTAATTTCTATGCGAGGCTCTCTCGACAGGATAAAGATTTGCTCGATGCTTCCTCTATGGGTTCTTTCACAAACGAAAAGATTGATGCTAAATGGGAACTCCTTGAAAGAATTCAACGCAACACTGAAGATTGGGAGATCGACAAAGGTAAAGAGTCAGGTATAATTTATGAGTATGATTGCATTAAGTCCTTTGTTGAAACTACAAGTTTTAATAAGTTTAGCGCTAAGTTTGGGCTTGATTCTCAACTCCTTGTTGATTTCCTCAAATCTTTTGCTTCACATCTTAATATGCCTAAGGAAGATTGGATCAAGCATCATGAACCTTTTAAAGAGATTTGCAAAGAAAATGAAATTGTTCATGATGATTGCAACATGCATGATCCAATTCCTAAAAATGAAGTTTTATATAAGCATGTTAATTTTTGTGGAGTGGATAGACCTTGTGAAAGGCCTACGATTGAAGAAGAGAAGTATTGTAAGCAACATAAGCATGAAAGAACAATCACTTGGGTCAGAGATTTAAATGAAATTGCTAGAGAATTGTGTGACCTTTATCCTTTTACTTGTGAACTTTGCTGTATAGAGGGTCACTTTAATTTTCAATGCATGCACTTTCAAAACATAACTGTTAACCAGTTGTGTGATAACATGATCACCTCTGATCTTTATGATGAGCTTATGTTATTTTTGATGTGTGAGGAGTTATCAGAAAAGACTTCTTGGCTAGATGTTAATGCCATAGGAATAAAAAACACTTTGCAAAATTGCCATCTCTATTGTGTTGTTAATTGCCATGAAAATGATTACATAAGTAAGATAAGAAAGGAGGGAACTTTACCAAAGTATAAAAATGTCTCTTATATTTCTGCTAATAAAAAGGAGAGTTTCTCCCAAGTTTCCCCTATTGTTTCTAATGATAAACCAGGATATGTGGAGAAGCTTCATCTCCAACCACTCCCTCCTAAGGTGAAGAAGAAGAAAAAGAAGAGGAGGAGGAAGAGGAGCAAGAAGGAAGAAGAATGGGTATCAACCTGGCCTGAGCATATTCCTCCCATCAACTTTTATCCTAACGGTTGTATGTTTAAAGAAGAAGGTGAAGTTTATTGCCTTAATTATCATCTTGATGATACGTCCGTAGGTACTATTGAAGATGATTTTGATTATGATATGCATGTTACTTATTGTGATTGGGAAAAAATGATGATAATGCTACTTATGATCTTGAAAATCTTTTTGGTACCAACTCTGAAAGTGATGATATGGAAAGCTCTAAGCTTGGGGATGATAGGATTGCAAATCCTTTACCCACTAGTGATGTGACAATTGATAATTCTTTTGCTAGTAAGAATAAAGACAACATGTTTACAAATATAGTTGCTAGCAATGATAATGCTCTTCTCTACTATGATGATGTTGTAACTCCAATCTATAGTGTTCAAGTTGTTTATGATAGTCCTACTCTCACTATTACCAATGAGAAAGATTATGCTTATGTGGAGAGTAAGAGTACCTTTTTGCATGTGGATCATGGTAACAAGGCTTTATGTGATGCTTATATTGTTGAGTTTATTCATGATCCCACTGAAAATTATTATGAGAAGGGAACATATGCTTATAGATATTTCAATAATATCAAGTTCCCTCTCTTTATGTTGAAGGTTTTGAAGCTGCACTTGTTTTGTCTTCCTATGCTTATTGCTTTGTGCTTCAATGAATTATTCTATTGCAATATTCCTATGCATAGGAAGCATGTTAGGCTTAAATGTGCTTGGTATTTGCTTCTTGATGCTCTCTTTTGTTCTTCAGCTCTTATTCCTACGAGAGCATCATTAAAGTCTTAAGCCTATCTTTATGGCTATAAAGAAAGAGCTCTAGGGAGACAACCCTTGTTATCTTTGCTTTCAGTGTGTTCTTTCAGTTTTTAGTGGTCTTGATGTTTGTTACTACTGTAGCAACATCATTGTATCTTTATTTTTCAGCTTTGTGCCAAGTTTAGCCTCCGATTGCAAGAAAGTTCAAAAGTTGTGACGTGCTGTCCAGGAAACAGATTCTGTCCTTGGACAGAAAAATTCGTATAAAATCACCAGATCATCTTTTTGGTCTGAATTTTTTGACAGCGTGCTCTATACAATTGGCTTTCGGGCGTCTGTTCTGAGTTTTTTATTTGAGTTGCAGAAGTGCCCCGAAAAAATTATTTACTACCTGCTGGTCTGTTTTTCACAGATTCTGCCCTGTTTTGCCTTTTCTTCGTTTTGCAAACCTTGAGCTTGCTTTTTCTTTGCAAAAACCTTTTGGCAATCTTGAGAAACAGTAGCTCTTCAAGATTATCCTTATTTCCAGTAGGGAAAAATTATTTTATTGTGGGTACTAACCTCGCTAATCAGATTATGATGAGTTATGTATGAAGGGAGTTTTCAAGTGTGCGAGGGAAGATGATAAAAGAAGATTCAGGAGGGTCAAACGCTCAAGCTTGGGGATGCCCCCGTGCACCCCCAAGAAATATTCAAGAAGACTCAAGCGTCTAAGCTTGGGGATGCCCCCATGCATCCCCTTCTCCATCAACAATTATCAGTTCGTCTTTCGTTCCACTATATTTTAATCACTTCATGCGTTATGTGCTATGCTTGGAGCGTCTTGCTCTTAGTTTCCTTTTTAGTTTTCTTTAGCTTTGCTTGCTGTTCATAATAAGTTAGATCCTAGCCTTCATTGTTTGGGATAGAAATACGCTCCACTTCAACCTAGAACACAACATAGGATTTTTATGCTTATCTTTGCTGTGTGTGTTCTTTATCTTTTCATAGCTGCTGTCATGCTTAGCTCTTAGTTTTCATGCTTATCTTTTTAAGAGCTTTTGTTTAGGTTGTTGCTTCTGGAACTCTCTTGAGTTTTCATGCTTATCTTGTTAAGAGAGTTGGCTTCTGTGGCACTGGTTGATATGTCTATGATAAAAATGCTATGTGCATAATGGTGCTTAGTAGTTCATGTTTTCTTATGATTAGTCTCAAATAGCTGGGGGTTCTTAATGTGTTATTGAAGTACCAGAATGATTTGTTTGCCTATGATGTGGTATGGTTTAGTGATATATTCCTCCAAGAATTTATTTTGATTGACTTGGCATATGCTCACGCATATTTAAGACTGTACAGAAAGTCTATCAAGCCTTGATGGTCTTTAATTTCTGAGTAGTGATATAACTTCCATGCCCGATTCAATGTTGCTTTGTCGCTCTGCATGATTATGGCCGTCATTGCTCGTCGCTCCCAGTCTTTTGCTAGCCTTCACCTGTACTAAGCGGACTGACTGCTTGTGCATCCAAAATCCTTGAAACCAGTTATGCCATATGAGTCCACCATACCTACCTATATGTGGTATTTCACCGCCACTCCAAGTAAATTTACATGTGCTACCTTTAAAACCTTCAAAATAATTCCTTGTTTTTGCAATACATAGCTCATGGGAAAGTAGCTTAAAAACTATTGTGGTAAAGAATATGTCGCTTATGTATCTTATTTCTTATAAGTTGCTTGTTGAGCGGTATCCATGTTTCTGGGGACGCCATCAACTGTTACACTTTTGTTGAATATCATGTGAGTTGCTATGCATGTTCGTCCTGTCTGAAGTAAGGGTGATTTGCAATGAGTTGAATGGTTTGAGTATGCATATTGTTAGAGAAGAACATTGGGCCGCCAACCAAAGCCATGTATCATGGTGGAAGTTTTAGCTTGGACATTAATCCTCAATCTCTTATGAGAATATTATCTGTTGTTGAATGCTTAAGCATTAAAGAGGAGTCCATTATCTATTTTCTATGTTGTCCCGGTATGGATGTCCTCAAGTTGAGATCTATCAAAAACGAGAAATCAAATGCGATCTATCTCCTTGGACCTTTGTACAGGTGACATAGAGGTACCCCTTTGTGACACTTGGTTGAAACATACGTAATGCAATGATAATCCATGGAAATCCGAGCTAATTAAGACAAGGTGCGAGCACTATTGGTATTCGATGCATGAGGGTTGCAACTTATAGGATGTCTTATGCATAACACATATGAAGTATTACTACCGTTGACAAAATTGTTTCTATGTTTTCAAAATAAAAAGCTCTAGCACATGAGTAATCCCTGCTTCCCTCTGCGAAGGGCCATTCTTTTACTTTTATGTTGAGTCTCCACCTTCTTACTTCAAAGCACCAACTATTGAGAGCATGATTGTCATTTTGAGTGTAATGTGCATTGTCCCAAAGTACCATTGTCTTCTGCATGATTGTGATATCGCTTATCCTGAAATCATTGTATCTAGTCGTCACTTAAACTTCGAAGGTGCTCCTGCATTTATGTTTTGCTTCACCAAAGGGGGCAAGCGAGGTATCACTTTGTCATGTTTGCACACCATGCTCACTACAAATCTATTGGGTGTTTCAGTATCATATTGTAAACTTTCAGTTCTTTGTGATATTCTCATGAGACAACTTAATTACTAAAGATTCATTATCTCAATAAGCATTTGTCATGTGATTGTGAAAGACTCTTTGGTAGCATGTCACCACAGAAATTATGCTTGTTATCATTTACCTACTCGAGGACGAGCAGGAATTAAGCTTGGGGATGTTGATACGTCTCAAACGTATCCATAATTTTTGCTTGTGACATGCTTGTTTTGCATCATTGTCTCATGTTTATATCAAAGTTTTTATCTTTTTAGGCATTTATTGGACTAACCTACTAATGGTTGCAAAAGTGCACAATGTTCTTGTTTTACACTTTTTTGTGTAGGAATTACTTGGAAATTGACAAAAACGCAAAAGGAGTCGTATTGGAGTAGGACTCTGACTTTCCTGAAATCTGTCTGAGAACGTTTTTTAAAGATGGTCACGTTCCGGCCCGAAGACTACGTCAAACGGAAAAAGTCTAGTTGCGAAAGTTGTGGGGAATTTCGAGAGGATGCTTCTGGATATAAAATTCGTCCAAATCGGATTCCGGAAGGCCGAGAAAAGCCCGTTTTACTGAAGCCCAAAAATCTGATGACGGGAATCCGAGAGTCTATATAAAGAGAGGAAACCTACGTCACCAAGGGCCACGAATTTTCCTCCTCCCAAGCCGCCGTCTTGGAGGGGAGGACCAGCACCATTGCAGCACCATCCACAAGGAAGAAGGGGGGCCAAGGAGCCGCTGCCCCCTAGGGCCGTCGCCGCCCCCAAGGGCCGCCGCCGCCCCTAGGGCCGCCGCCGCCCCCTAGGGCCGCCGGCCGTCTCCTCCTCGTGGGGCTGCACCTCTCCATCAACACCACCATCAAGATCCTCCTCACCATGTCCATGTGTGAGTAGTCTTCTCCGGGGCTGAGGGCTTGTACGTGTAGCTATGTGGTCAATTCTCTCTCCCATGATGTGATCTTCGTTGTGATCATAGGCTATGTTAATCTAGGGTGATCCCATGATATTTCCCCTTCCTCTATGTATTGAATTGATGTACTCACTTGTCTTTATCTAGTATAATCCCCGAGACCAAGGTGACAGCGGTCTATTGGACATGGATTAGAAGAATATTTTCATGAGTGATTTCCTCTTTTGTGTGTTGATTGAAGATTGAGAGTTTCTTGGTGCTTGTCTTTGACTATCCTTGAGATATGTTGTGGTGATTGTGGTACTCTATTTGGATGGCCGCGGTGACATTGGGAAATCCATAGATTGAGAACTACGAACTTTGAGGTGTGCTTTTGTAGCCCTACATAATTCTCGTCCTCTCTTGACCACAAAGGAATGACCTCCGGGTGCGTCTCTATTGCATGTTTTATGGGAAATATCATGTGATTAGACTATGTTAATGTTGTTGGGAGTTGCCACTAGTGAAAGTATGAAGTCTAGGCCTTGTTTCCAGCATTGCAATACCATTTGTGCTCACGTTTACCACTTGTTTGCTTGCTGCACTTTTTATTACAGATTTATATTACTTTGCTTTGCCACTCCTATCATCCATATTTTACCATCTCTTCACCGAACTAGTGCACCTATACAACTCCTAGTTGTATTAGGTGTGTTGGGGACACAAGAGATTTCTTGTATCTTGATTGCAGGGTTGATTGAAAGGGGTACGTTCAACCTCCACTTCCCTGAGTTCGATAAACCTTGGGTTACTCACTTGAGGGAAATTTGCTGCTGTCCTACAAACCTCTGCTCTTGGAGGCCCAACACTGTCTACAGGAATAGAAGCGTGTAGTAGACATCAATCCGGAGCATAGCATGGGAAAATGAACCCAATCTACACATACTCGGGTGGGATTAGGACCTATCATTACCCATTAGAGTGTAGGTTGCATGGACGTGATAAAATTGACAAAGTAGATCAACTGATGAATATATACATGGTGAATTACATATATAATTGTTGTGTGTCCAGTAGCTCTGAAAGTCAAGATGACTGATCGTGCGTGGATGTATACCGGTCACACTGGTCAGAACAAATGGAGTGCTGAATGGTTCACAAAAACCAAGGGGTTTGCGCAAGCCGCATTTGCAAATGGCCAGAGGAAAACCTGGTGCCCCTGTTTCCGGTGTGGCAATTGGAAAAAGAGGACACATGCTGAAATGGGCAAACACCTGCAGAAGAGTGGTTTTATGCCCGATTATACGGTGTGGACATTTCATGGTGAGTCTGCCCAACGTGACCGAGCTGAGGTGGATCATCATCGCACCGACGAGCATGGTACCGGGATGGAAAACATGGTGCAAGACTATGATTATGCTCGGGATTCGGACGAGGAGATGGAGGAATCTGCAAAGGCCTTCAATGAAATGTTGGAGTCTTCAAAACGTCTGCTCCACGAGCACACTGAGCTTTGTCAGTTGGATGCCATCTCACAAGTAATGGCTCTGAAGGCTCAGTTCAACTTGGGCAGAGAATGCTATGACGCAATTATGACAGTATTTGGACGCTTTCTACCCAAAGGCCATGTAATGCCTGCAAACCTGTACCAGTCGGACAAAATCCTCCGTGCACTGAAGATGCCCTATGAGAAGATACATGCCTGTGAGAAAGGATGTGCCTTATTTAGGCTTGACTATGCGGACTTGAACTATTGTCCCATTTGCAAGTCATCCAGGTATATTGTGGTAGACAACGGTATGGGTGAGAAGACACATACCAAAATCCCCATTAGTGTTCTTCGGTATATGCCAATCGTACCAAGACTTCAACGTCTTTTCATGGTCGAAGAGACGGCCAGACAGATGACATGGCACAAAACAGGCAAAAGAACCGAACTAGATGCAGATGGGAATCTGATGATGGTACACACATCGGATGGTGTTGCGTGGAAAAAGTTTGATGAATTACATGATGACAAAGCGGCAGATCCGAGGCATCCTCGAGTCGGCGTCAGCACGGATGGGTTCAGTGTGTTTGGTTTGACGGCAGCCCAATATAGTTGTTGGCCCGTATTTGTCTTTCCACTCAATCTCCCCCCGGACAGATTTTGCAAAGAAAGAATATTTTCCTGACGTTGATAATTCCAGGGCCCAACTATCCTGGGAAAAATTATGAATGTGTACATGCAGCCGCTTAAGGACGAATTGCAAGAAGCCTGGGATAATGGGTTCAAGACATACGACGCCTATAGCAAACGGAACTTCATAATGCGTGTCTGGTACATGTACTCGACGCATGACTTGCCGGCGCATGCGCTATTCGTTGGCTGGTGTGTGCATGGAAGGTTCCCGTGCCCCACATGCAAGGGAGCTCTTGAGTTTCGTTGGCTTCAGGCCGGTCGCAAGTTTTCTTGCTTCGACATGCATAGACAGTTCCTGGATCCTCGCCATAAGTTCAGGAAAGACAAGAAGAACTTCATCAGAGGTAGAGTTGTCAAAAACTCTGCACCACCTGCATTGACAGGCCAACAGACCATGGATTAGTTAAACGCTCTCGAGCCAGATCCAGAGCATCCAGGGTACTTCAAGGGGTATAATTCTAAGCATGCTTGGACTCACAAAACATGCTTATGGGATTTGCCTTACTTCAAAGAACTCCTTTGCCCACACAACATCGACGTGATGCACACTGAGAAGAATATCGCCGAGGCACTTTTTGGTACATTGTTCGGCATAGATGGGAAGTCAAAGGATAATACTGAGGCTAGAGTCGATCTGGAGGCGCTATGTGATAGGCCGTTACAAAACATGAAAGAACCGAAAGGAAAGCAGAAATGTACGAAGCCAAAGGCATGGTTCAATCTTGGAAGGCCAGCTATGAGGGAAATTATCTTGTGGGTGCAACAACAGTTGATGTTCCCCAATGGGTATGCAGCGAATCTAAAGAGGGGAGCGAATCTTGATAAATTGAAGATATTTGGTCTCAAGAGTCATGATTGGCACATATGGATTGAGCGGGTAATGCCGGTGATGTTGCGTGGCTTCATCCCTGAGAATGAATGGCTAGTACTGGCAGAACTTAGCTATTTCTTCCGTGTTCTTTGTGCGAAAGAACTATCGCCTGGCGTGCTAGAAGAAATGGAAGAGTTTGCACCGGAGTTGATCTGCAAGTTAGAGAAGATCTTTCCATCGGGCTTCTTTAATCCAATGCAGCATTTGATTTTGCATCTCCCGACC
>LR738713.1:19393945-19462539 GCA_902687465.1 Secale cereale
GCCACCACCTACTATCGCCTGCCCCGGCCACCGCCTACCGCCGCCTACCCCGCTCCACCCCGTTCGGCCGGATCTGGTGGCCCACCTCCTTCCCCACTTTCCCCGTCCTAGATCTCCAACACTAGCCCTCCGCCGGCCGGCGCGCCTCCGCCCTCCCCTCCCACCGCGCCTCACCAGCCCTCCTAGGGGTCCCCGGCGACCCTTGTTCATCCTTGCCATCCCCCGTCGTCAGATCCGAGTGGAGCACCATGGTCAGAGCCCCCGATCCCTGCCGCCACCAGCCTATCACTACTCTTGTAAATCAACGGTTCCAAAACGAGGCCGACGATGATGCCTGGCTGCCTCCATCCACCTTAGGCCGGATCTGAGGTCCTCCTGCTCCCCTGCGCCACCAGCCGCGGCCATCGGCCTCCCCATCCCGCAAAACAGCGAGGCCCAGGAGCTTTGGTGCGGGCAGGGCCCCGGAAGGAGTGAGGCCCAACGGAAGCTGCAGGAGGCGCCAATCTTCCCCGATCTGGCTTCCTCCGGCGCCTGCATATCGTCCACTGCGTCGTCGGCCACGCCAAATCCCAGCATCCCTTCCCAACAGGCTCGCGTTCGGCCTCCCTTATCGTCGGCCACGGCGCCATAAACATTGGCCGCGACGCCCCCTGCAGCGAGCATTTGCAATGCTCCGTTCGTGGCATAACCAAATTGCAGTGCAGCTGTCCCAAACTTGCAGTGCGCTGAGGCCAGGCAAGCCATGCGGTTCCGCGTTCTGGGCATCCTAGTAGTCAGGGCCAACCCCAACACCCTGAGTGGCCCGCGGTGAATTTTTGTTTGTGTTTTGAGGTGGTTCATGGGGCGTTGGCGTGCAGTGCGGCACCCGTGTGCCTGCAGCCCGCGAAGATGGGGGGCAGGACGACAGTGTTTTTTGTTTGTATTTTGCTATAATGGTTGACATTTTTCCGTTTTTCAGATTTTTATTGCGATCCCATGGGCGCACAGGTGCAGTGCTATGAGGATTGGACATGCAGTGAGCCGTCTCCGCTTGCATTTCACGGACCAAAAAATGTAGATTTATTTTTTAAGCCCCTCGTCATTGTAATTCGTGTGTGTTTGTACTGTGGATTAAAAAGAGGATCACTGCAATTCGTTCACCCCGTCTCGTAGTCCAGAGATGTAGATCGCAGCTCTCTCGAAAACATGCATCGGAGAAAACAACAAAAAAACTTTTTTAGGTGCAGCTCACTTGTTTCATTGCCGCATTTATCTTCTCTCTCCCAGCGGTTCACTATGTTGCCAAGTGCAAAAACAAATTGTAAATGCAGTGCACTATGATTTTCTCTTAGGTTCATTTGCTTATTTTACAGGAAAAAAGAATTAAGTGGTGCCGGCGAGCATCCACTTCCCGTTCGGCGTCGGGTGGTTCTCTTGTACATTGTGCAGGGGTCCATTTGTTTGTGCATGGCGGCTTGTCCTATTTTATTTGATGTAAAAGAAGAGAAGAGATAAACAACTAGCAGTTTGTGGTTTATTTTTCATGGTATGTACTTCGAGAAAAAAAATGTAAGGTGTCTGGTTCTATTTTATTCGATGTAAAAGAAGAGAACAGACCCAAAGTAAAAACGCATTTTGTGGTGTCTATGAAAGGTGTCTGGTTCATTTTGTGGTGGTTTGTTAGGTAAGTGAACGTGCAGTGCACTTGGGTAAAAAAGAAGTCTGCTACGAAGGACTCCTCAGTATAGTTCATTTCGAACAAAATGCATTTAAAAACATGTAAAAATGCAGTGCACTTTGGTCTAAAAAAAGTCCATTGCAAAGGACTCTTTGAAGATCACTTTGTTCTCTCACGAAGTTGGCCATAAAAAAACCGTTTTGGTTCACTTGGTGATCCAAAAACAAAAACACATCGGAAAGCAGCTCACTTCTCAACACTTCTCAAACGCGCGTAAAAAATTAATTAGTACGAAAAAAGACAACAACAAATCATGAGGTTCACTTTTGGTAGTGTTCCGCTTCACTTTCGGGAGTGTTGCGGTCCACTTTCCTTCGAAAAAAAGTTGGAAAAAAGACAACAAAACTCCTCTGAGAAAAATCTACGTCCAACAAAATAAATCATGAGGTTCGATTGACTGTCTGACGCAGTGCGTTTTTCAGTTTGAAGCAGTGCGCTTTTCTGTCCGATGCCGTGCACGCGTCGATTTTGTTGTCGCGAAAAACAGAGTTTCCGCTTTTTTGTAATTTCAAAACTGCTCTTAAACCGTAATGAATTAGAGGGAGTGTTCTACATGAAAAAGTAGCGTCTCGACAATATCTTTCCAACGGTGTATCGTTTGGATCATTTCAGCCAACGTTTTGTAAAAAATTCACGAAAAAACGGCCGCTGCCCTTCGTAGTCAGCCGCACGATTTTCAAATTTAACTAAAAACCGTAAGGAATCTCAAAAACATTTCAACATATGAAAGTTGCGCCTTGTTCGTAGCTTTCCAACGGTATATTACACGCCTTGTTTCAACAAACGGTTAGAAAACTGGAGTGAAAACAGTAACGAAAATTTGAAAAAATTCGAAAAACACAATTCCGCGATTTAGTAAATTCAAAACTGCTCTTAAACCGCAGCGAATTAGAAAAAATAATAGATATGAAAAAGATGCGCGCCGACGATATCTTTCCAACGGTGTATCATATGTTTCATTCCGACGAGCGGTTTAGAAAAAACGCCAAAAAACGCTCGCTGCCATTCGTTGTGAGCCGCACGATTTTCGAAACTGCTCTTAAACTATGATGAATTTTGAAAAAGTGTTCAACATGGCAAAGTTGCGTCTACTCCATAGCTTTTCAACGGTATATTACACGCATAATTCCGATAAACGGTTAAAAAACTAGAGCAAAAAAGGTACCAAGAAAACAACACGTACAGTTTTTTCAAACATGAAGTTCGCTGGTCTCTGTGGTGCAGTGCGTATAGCTTTCCAATGCAGTATTATAATGCAGTTCGGAAGTGTTATGAGAATATTATTCTCATAATGTTATGAGAATAGATCAGCTGTATATATATTTTCAAATTGTTTGATTTAAAAAAAACAGAAAAAAAAGATGCAATGCAGGATATTTGCCGTCAGCCACTGATGGCAAAGGCCCCTTTGCCGTCCGCCGCAGACGGCAAAGAAGCCACACGGCGGCCACCTGTGCTCCCTGGGAGCTGACCCATTTGGTCAGTTTGCCTACAGTGACAGACGGTAAAGGCCTGCCGTGTAGTGACGTCTAGCTGACATCATACGGCGGACGGCAAAGGCAGGACAAATTTTGCCGTCAGCGGCGGACGGCAAAGTCCTACCGTTAGCCACCTAACGGACTAACAACGCAATTTTTGCCGTCAGCTTTCTTTGCCGTCTGCTGCTGATGGCAAAGGCCCCTTTGCTGTCAGCCGCGTTAAGCAGACGGCAAAGTAGCTGTTTGCCGGACCTTTCTTTGCTGGAGCCTTTTGCCGTCCGCGGCAGATAGCAAAGACCTTTGCCGTCCGCCGTTCATGCCTTTGTCGTCCGCCGTGGCAGACGGCAAATTACCTGTTTCCTGTAGTGCTCCACCCAAGGGTGATCCCGTGTTTGAACTCAAACCATTACCTGATACTCTTAAGTATGTTTATCTTGATGAAAAGAAGATATATCCTGTTATTATTAGTGCTACTCTCTCAGACCAAGAAGAAGGGAAATTATTGAAAACTCGGAAGAAGCACCATGCTGCTATTGGATATACTCTTGATGATCTTAAGGGCATTAGTCCCACTCTATGCCAACACAAGATACAGTTGGAAAAGGACGCTAAACCGGTTATTGATCATCAATGACAGTTAAATCCTAGGATGAAAAAAGTGGTAAGGAAAGAAATACTGAAGCTTCTAGAGGCAGGTATAATTTATCCAGTTGCTGATAGTCAGTGGGTAAGCCATGTCCATTGTTTCCCTAAGAAGGGTGGTATTACTCTTGTTCCTAATGATAAAGATGAATTGATCCCGCAAAAAATTGTTAGAGGTTATAGGATGGTAATTGATTTCCGCAAATTAAATAAAGCTACTAAGAAAGATCATTATCCTTTACCTTTTATTGATCAAATGCTAGAAAGGTTATCCAAACATACTCATTTTTGCTTTCTAGATGGCTATTCTAGTTTCTCTCAAATACCTGTGTCAAAAGAGGATCAAGAAAAGACCACTTTTACTTGTCCCTTCGGTACCTTTGCTTATAGACGTATGACTTTTGGTTTATGTAATGCACCTGCTACCTTTCAAAGGGATGGCTATATTCTCTAATTTTTGTGAAAAGATTGTTGAGGTTTTCATGGATAATATTTCCGTTTACGGAACTTCTTTGATGATTGCTTAAGCAACCTTGATTGAGTTTTGCACATATGTGAAGAAACTAATCTTGTCTTAAATTGGGAAAAGTGCCACTTTATGGTTAATGAAGGCATTGTCTTGGGGCATAAAATTTCTGAAAGAGGTATTGAAGTCGATAAAGCTAAAGTTGATGCTATTGAAAAGATGTCGTGTTCTAAGGACATCAAAGGTATAAGAAGTTTCCTTGGTCATGCCAGGTTTTATAGGAGATTCATTAAGGACTTCTCCAAAATTTCTAGGCCTCTGACTAATCTCGTACAAAAAGATGTTCCTTTTGTCTTTGATGATGGTTGTGTAGAAGCATTTGAAATACTTAACAAAGCATTGATCTCTGCACCTATTGTCCAGCCTCTTGACTGGAATTTACCCTTTGAAATTATGTGCGATGCTAGTGATTATGCTGTAGGTGCTGTTCTAGGACAAAGAGTTGATAAGAAACTGAATGTTATCCAGTATGCTAGTAAAACTCTAGACAGTGCCTAGAGAAATTATGCTACTACTGAGAAAGAATTTTTAGTAGTTGTATTTGCTTGTGATAAGTTTAGACCTTATATTGTTGATTCTAAAGTAACTGTTCACACTGATCATGCTATATCTTATGGAAAAGAAAGATGCTAAACCTAGACTTATTAGATGGGTTCTCTTGCTACAATAATTTGATTTGCATATTACTGATAGAAAGGGAGCTGAGAACCCCGTTGCAGACAACTTGTCTAGGTTAGAGAATATTCTTGATGACCCACTACCCATTGATGATAGCTTCTCGTACTGCTCCATGGTATGCTGATTATGCTAATTACATTGTCGCTAAATTTATACCACCTAATTTCACATACCGGCAAAAGAAAAAGTTCTTCTATGATTTAAGATGTTACTTCTGGGATGACCCCCACCTTTATAAAGAAGTTGTAGATGGTATTATTAGACGTTGTGTACCTGATCATGAACATGAATAGATCCTACACAAGTGTCACTTCGAGGCTTACGGAGGACACCATGCTGGAGATAGAACTACACATAAGGTACCCCAATCTGGTTTTTATTGGCCTACTCTCTTCAAGGATGCCCGTAAGTTTGTCTTATCTTGTGATGAATGTCAAAGAATTGGTAATATTAGTAGACGTCAAGAAATACCTATGAATTATTCACTTGTTATTGAACCATTTGATGTCTGGGGCTTTGATTATATGGGACTGTTTGCTTCCTCTAATGGGTATACACATGTTTTAGTTGCCGTTGATTACGTTACTAAGTGGGTAGAAGCTATTCCAACTAGTAGTGCTGATCATAACACCTCTATTAAGATGCTTAAATAAGTTATTTTTCTGAAGTTTGGAGTCCCTAGATACTGAATGACTGATGGTGGTTCACACTTTATTCATGGTGCTTTTCGCAAAATGCTTGCTAAGTATGATGTTAACCATAGAATTGCATCCCCATACCACCCACAGTCTAGTGGTCAAGTAGAATTAAGTAACAGGGAGCTGAAATTAATTTTGCAAAAGACTGTTAATAGATCTAGAAAGAATTGGTCCAAGAAACTTGATGATGCATTATGGGCCTATAGAACTGCATATAAAATTCCCATGGGTATGTCTCCGTATAAAATGGTTTATGGGAAAGCATGTCACTTACCTCTCAAACTAGAACATAAGGCATATTGGGCTATTAAAGAGCTCAATTATGATTTCAAAGTTGCCGGTGAGAAGAGGTTATTTGACATTAACTCGCTTGATGAATGGAGAACCCAGGCCTACGAAAATGCCAAACTGTTTGAAGAAAAGGTTAAAAGATGGCATGACAAAAGGATACAAAAGCGGGAGTTCAACGTAGGTGATTATGTCTTGCTATACAACTCTTGTTTAAGATTTTTTTGCAGGAAAACTTCTCTCTAAATGGGAAGGTCCTTACGTTATCGAGGAGGTTTATCATTCCGGTGCCATAAAAATCAACAACTTCGAAGGCACAAATCCGAAGGTGGTGAACGGTCAAAGAATCAAACATTATATCTCGGGTAATCCCATAAATGTTGAAACCAATGTTATTGAAACTGTAACCCTGGAGGAGTACATAAGGGACACTTTCTAGAATGATTCAGACTCCGAAAAGGAAGAGGTATGTGGTACGATAAGCAAACCGACTCCAAAACAGTTCCAATGGCAACTTTTCTCCGTTTTGGAATATTTAGAAAAATAGAAAAATAGGAAGCAGTCCGGAAAGGACACGAGGCATCCACGAGGGTGGAGGGCGCGCCCTACCCCCCTAGGCGCGCCCCCTACCTCGTGGGCACCTCATGTGCCTCCCGGACTCCATTTTCTTGCACGTTACTTCTTTCGGTTGGTAAAAATTCATTATATAATCTCCCGAAGGTTTTGACTACCGCATCACGCAAAAATCTTTTGCTTTTGTTTCAAGCTGTGTTTCTGACAGATCTAGATCACCATGACATCTTCAAGCACCCCCAAGGACAAGTTCTTCGAGAAGGTCATTAACCCTACCTTGCGGAGGTGCTGCAACACCCTCAAACCATCGAGGTGCATGAGGGGGTGCTGCACATTCACGATGTTGAGGGACCAAGGAGGACCGGAAGTGTGGAGACAAGACTCGAAGCCATGGAGCAGCAAGTTTTCAAGTGCCAAGGTATGGTGGAACGAGGACTCAACGCCAACCACATGATGATCACGGAGCTCACCAACAAACACAAGTTGGACGCCAAGACAATTGGGGAGGCCATCTTCAAGCTCCACGAGAAAATTGAGCACCTCCAAGCCCAGATCTATGACCTGCAAAACCAAAACTGTGAGTATGAATATAGATTCAAGAAGATGAGTTTTGCTCCAGATTTGAGGATCCCGGAGACTCGATCATCCTTCTACGATGGTGAGCCCATGCCTTGGAAGGTGTACGACAAGCCTGCATCATCAACAACTCCTTCATCACCACCTCCGAAGAAAGAGATATAATCACATGGGTATGGGCACTCCCCTTGGCCACTGCCAAGGTTGGGGGAGGTGCCCCGGTATCGTATCACCATCACACTCCTATCTTTACCGTTTTTCTTAGTTCGATCCTTTTGGTAATATCTTGATCTAGTAGAATAAAATTTTAGTATGATCTATTCGAGAGCTTTGCGTTATGATCCTTATCCTTGTAATCGAGTCCGTGAGCTATATAATAAAGATTAGTCTTGAGTCAAGGGCTTGACTTTCTCACTATGATCATGAGAGGATAAAAGAAAATATAAAAAGTATCAAAGATATCATATTGATCTTATGGAAAGTAATGACTTCACATATAAAGAGTATGATGAATAAAAGTTGTTGAGAGTTGACAAACATAATTTTGGTCATTGTTGCAATTAATAGGAAGTAATAAGGAAAGAGAAGTTTTCACATACAAATATACTATCTTGGACATCTTTTATGATTGTGAGCACTCATTAAAATATGACATGCTAAAGAGTTGATGTTGGACAAGGAAGACAACATAATGGGTTATGTTTTCTTATATCCGAAATAAAGTATATTGTCATGGATCATCCAACATGTTGAGCTTGCCTTTCCCCCTCATGCTAGCCAAAACTTCTTGCACCAAGTAGAGATACTACTTGTGCTTCCATACATCCTTAAACCCAATTTTGCCATGAGAGTCCACCATACCTACCTATGGATTGAGTAAGATCCTTCAAGTAAGTTGTCATTGTTGCAACTCTCTAAAATATGTATGATCTATTAGTGTGGAGAAAATAAACTTTATACGATCTTGTGATGTGGAAGCAATAAAAGTGACAGACTGCATAATAATGGTCCATATCACAAGTGGCAATATAAAGTGACGTTCTTTTGTGCTAAGATTTTGTACATCCAACCACAAAAGCACATGACAACCTCTGCTTCCCTATGCGAAGGGCCTATCTATTATTCTTACCTTATAAGAGTCATGATGATCTTCACCTTTCCTTTTTACATTTTATCCTTTGGCAAGCACCTTGTGTTGGAAAGATCCTGACATATATACCCACTTGGATGTAAGCTATCATGATCTATTACTGTTGCCATTACCCTTGAGGTAAAAGGTTGGGAGGAAACATTATAAGCCCCTATCTTTCTCTATGTCCGATTAAAAACTCCATACCCATAAGTATTGCGTGAGTGTGAGCAACTGTGAAAGACTAAATGATAGTTGAGTATGTGGACTTGCTAAAAAGCTCTTATATTGACTCTTTCCGATGTTATGATAAGTTGCAATTGCTTCAATGACCAAGATCATAGTTCATTAGTTTTCAATGAAGTTTATGATTCACACTTGACATTGTGAATGGATTGTTACTCTATCATAAGAAATCATATGATAATATATATATGTTGCTGTTATAAGAATGATCATGATGCCCTCATGTCCGTATTTTATTTTATCGACACCTCTATCTCTAAACATGTGGACATATTTTTCGATATCGGCTTTCGCTTGAGGACAAGCGAGGTCTAAGCTTGGGGGAGTTGATACGTCCATTTTGCATCATGCTTTTATGTTGATATTTATTGCATTATGGACTGTTATCACACATCATGTCACAATAATTATGTCTTTTCTCTCTTATCTTACAAGGTTTACATGAAGAGGGAGAAGCCGGCAACTGGAATTCTGGGTTGGAAAAGAAGCAAACATTGGAGACCTATTCTGCACAACTCAAAAAGCCCTGAAACTCCACGAAACTCCATTTCAAAAAATATAAAAAATATCTGCCGCAAGAAGTACAGGAGGGGGGCCACCCACCGTCCACGAGGGTGGGGGGCGCCCCCCTAGGCGTGCCCCCTGCCTCGTGGGCCACCTAGCAGCCCTCCGATGCCCATTTTCTGCTATATGAGGTGTTTTGACCTGGAAAAAATCACCAATAACTCTCCCATCTTGGGGAGGGTTATCTCCATCAATATCTTCACCAGCAACATCTCCTCTCAAACCCTAGTTCATCTCTTGTATCCAATCTTTGTATCAAAACCTCAGATTGGTACCTGTAGGTTGCTAGTGGTGTTGATTACTCCTTGTAGTTGATGCTAGTTGGTTTACTTGGTGGAAGATCGTATGTTCAGATCCATTATGCATATTAATACCCCTCTGATTATGAACATGAATATGCTTTGTGAGTAGTTACGTTTGTTCCTGAGGACATTGGAGAAGTCTTGCTATACATAGTCATGTGAATTTGGTATTCATTTGATATTTATGATGAGATGTATGTTGTCTTTCCTCTAGTCGTGTCATGTGAACGTCGACTACATGACACTTCACCATTGTTTGGGCCTAGAGGAGGGCATTGGGAAGTAATAAGTAAATGATGGGTTGCTAGAGTGACAGAAGCTTAAACCCTAGTTTATGTGTTGCTTCGTAAGGGGCTGACTTGGATCCTCCTGTTTCATGCTACGGCTAGGTTTACCTTAATACTTCTTTTGTAGTTGCGGATGCTTGCAATAGAGGTTAATCATAAGTGGGATGCTTGTCCAAGTAAGGGCAACACCCAATGTCACGCCCAAGATGCGATTCTATCCCGATCACGTGATACACTAGTGATTGGGGCACAACCGCATTTTGGGCGCTTAGCACGATGGATATCATTACATCGTACCATTACATAAATACATGGGGATACAACAATTCATACAACATCACATGATTACAACATCACATATACAAACTACAGATGCAAACATGAAAATCACAACGACATCCATCTGCTATCCTAGGCTGCCGACCAGGAACCTAACCCAAGACTGACAAAGTAGAAGAAGAAAGAACTCCAACACAAGTACATCGCACTCACGTCAAGTCATCGGAAACCTGCACCTGCAACTGTTGTAGTAGTATCTGTGAGCCACGAGGACTCAGCAATCCCATAACCATGGGTATCAAGACTAGCAAAGCTTAATGGGTATGGAAAGGTTAAGTGGTGATGTTGCAACATTGGCTAAGAATTATATGGTGGCTAACTTACGAGTACAAGAATACGATGAGCATCTACGCAAACAGTCGCAAACTAGTAATGATCGCTAAAGAACCTGAAATACCTACGAGTCAAACATAACCCCAACGTGTTCTCTTCTCAAAGTGAAAAGAGACGGTCACGGTTACTGATAACCCTCAACCGTAAGGGATCGAGATAGTCTTCGCGGGTAAGAATAACCCAATTTATTGATTCGACACACGGGGAGCCAAAGAGTATTTATAAGCTTTAACAGTTGAGTTGTCAATTCAACCGCACCTGAAATATACTAACTTGCAGCAAAAGATAAGTGGTAACAGTGATATGATAGCGATGATAGTAATAGTAAAAGTAAACAGCAAAAGTAAATAACAGTAGTAAATAGCAAAGGTGGTAACTAGTGACAAGCAAGGTTTAAAATACTGTAGGCTAGGGAGATGGATGGTTGGGCGTTGCATGGATGAGATAGTTTCTAACTCGGGGCACGGCACACGGAAAAGTAATGATCATCTAGGCAAATATCAAACATTAGGCATGTATCCCGTAGGTAGTTGTACGTGCTTGCAATAAGAACTTGCACAACATCTTTTGTCCTACCATCCCGCTACGAACGGGGCCAAAAGGAACTAATGGATATTAAGGTGCTCCTGTCAAAGAGCACCGGAACAAAGCAATGAACTCAATGGATACATGTAATCCTTAAACTACGGACCATCCCCTTTGGTGTCCCAAGCTGTCACCTTTGGGATCGCCGGTTCCGAACCGTAACAGGTGCATACAACTCATAGATAGGATCAAGAACACAAATATATTCATGCAAACACATATGGTTCAGATATGAAATCATGGCACTCGGGCCCTAGTGTCAAGCATTAAGAATAACAAGCTGTAGCAAAGATGATAAACACCATACTAGATGATAGGCAACATGCCCCCAACAATCTGACGAACTATTACATGATCTAACTCATCCAATCCCTACCATCCCCTTCACCTACAGCAAGGGAACTACTCACACATGAAGGGGGAAGTCATGGAGGGATGATGGAGTGGTGATGATGATGACGATGGCGACGATCTCCCCTCTCCGGAGGCCAAATCAGCCTCCAGATTAGCCCTCCCGAAGAAGAACAGAGGGTGGCGGCGGCTCCGCGACGAGAAACAGCGAAAGGACTCCCGATCTGCGATTTCTGGCTCGGAGGAAAAAATACGGGCTAAAGTAGGGCACCAGGGGGCGTGGGCCCCACCCAGGCGCCCCCTCGGCGCGGCCCAGGGGGGGGCGCCCACAGGGCGCCTGGGCACCCCCTGGCCCCCCTCTGGCCCCACTTCTGGTATGTTGTTTCTTCGGGTGCGTGGATTTTTCGTGATTTTTCGTGGATTTTTCTGAGATGCTTAAAAATCCGTTTTCCTGCACACAAATAAACCATACAAGCAGCTCTGCTGAAAACAGCTTCAGTCCGGGTTAGTTTAGTCCAAATCATGCAAGAATGAGGTCAAAACAATATCAAAAGTGTTTGGAAAAGTAGATACGTTTGAGACGTATCAACTCCCCCAAGCTTAGCATATTGCTTGTCCTCAAGCAATTCAGTTCAACGAACTGGACGCGACAAAGAAAACTTTGACAAACTCTTTTGCTTCATTAGATGTATATAAGCATGTACTACGAAAAGAGTCTAGCCAGTATTGAAACAGTGCTTATGAGAACAATGCAAAGAGCATTCCTTCTTTCAAGTGACCAATCACAAATAATCAAGAGTGAACAATATATTACCGAAAATCAAGACAAGATCACATTGCACATAGCTTGAGCATATTAAGGTGGTATCTCGCTAGCCTCCATGAGTGAAGCAAAACATAAATGCAGAGACTCCTCCAGAGTTTTAAAGGAGACTAGAGCTAAGAATTTCAGAATAAAACATATCACAAGTATGCAGAAGACAATGTAATACTTTGGGACAATGCACATTACACTCAGAATGACAATTATGCTCTCCTAGTCAGTGCTTTGAAGAAAGAAGGTGAGACTCTCGAACCGTGGCTTTTATTGGCAAATTTGAAAACCCGTGATCGGAAACAAAAACTAAACATGTACCAGAGCTCTTGGTTTTGAAAACAGAAGTAAATATGTTTTGAGAGGTGCATATTTCATCAACGAATGCTAGCAGATAACTCAATCACTTTTTAAGCTAGACAAGTCTCGAGGAACGGCTCCCGCATGAGGACGATCACATCCTCTTAATCTCCTTTGTTTATCACTGCCAAAGTTTTCTGATTTCTCATGAACAAAGCGTGAAGGAGGGTTTGTTTGTTATATTATCTTTTCGAGCCGGGCGCACTCAATGCCAGTTCCTTTTCATATTAGTGGTTCGCACATTATGCATGCAATCCAGGGGTGAAACTTGTCCAACTTAAAGAGGTCATGAGTTAACTACTACTTCCTCATGAGCTAAAACATAGGCGCAAAAGAGAAATGCTTTTGATAAATTTCGAGATGGTACACGAAAGTCTTCGTTAGGAATGGCAGGTAAATACCATGTATAGGAAGGTATAGTGGACTCATATGGCATAACAGGTTTTAAAGGTTTCGGATGCACAAGCAGTCATTCCGCTTAGTACGGGTGGAGGTTTAGCAAAAGACTGGGAAGCGACCAACTAGAGAGCAATAACGGTCATAATCATGCAAAGCGACAAAGCAACATTGAATCGGGCATGAAAGTGATATAACTATTCTAAAACTCAAAGATCATCAAGGCAAAGTAGACTTTTTAGTCTTAAACATGTGTAAGCATGCGCCAAGTCAATCCAAAAATTCTCTAAAGGGAAATACCACCATAGTATGCCAGACTAGGAACAATGCAATGCATGTAGATCATTTCAATAACACATTATATACTCTAGTTATTGGGGACTAGCCACAAGGAAAGCATGAACCACTGGAAGAGCATTGTAAACATAGCACTATGTCGCTACAAGCTGGTCTCTAGATCATAAGTACAGGCATATGTACAAAAGTAGAAACAATAAGAATTCATACCGGTCTTCCCTGTTGCTTCCTTTCAGTCGATCTTCATCATTACTGCTTGTCACTTGCACGATCGAACGTAGGAAATATAATCAAATGCCATCACGGACTCGAGCTGATCTCTGAAAACAAAGCAAACTAAAGAGAGAAAGGAAATCTTTTTGGTTTTTTTTTCAAAGGTTGAATAAAAGCAAAAGAAAAAGAAAATCTTTTTGTTGTTTTTGCAAATAGAGGAATAAAGAAGAACGGGTAAAAACTTCGAAAAGATCAAAACGAATAAAACGGATAATACAATGAAAAGGTGAGAAGGGCACGTACTCCCCCAAGCTTAGGCTTTTGGCCTAAGTTGGTAGCAGCTATTGTCCCCAGGAGCCTCCTGCTCCAGGGGTATGGTGGTGAGACCAAGGGTCGTAGAAGGATGATGGCGCGTACACCTAACTCCTCGGAGTCTCCCACGAGGAAGGTTCCGAGCGCCAAACAGAGGAAGACCCTTCACCAAACTCGGTGGCGGTCTCATCCTGAAAATGTGGTACCTCACCGTGCCTCTCCTCGTCGGGCACAACCCCCTCCATGGGGCTATGGAACTGATGCTGGACCACGAACTCATCGAACTGGACAACATCAAAGGACCATCCGTTCCTGCGAGAATAATCAAACAAAAGAGGTGCAGGTAGACGGATCTCGCGTTACGCGGTAGTTCCGAAACGCAAGATATAAACAAGGTTATCAAGCTCAGAACCCATGGTAACAAACTTATGTCTTTTCATAGCAGCAAGATCAAAGCTCAAATAAGTAAAAGGAGTATCATCAGGGTGTGGGGTGCCTCCAAGATGCTCTAAGATAAGTGTGGCATAAATGCCACCATATAAGTCCCCCTTGTTACCGTTCATAGCAAGGCGTCGAGCAATTAAGGTACCAATATTATAATCAGACTTCCCTGAGAGGGCTGCTGCCAGGATAGCAATATCCGGAGCAGAAATGTTGCTCGTGTTGTCACGAGCTAACACCCCTCTAGAAATATAATATGCAAAATACCTGAGGTGAGGAAACAAGATACTGGAGATCTTCGACCGATGAATATCCCTCGTACCCATGCTGCAGAGAGAGTTGATGACGGTTTTCAGCTCGGAGGGCTGCGTGCCCATCCTTGCCGTCCTCCCAGCGTTCGGCACACCTATTACTTCACAAAAATTTCCCAGAGTCATGGTGATAAGATCATTATAAATTTTAAACTCAATAGCACCTGATTCAGGATTATATCTAAAACTGTTAATGAAAATGGAGGTGAGTTTTTGATACTGGGTAACACGGCTGGTGACGAGCCGTGTCAAACCTGCATTAGCACAAAGATTATAAAACTCATCCTTGATTCCCGCAGCTTCCATGAATACGTCACATGGATATGTCATCGCACGTGCTGGACTTGTATCTTCCAACAACTCCAGGGGCACATGATCTTCATTGTAGCTCACCCTGGCAGTCGATGGTGAAGCTGCGGCTCTAGTGACTCGATCGGAGTGTGCGGGCCTCCTCTTCTCAAGCCATCCTTTTGCCCTTCCTAATAAACTCATTTCTGAAATTTTTTACAATTCACAAAAACAAGGATTAAAACAAAGTGAGCTAAGGCAAACTACTCAACTCACTTGCCCAAGGCACAAACTTGCATCAAAACTTGGAAAACAACTTTCTACACATGCATGCAAGCTCATCTCTACAGCACCAAGAACTACTAAATACTCACAAATGAGGACACCAATCAAAAATCTAATTGGAGGGGTGGAGGAGTCACATACTAGGGAGTATTTGCTCAAAATTTCAGCTCAAATGATGGGCTGCAGAGAGAGATCAAAGAATCGCCCCCAAGAACAGCAAGAACAAGAAGAACACGACCAGAACTCGGGTTTCTGGAAAAAGAGAGAGAGAGGAGGAAGAGGTACCTGGAGGGGGGCCTTGTGGGCCCCAGGCGCCCTGTGGGCGCGGCCAGGGGCTGGGCCACTGGCAGCCCCCCCTGGCTGGCCCCAGGACTTTTCAGGTCTCTCCCGTTGTGGAAATTTTTAATATATTTTTTCTGGAATTTTTCTGAAAACTTCACTGTTGAAATTTTTTCGAAGTTCAAAAAGCTGCGAAACTCTCTGAAAACTTGAAGTAGTTAGTAGTATTGTAAAGCTTCAAAAACATAGATACTCGGTACACCAGGTATGACAACACTAAAAACAAAATGAAAACATAGAAAGCTCAACTTTTTATCCGTATATAACACGTTCATTAGTAAGGTTGATCAAGTCCTACCAACAAACAAGCGGTATATAGAACAAAAAGTCTCACCTCCTACGAAGTAATCACTGAACTTTTACCTTGATGGACATTGTCCCTACCATGATAGTTTTGTATTTGTGAGGCACATGTAGTGGACAGTCCCATTCTCCAATTTTCACGGTCTCGATATTCTCTATAGAGTTGAGGGCATGCCTCCTATCGGTCTTCTTCGGAAAATATACCGTGTGTTCTTTATCATTCACATGAAAGATAACCTTCCCTTTGTTGCAATCAATAATAGCACCTGCGGTGTTAAGAAAAGGTCTACCAAGAATAATGGACATGCTCCCATCCTCGGGCATGTCAAGCACAACAAAATCAGTAAGAATTAAACAATTAGCAACTTCAACTGGAACATCCTCACAAATACCTATCGGAACAGCGGTTGACTTGTCAGCCATCTGAAGGGAGATATCTGTAGGAATTAGTTTCTCTAAACAAAGCCTCTCGTAAAGAGAGAGAGGCATAACACTCACTCCTGCTCCAAGATCACATAAAGCAGTTTTGACATAATTATTCTTTATGGAGCAAGGAATGGTGGGTATACCTGGATCACCGAGCTTCTCAGGAATCTTTCCACTGAAAGAATAGTTAGCAAGCATAGTTGATATTGCATCATTAGGAACTTTTCTTTTGTTAGTGACAATATCTTTCATATATTTTGAATAAGGGAGTAACTTAATAGCATCAGTCAAAGGTATTTGAAGAAAAAGAGGTTTAATCCATTCACAAAACTTATTATAGTGCTCTTCTTCTTTAGATTTGATGGACTTACCTGGAAAGGGCATGGGTTTCTGTACCCATGGTTCTTTCTCCTTCCCATGTTTCCTCGCGATGAAGTCTTCTTTAGTGTACCTCTTACGTTTGTCAGGTGCTTCTTCTTCTCGAACTTCAGGTGGATCATTCTTCTCATTATCATTACCTTCAGGTTCAGCACCGTCTTCAGTCTCAGCATCGGAGATAGATACACTGTTGGGATCAATAGCTGGTTCTTCATCTGCAATAGGATCATTAGAATTGTCAGTCTCTTTATGTTTCTTTTTCTTACTTGGAGAGACAACAATTTCTTCTTCCTGCATTTGAGAATCTTGCTCGATTCTCTTCGGATGTCCCTCTAGATAAAGAGGATCTTGAGTACTAGTTCCTCCTCGGGTCTTAATCCCGAAAGCCTGCAATTTATCTTGTTTGGCATTGTTAGCAAGCAAATCTCTTTGCACATTAGAAATTTGATCAAGCTGAGTTTGAACCATATGAAAATGCTTCACAAGACACTGAACATCATTAACTGTTCTATCTAAAACACCAAGCAACTTTTTGATAGCAAGGGAATTATCATGCAATTGACTTTCTATCCTCTCATTAAAATGATTCTGTTTCATAATAAAATTATCAAACTCATCTAAACATTGATCAGGAGGCTTACCATGAGGGATGTCACTTTCGTTGAAATCTAAAAGAGAGTGTACCTCTACCATAGGAGGGTGAGTGGTAGGCTCACACAGCTTCTCAATAGGGGGTAGATTCTTCACGTCTTCAGCTTTAATACCTTTCTCTTTGATAGACTTCTTTGCTTCTCGCATATCCTCGGGCCTTAGGACAAACATGCCCCTCTTCTTTGTTGGTGGAGGTGGTTCAGGGACGGACCAATCTTCATAGTTTTTTGCAATCCTGCCCATTAGTTCTTCCGCGTCGTCTGGTGTTCTTTTCCTGAAAACACAACCAGCACAACTGTCCAAATAGGACCTAGATTCATCAGTTAAACCAGCATAGAATATATCAATTAATTCATTCTTAGGAACTCCATGTCCTGGTCTAGCCTGAATCAAACTGCAGTACTTCCCCCAAGCTTTAGGGAGGGACTCATCCTGCAACTGTTTAAAGTTATAAATTCTTTGTAAAGCAGCATGTTGCACATGAGCAGGAAAGTATTTATCAACAAAAGAGTGAGCTAGGTCCCGAGGACTCTTAATAGAACCGCATGGGAGTGAATCATACCATGCTTTAGCACCTTCCTTCAACGAGAAAGGAAGAAGCTTGGTCACATAAAAGTAGCGCATCTTCTCATCTGTGGTAAACAGGCTACCTAGTTCACCAAGTTTAGTTAGGTGTGCAATAGCATCATCATTTTCTCTGCCATAAAAGGGGTCAGCTTCAACCATAGGTATAAGTGAAAGATCAACAGAGAAATTAAAATCAGGATCATCAATGCATATAGGAGATGTAGCAAACTCAGGATTAGGAACAGTTTTGTTTTTCAAAGAGTGTTTTTCAAATATCTTCTTAATAGTTTCAGGGTCAGAGCCGGCAAACTCTGTCAGTTCCCTGCATAAATCTTCATCAAGTATATAGTAATCATCATCAAGGAGCCTCTCCTGGAGTTTACTCAATTCAGGAAATTCATAAGTTTCACCAATAGGGTAGCGAGTAACAGGAAGTTCAATTCCATATTTTTCAGCAGCAGCAGTAATTTGTTTCTCTAGAGCATAACCAAGTGAACTAATATCATCATCAAAAGTAGTAGAAGCATCATCAAGTGTATCAGACATAGTAACAGATTCAGTAGGAGCATCATGTGGTGGTGGTGAGGCAAACTTACTCATAACAGAAGGTGAATCAAGTGTAGCACTAGTGCTCAGAGCAGTACCTCTTCTTGTAGTGGATCGTAAGATCGGAACCTTGGGGTCACCTTTCTTACCCATAGTGAATAAAGTGCAGCAGGTAGGATATATCAAGTAGACCTGTAAATATTGCTATGCTCCCCGGCAACGGCGCCAGAAAACGGTACTTGATAACCCTCAACCGTAAGGGATCGAGATAGTTTTCACGGGTAAGAATAACCCAATTTATTGATTCGACACACGAGGAGCCAAAGAGTATTTATAAGCTTTAACAGTTGAGTTGTCAATTCAACCGCACCTGAAATATACTAACTTGCAGCAAAAGATAAGTGGTAACAGTGATATGATAGCGATGATAGTAATAGTTAAAGTAAACAACAAAAGTAAATAACAGTAGTAAATAGCAAAGGTGGTAACTAGTGACAAGCAAGGTTTAAAATACTGTAGGCTAGGGAGATGGATGGTTGGGCGTTGCATGGATGAGATAGTTTCTAACTCGGGGCACGGCACACGGAAAAGTAATGATCATCTAGGCAAATATCAAACATTAGGCATGTATCCCGTAGGTAGTTGTACGTGCTTGCAATAAGAACTTGCACAACATCTTTTGTCCTACCATCCCGCTACGAACGGGGCCAAAAGGAACTAATGGATATTAAGGTGCTCCTGTCAAAGAGCACCGGAACAAAGCAATGAACTCAATGGATACATGTAATCCTCAAACTACGGACCATCCCCTTTGGTGTCCCAAGCTGTCACCTTTGGGATCGCCGGTTCCGAACCGTAACAGGTGCATACAACTCATAGATAGGATCAAGAACACAAATATATTCATGCAAACACATATGGTTCAGATCTAAAATCATGGCACTCGGGCCCTAGTGTCAAGCATTAAGAATAACAAGTTGTAGCAAAGATGATAAACACCATACTAGATGATAGGCAACATGCCCCCAACAATCTGACGAACTATTACATGATCTAACTCATCCAATCCCTACCATCCCCTTCACCTACAGCAAGGGAACTACTCACACATGAAGGGGGAAGTCATGGAGGGATGATGGAGTGGTGATGATGATGACGATGGCGACGATCTCCCCTCTCCGGAGGCCAAATCAGCCTCCAGATTAGCCCTCCCGAAGAAGAACAGAGGGTGGCGGCGGCTCCGCGACGAGAAACAGCGAAAGGACTCCCGATCTGCGATTTCTGGCTCGGAGGAAAAAATACGGGCTAAAGTAGGGCACCAGGGGGCGTGGGCCCCACCCAGGCGCCCCCCCGGTGCGGCCCAGGGGGGGGGGGGGCGCCCACATGGCGCCTGGGCACCCCCTGGCCCCCCTCTGGCCCCACTTCTGGTATGTTGTTTCTTCGGGTGCGTGGATTTTTTGTGATTTTTCGTGGATTTTTCTGAGATGCTTAAAAATCCGTTTTCCTGCACACAAATAAACCATACAGGCAGCTCTGCTGAAAACAGCGTCAGTCCGGGTTAGTTTAGTCCAAATCATGCAAGAATGAGGTCAAAACAATATCAAAAGTGTTTGGAAAAGTAGATACGTTTGAGACGTATCAGTTACTCACGCGGTTCGTGTGTTTTATTTCGGATCCTCTGTCAAGTTAACTACAACCGGACATCAACAAATTCCAATCTGCCACATAACAGCGGGCAAGGCTTTCGAAAGATCATAACCCTGCAGGGGTGTCCCAACTTAGCCCATAACAAGCTCTCAGGATCAATACAGGTAAAAACCCCATATCTTAGGGACAGCCCGATCAGACTCGGAATCCTGGTGCACAAAACATTTCGACAATGGTAAAACAAGTCCAACAAGACCTCCCGACGTGTCGACACCCTGATAGTAGCCGCGCGTATCTCGTCTCAGGCCACGTCCGGATAGGTCAGCCTACGGGTAATACCAGATACCTCGAGTTTCCCCAAGGCGGCCCCGCAGTCTGCCCGTTTGGGACCAACACCATCAACACTGGCCCCCCTGTATGTAGAAGAATCCTCGGGTAGCGCTAACTCCCTATGCAATTTAATTAATTAATTAAGTTTTTATTATGTTGCAAATTAAAACCAAAGTTGGGCCTTGCTGAAGGAGTTTTATTCAAAGACGAACTATCAAGGGGTCCCCATATACACAACCGCGTTAGGAATGCAAAATCATGGAACATAACGCCGGTTTATCAGTTCTTAAGGCGGCATGAGTGGAACAAAACACCGAGCAAAAGGCCAAGCCTTCCATCCATTGCCAAGTATATAGGTGCATTAATTTAAGTAATAGATATTGTGATATTCCAAACATCCAAGATCTGACATGGAGCAATTTTCATCTTCACCTGCAACTAACAACACTACAAGAGGGGCTGAGCAAGCGGTAACATAGCCAAACAACGGTTTGCTGGGATGGCGTCAAAGGTTAGAGGGTGTTTCATGGCAACAAGGAGAGGCTGACAACAAATAGATAGGTAGCGCGACATATAGCGATAGCATCGAGACAACTAGCATAGCAATGGTAGTAAAGGTATCCAAGGTGATGGTCATCTTGCATGAGATCCCGCAAGGAAGAAGAATGAGTCCATGAAGAAGACGAAGAAGAAGCCATGAAGACGAACCAAGTGTAGTCGAATGAATCCTCACGATCGCAACGAAACAGGAACTAACGAGAAGAAGCAAACAACATGGTAAACACACCACTCAAGAGCATGACATGATGCTCAACTAAGTATGATGCAAGACAAGTCTATATATTGCAAAACATGTCAAGGGATGATGCATACAAAACCAACACAACCAAACAAGTTTAAATGAGGCCGAATTCGAAAACCACATATAACAACTCCGGTAAGTCCTCATATGCAAATTTAGAAATTGGTCCAGATCTGAACAAACCTTAAGTTAAAGTTGTCAAACAGCAAGTTAACACGCACCATGATGATCTACTCGAAATTCTAGTCAAGTTTCATATAAAGTTCATTTAATTCGGAGCTACGGCCTAGGAGATATGAGCTAAACAAGTCAAGCATGATTTTGATGCAAAAGGCACCCAAACATCAAGCAAACACACTCCAAACAGGTATACAACATGTTATTATGCATCTACATGAAAAAACACACAAGTTTCTGCTACCTCTTGAGCTTGCGTTGTATTCCCTCGAAGAGGAAAGGGAGATGCAGCACAGTAGCGTAAGTATTTCCCTCAGTTTTTGAGAACCAAGGTATCAATCCAGTAGGAGACCACGCGCGAGTCCCTCGCACCTGCACAAACAAATAAGAACTTCGCAGCCAACGCGATAAGGGGTTGTTAATCCCTTTACGGTCACTTACGAGAGTGAGATCTGATAGAGATGATAATTATATTTTTGGTATTTTTAGTTTAATAAAATAGCAAATAAAAGCAGTAAAGTAAAGTAGATGTAGATTGATATGTTGAGAATAGACCCGGGGGCCATAGTTTTTTCTAGTGGCTTCTCTCATGATAGCGGTATTCTACGGCGGGTAAGCAAATTACTATCGAGCAATTGATAGAGAAGCGAATAATTATGAGACTATATAGGCATGATCATTGTATATAGGCATCACGTCCGAGACAAGTAGACCGAAACGATTCTGCATCTACTACTATTACTCCATACATCAACCGCTATCCAGCATGCATCTAGTGTATTGAGTTCATACGAACAGAGTAATGCCTTAAGCAAGATGACATGATGTAGAGGGATAAACTCAAGCAATATGATGAAAACCCCATCTTTTTATCCTCGATGGCAACAATACAATACGTGCCTTGCTGCCCCTACTGTCACTGGGAAAGGACACCGTAAGATTGAACCCAAAGCCAAGCACTTCTCACATTGCAAGAACTATAGATCTAGTAGGACAAACCAAACCAATAATTCGAAGAGACTTGCGAGGATATTATGAGCACACATAAAAAGTTCAGAGAAGAACCAAATATCTTTCATAGATAACCTTGATCATAAACTCACAATTCATCGGATCTCGACAAACACACCGCAAAAAGAGATTACATCGAACAGATCTCCTCGAAGACCGAGGAGAACTTTGTATTGAGATCCAGAGAGAGAGAAGAAGCCATCTAGATACTAGCTATGGACCCGAAGGTCTGTGGTAAACTACTCACAACTCATGGTGAGGGCGATGATGATGATGATGAAGGCCTCCGTGATGGATCCCCCTCCCAGAATAGGCTCCAAGATGGGATCTCCACGGGAAATAAAAGCTATGGCGGTGGAATTAGGGTTTTCTCTCTACCTATGGAGTTTCTGGGGTACGTAGGTATATATAGGAAGAAGGAGGGCACCGGGGGCCACACGGGCCAGCCTCGAGGCAGGGGGCGCGCCCTAGGAAGGGGGGCGCGCCCCCCGCCCTCGAGGGCAGGCTCTCTGTCCCCTGACTTGGTCCTGACATTTCCTGAGCGTGATTTCCTCCAAAAATATCTCCCGCGAAGGTTTCATTCCGTTTGGACTCCGTTTGATATTCCTTTTCTCCAAAACCCTGAAATAGGCAAAAAACATCAATCTGGACTGGGCCTTTGGGTTAGTAGGTTAGTCCCAAAAATGATATAAAAGTGAATGATAAAGCCCATTAAACATCCAAGACTTCATAAATAATAGCATGGAACAATAAAAAATTTATAGATACGTTGGACACGTATCAAGCATCCCCAAGCTTAATTCCTGCTCGTTCTCGAGTAGGTAAATGATAAAGAAAGAATTTTTGATGTGGAATGCTAACCAATATAGTTTTTCAATGTATTTCTCTTAATTGTGGCATGAATGTTCAGATCTGAAAGATTCAAGACAAAACTCTATATTGACATAAGAAATAATAATACTTCAAGCAATACTAACAAAGCAATCATGTCTTCTCAAAATACTATGGCTAAAGAAAGTTATCCCTACAAAATCATATAGTGTTGGCTATGCTCCCTCGTTATCACACTAAATATTCATATCATGCACAACCCCGATTTCAGCCAATCATTTGTTTTCATACTCTATCTTTTCAAACCTTTCAACTTTCATGCAATACATGAGGGTGAGCCATGGATATAACACTATGGGTGGAATAGAGGTGGTTGTGGAGAAGACAAAAAGAGGGAGATAGTCTCACATCGACTAGGCGTATCAACGGGCTATGGAGATGCCCATCAATAGATACCAATGTGAGTGAGTAGGGATTGCCATGCAACGGATGCACTAGAGCTAAATATGAATGAAAGCTCAACAAAAGAAACTAGTGGGTGTGCATCCAACTTGCTTGCTCACAAAGACCTAGGTCATTTGAGGAAGCCCATCGTTGGAATATACAAGCCAAGTTCTACAATGAAAATTCCCACTAGTATATGAAAGTGACTAAGCATGAGACTCTCTACAATGAAGAACATGGTGCTACTTTGAAGCACAAGTGTGGAAAAAGATAGTAGCAATTGTCCCTTTTTCTTTTCTCTGTTATTTTTATTTTTTTGGGCCTTTTTTTTCTTTGGCCTTTATTTTTTTTTCCTTTTTTTTGCGGAGGGGCTTTATAGATCCAGCCTTTCCTCCCATGGGACAATGCTCTAATAATGATGATCATCACACTTTCATTACAACACGAAATTACAAATCGATACTACAACAACAAAGTATGAATCTATATGAATGCCTCCGGTGGTGTACCGGTATGTGCAATGAAACAAGAGTGACATGTATGAAATGATTATGCATGGTGGCCTTGCCACAAATACGATGTCAACTACATGATCATGCATGGCAATATGACAATATGATGCGTGTCATATAAACGGAACGGTGGAAAATTGGATGGCAATATATCTCGGAATGGCTATGGAAATGCCATGATAGGTAGGTATGGTGGCTGTTTTGAGGAACAATATGGTGGCTGTTTTGAGGAAGGATATATAGTGGGTTTGTGGCACCTGCGAAAGTTGCGCGGTACAAGAGAGGCTAGCAATGGTGAAAGGGTGAGAGTGCGTATAATCCATGGACTCAACATTAGTCATAAGAACTCATATACTTATTGCAAAAATCTATGAGTCATCAAAACAAAGCAATCAACGCATGCTCCTAGGGGGGAGGTTGGTAGGATTTAACCATCGTGCACCCCCGACCTCCACACAAAGGTTGACACTCTACAAATACCTCATGCTTTAACTTAGTCACATAACGGTTCACCATACATGCATGCTCCGGGAATCACTAACCTTAACACAAGTATTTCTCAATTTCATAATAACTCCACTAGCATGACTCTAATATCACTATCCTCATGTCTCAAAACAATTATCAAGCATCCAACATCTCTTTCTATTCAATGCACTTGGTGTGATTTTTTTTACTACATTGACATTGGATGTTTATCATGTGAAGACTAGTTTCTTTAGCCTAAACACTTTACCATGCTGTTTTAATAGACTCTCAAATAGATATAAGTGAAGGATGAGAGTTCAACAATTTCTACAAAATATTACCACCACCATGCTCTAAAATATATAAGTGAAGTACTAGAGCAAAAACTATTCAACTCAAAAGATATAAGTGAAGCACATAGAGTGTTCTAACAATTTCTAGGCCATATTTAACTCTCTCAAATAGGTGTGTCCAGAAAGTATGATTGTGGCAAACTAACAAGCAAATACTCAAATTATACAAGACGCTCCAAGCAAAACACATAACATGTTGCGAATAAAAATATAGCTCCAAGTATAGTTACCGATGGATGAAGACGAAAGAGGGGATGCCTTCCCGGGGCATCCCCAAGCTTAGGCTTTTGATTATCTTGAATTTACTTGGGGTGCCATGGGCATCCCCAATCTTAGGCCTTTGCTACTCCTTGTTCCATAGTCCATCAAAGCAATACTCAAAACTTGAAAACTTCACAACACAAAACTTATACAAAAATTCTCGTGAGCTCCTTTAGTAAGAGAAAGCAAACCACTTCTCAAAGGTACAAAAATGAATTCATTCTTTGTATATATTGGTGTTAAACCTACTGTACTCCAAGTTCTCTATGGTTCATGTCCTCCAATATTACTTATAGATGCATCGGAATAAGCAAACAACACACGAAAAACAGAATCTGTCAAAGACAGAATAGTCTGTAGTAATCTGCAGGGTTCGCATACTTCTGGAACTCCAAAAAAATCAAACTAAAATTTTAAATTTGCGCAATTTATCTACCAATCAGCAGTAAAATTAATCAACTAAAAATCACGCTCCAGTAAAATCCCACGACTACTTTAGCGAGCACTAACGATTCTGTTTTTCACAGCAAGATCATATAAACTTCACACAAGTCTTACCAAAGGTTCTACTTGGCACAAACACTAAACAAAACATGAAAACACATCTAATCAGAGGCTAGATGCAATATTTATTCCCTAACAGCAACAAAAGCAAAAAACATAAAATTGAGTTGCCTCCCAACAAGCGCTATCGTTTTACGCCCCTGGCTAGGCACGATACAAGATAGATATAGGTATTGCCATCTTTGGGAGGCAATTCTTTAATTAAGCACTTGTGATTCTTGGGCAATTCTTTGTCCCTATGAATAATCAAACTCTTGGGCAAGAAATCAAGAAATTTCTAAAGTATCAAAAGGGTCTCTTGCAAAAGTAAGAAAATTAGGATGAACACTTATGGATTTGAGATCCGCACGTCTAGAAGTTTCACCCTTGTCTTTAGGGACATACATGAACTTAGATAATTTAGTGGAGGTTTTTGGAGTAGTTTTTATAGCGGAAAGAGCGGAACCCACATTAGGATAACATCCTCAAGCTTATTGATTCTAGTGGAATCCTGATCTAGCTTTTCTTTAACTATGGGCTCTTTTTCCTTAAGATTTTTCAGAACAACTCCTACCTTGGATCCTTATTGGGTGATTTCATTATGATTTTTTTTCCAAGTTTTCTACCAATTCTACCGTAGCAACTTTGTTTTCAGTGATTTCCAACCTTTGCATAACATGCTCCAAAGTTAAAACGGTCCCATTAACCATAAGAGGTGGTGAGCCAAATAATTCAGTCATAGCCTTATAAGAATCGATGGTGTGGCTACCCAAGAAATTCCCTCCGGTAATGGTATCTAAGATAAATCTATTCCACGGAGTTACGCTAACATAGAAATTGCAAAGAAGCACGGAAGTGGAAAGCTTCCTATTAGACCTACCTTGAGCATTGCAAATTCTATACCAGGCATCTTTTAAATTTTCTCCCTCCCTTTGTTTAAAGTTGAGGACCTCACTCTCGGGAGTGGTGATAGTGATAGGTGTGCTACATATGATGACAAGCAAGCAAGCAACACACAAGCAAACAAGAAGCAAGCGAACAAAAAACACACGTCGGAAAAAGGGCAAATAAAATGGCAAGGGTGAAGTGGGGGAGAGGAAAACGAGAGGCAAATAAATGTAATGCGAAGGATAAGGGTTTGTGATAGGTACTTGGTATATGACTTTTGCGTAAGCCTCCCCAGCAACGGCGCCAGAAATTCTTCTTGCTACCTCTTGAGCTTGCGTTGTATTCCCTCAAAGAGGAAAGGGAGATGCATCACAGTAGCGTAAGTATTTTCCTCAATTTTTGAGAACCAAGGTATCAATCCAGTAGGAGACCACGCGCGAGTCCCGCGCACCTACACAAACAAATAAGAACTTTGCAGCCAACACGATAAGGGGTTGTCAATCCCTTTACGGTCACGTACGAGAGTGAGATCTGATAGAGATGATAATTATATTTTTGGTATTTTTAGTTTAATAAAACAGCAAATAAAAGCGGTAAAGTAAAGTAGATGTAGATTGATATGTTGAGAATAGACCCGGGGGCCATAGTTTTCTCTAGTGGCTTCTCTCATGATAGCGGTATTCTACGGCGGGTAAACAAATTACTGTCGAGCAATTGATAGAAACGCGAATAATTATGAGACTATCTAGGCATGATCATTGTATATAGGCATCACGTCCGAGACAAGTAGACTGAAACGATTCAGCATCTACTACTATTACTCCACACACCGACCGCTATACATCATGCATCTAGTCTATTGAGTTCATACGAACAGAGTAACGCCTTAAGCAAGATGACATGATGTAGAGGGATAAACTCAAGCAATATGATGAAAACCCCATCTTTTTATCCTCGATGGCAACAATACAATACGTGCCTTGCTGCCCCTACTGTCACTGGGAAAGGACACCGCAAGATTGAACCCAAAGCCAAGCACTTCTCCCATTGCAAGAACTATAGATCTAGTAGGCCAAACCAAACCAATAATTCGAAGAGACTTGCAAGGATATTATGAGCACACATAAAAAGTTCAAAGAAGAATCAAATATCTTTCATAGATAACCTTGATCATAAACTCACAATTCATCGGATCTCGACAAACACACCACAAAAAGAGATTACATCGAATAGATGTAACACCCCAGATTCTCACCACAGTGATCATCTCTTAAACATGCCAAGTCATGTTCATTTGCAATGCTATTAGCCAAGGTTAAGCAGATCAATTCAAATTTCTGTCTGAAACTCAATTCAAACTTAAGTCAAATATTTCTTCCTTCATATGGCAAAACTAAAATGTCCAAAATGTTGCAAATAATCTCAGGGCAATTATAAAATTGAAACCATTATTTATGGAACCACCAAATTGCCCCTGGGAATTAATTCAGTGCACTTCCAGCATTTTTAAATGCTAATTCATTTATGAGAATTCCAAATGAAATCCATTGGTCTCCAAAACAACTTTTGGCACTGTCTAAAATCGCCATGGATTTAATGGGGCTCTTCCCATATTTTTCCTAAGTGCATGTGATGCCCAAATAAACCCCTTTTTCTCTCTGCTAATAAAATAAAAGAAAAGCAGAAAAGGAAAACGGGCGAAGGAATTACCTGGCTCGCGGCCCAGCCGGCCCATACCTGTTCGCCCACCTGCTCCCCTCCCCGTGTCGACGCCGCCGCGGCCGCGCTCGCCTCTGCCGCCCGCAGCTTGCCACCGCGACGAGCAGGTGAGGAGAGGATAAGTCCTCAGCCTCCTCCCTTCCCCCTGGACACTGCGCTCACTCTTCTCACTCTCTCCCTCGCTCGCCTCGCCTCTCTTCTCCTCCCAGATCCGGGGCAGAGCGCCACCGCCGCCGTGCTTCGCCGTTAGCCGCGGCCACCGTGCACCTCGTGCCGCGCGGCGCTGTCCAGGAGGACCGCGGAGCTCGACCCCTTCGACTGGTGCACGCAGCTGGGACGAGGAGGCACGGTAGCCACCGAACGGCACCGTCCCCTTTGCTTCGGCCACCGTCGATCTCCGTCAACTCCGGCGAGATTCTGCTGCTACTAACCTGTCACAGGCTTTCCTTAGCCGCACGGTGAGCACCTTCCCTCTCCCCTGTCATCTCCGGTAGCCGTTAGCGCGCTAGAGCAGCGGCACCGCGAGGACCCGAATGCCTCCGCCGCCATTGCCGGCGTAGAGCTCAGTACAGAGCCGCCCGAGCACCCCCACCGTGCCCGTCGTGCTCCTGGCTTCCGCAGGGAGCTACCTAGCTTCTTAATTCGCCTGGAAATGGCCTGTAGCCGCGATTCCCTCTGCCACCGGAGCTCGTCTCCGCCACGGCTCGACGCCGACGAGGTTCCGGCCATCCCCACGCCCGCGCAACATCACGGTTGGATGCGCCTTGCTTTTCTCTTTCGAACGACACCGCACGCACGCGCTAGATCCCTCCTAATGCCGTTCCCCCCTCACTCACCGGAGCTTTGCTCCGCCGCGCTCGTCGCCGGCCACTTTCCCGGCCTCCCTCGCTCCGGCCAGTCGCGCCACTGGATGCGCGACTCCGTCCGCAGCCGAACGCACCCAGCCGCAGCTCGAACGGAGCCCCCTAGCGCGATCCCGAGCATCTCCGGCGGTCTGCCACCGCGGAAGCGCGTCACCGGCGTTTAAACGCCGGCCGCTGATGTGGCAGAGCGTGGGGCCTGCCCAGTGTCGCTGACAGTGGGCCCCCGCAGCTCGTTTGACCGGGTCAACCCTGGCGTACTGTTCACCGTAGACACTGACATGTGGGCCCCGCGGTTAAAACGAATTTAGAAATAAACTAAAACTGCTAATTAATCTGTTGATTAAGTTAATTAATTAATTAGCTTAATTAGTGTCTATGACATGTGGGACCCACCCCTGTTAATAGCTCTGTTAGATTAGTTTTAATACTCTGTTAAGCCTCTGAGGCTGACAGGTGGGACCCACTGGTCAGGTTTGACCTGACCAGTGCGGCTGTTGACTGCTGACGCAGTGCTGACTACATGCTGACGTCATAAATCTTTTCTGTTAATTAAAATAATTCCAGAAAATCATTTAAACTTCGAAAATTCATAACTTTTAAACCGTAGCTCGGATCGAAAAAGTTTATATATGAAAAACGATCAGAAAAATGAGACGAACCCGAATATGCCCTCCTCATACCTATCACATGCCTCTAGCATGAAGAACATGGAAGTTTCCCCTCCGTTTCATCTGTTCGATAAACGTCCGGAGCCTGGGAAAATATTCCCGGATATCCTCCCGCTCCGTCTGTAGCACATAACATCATATTAGGCAACCCTGCACTGCACCCTAGCTGTCACCTGCTTCTAACACCGCAAACCTGCAACCGTTCCCCTTCCGGTCAACTGTCCGACACAGATCCGGAACCGGGAATACTTTCCCGGATGGGTTCCCCTTCTTCGTTATCGGTAGCACTGCGTTAGTTTGTCACGCTTTGTGATTACTTTTGTTATCGTGTATTTATATTGTTTCCTCTCCCCCTTTCTTCCCGGTAGACCCCGAGACCGCCGACTATGCCCTGGTGATCGACTACTTCACCGTCGGAGATTCCTTTTTAATTGCCGAGCAACCAGGCAAGCAACCCCCCCTTTGATCATTCCGATATCGCCTATGTCTATTCTCTCTTATTCTTGCATTAGAATTGCTGCTACTGCTACTGCTCCTATTACTGTTGCATAGCCTGTTTTTGCTAAACTGTTGATACCTGTCTTTATTCATAAACTGCTTAGTATAGGTTGGGTAGCACTGCTGTGGTCCCGCTTTCTCGTAGTTGCCTCGCATAGTACCCTTGCCTCGATCAAGCGATCGAGCCCCTTCCCCTGACCTTCTTCACATCACCGCACATCCCCTAATATGCTCGACTCCGCAGAGTTAACATCAGGTGACGAGGGTGATACCTCCGAACTCACTTTCGATGTTGTCCCTGTGATATAGCTAGCTCGTTGTGGGTTACCGAGGGTGATTCCTCTTCCCACTTCTGACTTAGCTTTTGTCGTGCATCCGCTATGGTGATTACCGCCGAGGGTGATTCCTCCGGTATCACCTTATCGGGACTTGTCGTTTAGGAGTCCAACGAGGGTGATTCCTCGGATTCCTCATCGGCATGGAAACCACACGGATGCCCTGGTATACCGTACCGTGTTTAAAGACGTATCGATCCCCGAGGCCGGACGTCGCCAGGAACAAAGGCGTGCGGCCAGAGGTATCGTGCGTCTGAAGACACTTTGAAGTTACTGCTACACATGTTGGATGGAGGCGGGTTGACCCAGAGGGGTACCCGCGAGTGCCTTTGAGGCGTGAGCTGTGGAGTCGGGTGACCAGTGAGGGTACCCGCGAGATAACTACGAGGCATGGCCGGTCATTCCAGTCCTTGTCACAAGTCCTCGAGACGGGACGACGGGGCCAACAGTATCGTAGGCTCTGCTCGTTACCGCGCGCTCCCAATACACTAAGCGATTTGGATATTTGATCCGAGGGGCCTCCGGGTCCGATAGCACTAACCACCACGTGGGTGTGAGTGGGTGCTCTGCGTCGTATACATCAGCCGGAGTCGTCACGACGTCAGCGATTGAGCGGCCCGTTCGGATTGGACTTAGGATGCAACTGCGCTTGTATAAGGGGTTGCTAGGTCTGCTACCGAACGTCCTCGCAACGTGCGGAGCGTCCGGGGCGATGGCCCCGACCCCCGGGGGCATAGGATTAGTCCGACGTGCTCGATCCTCTCTGGCGGTATCCGGTCGGGTTGCGTCGTATTGTTTGGCCGAGGGCGGGCACGACCTGATGGTGTGTCCGGCCGGAGTTAAGCGAGCGTGGTGGGTAACTTGGTGCACCCCTGCAGGGAAGAAACAATCTATCGATAGCCTGTCCTACGGTAACGGACACTCGGAGTTGTATCCACTTCGGTACAACTAGAACTGGTGACTTGAGATATGAGGTTGATATTGCTATAAACACTATACATTATGATGAACTATTCTGCTCCCTTCTAATTGCTGCAAGACCCTGAAGATGCTAGTCTTCGTCAGGACTAGGCTTTCCCCTCTCTACTCTGGCTTTCTGCAGTCTAGTCCACCCACATAAAGCCTCCTTTGAAAATAATGCATTGCTAGTATAGATCTGATGTAAGTCTTGCTGAGTACTTTGGATGAGTACTCACGGTTGCTTTGCTTCCTCTTTTGTCCTACCCGCATGATAAATCAGACGACGGAGCCATGGTGCCTACAGCCCCCGTTGACGACTACTACTATCAGCCCGAGGCTGGCTACTACTACTACCCGGCCGGCGAGTACTTCTACGAGGAGCCGGCGGACGACGACCAGGAGTAGGATCGGAGGTCCCAGGCAGGAGGCCTGCGCCTTTTCGATCGTAGCTTTTCTTTTGCCCCGCCTGTGTATCAGGCCTATCTTCTACTGTGATGTATCTGTACCCAGATACCTAACGCTTCCGCTGACTATGTGTGTGACATCATGTTATGTATTCGAGCCCTCGAGGCCCCTGGCTTGTAATATATGACTTGTATGTATTTATTTATGTTTTAGAGTTGTGCTGTGATTCCTTCACGTGAGTCCTTAGGCTTGATCGTGTGCATTTGCGTGTATGATTAGTGCACGGTCGGGCCGGGGTCGTCACAATAGATCTCCTCGAAGACCGAGGAGAACTTTGTATTGAGATCTAGAGAGAGAGAAGAAGCCATCTAGATACTAGCTATGGACCCGAAGGTCTGTGGTAAACTACTCACAACTCATGGTGAGGGCGATGATGATGATGATGAAGGCCTCCGTGATGGATCCCCCTCCCGGAACAGGCTCCAAGATGGGATCTCCACGGGAACAGAAGCTACAGCGGCGGAATTAGGGTTTTCTCTCTACCTATGGAGTTTCTGGGGTACGTAGGTATATATAGGAAGAAGGAGGGCACCGGGGGCCACACGGGCCAGCCTCGAGGCAGGGGGGCGCGCCCTGGGAAGGGGGGCGCGCCCCCACCCTCGAGGGCAGGTCCTCTGTCCCCTGACTTGGTCCTGACGTTTCCCGAGCGTGATTTCCTCCAAAAATATCTCTCGCGAAGGTTTCATTCCGTTTGGACTTCGTTTGATATTCTTTTCTACAAAACCCTGAAATAGGCAAAAAACAACAATCTGGACTGGGCCTTTGGGTTGGTAGGTTAGTCCCAAAAATGATATAAAAGTGAATGATAAAGCCCATTAAACATCCAAGACTTCATAAATAATAGCATGGAACAATAAAAAATTATAGATACGTTGGAGACGTATCAGTTTCATATATAGCACGCTCAAAACGGAGCAACGGTTCATCACATACACACGTAGCAAGTTTGAAACACAATCAGCCCAAAACAACAAGTAGGCATATAGTTGACATCAAAACAACATGAAACAAGAACATTTCATGGCAACAAAGGGCATGGCAAGCATGTACATGTCAAGCACTACAAGCATGATCACTGATCTACTACCAAACACCACTAGAACATGCTCAAAAAATCATGGCAAGATCGCAAAAGATAACAGTTTCACAGACTTAGTGAAATAAACTAGACATGGCAGCAACAACAACAAGTAGGCATGTTTGCAAGCTTGTGCAACTCATTTTAAAGCATATTGTGGCATGTGAATACAACCAACAGCAAGAAGACATGTTTATGAAGCTACTCATGGCAAGAACATGGTCATAGGATGCATAGAACACTAGCTATTCACATGGCAAAGCTGAACTTACTGATAACAGGCTGACAAAAACATTTTATGGCAACTTGAGGGCATGAAAACAACAAGCTACTGCAGGCCATACTTGCAAACAAGGGCATGGATGGATAGATCATAACATGGTCATCAAGGCATGGTCACTGGACATTACAAAATTTGCATGTATTTGAGTAGAGCATCAAGCAAACATGGCATCAGGATATAACAGTTTCAGACTTAGCAGTTTTCAACAACTCATAGAAATCAACAACAGCGAGTAGGTCACTTTGCAAGCTTGTTCCACTCAACACAAGGCATGATATGAAAAGTGGATTGCACCACAACAAAGATGGCATGATTGTGCTTCTAAAACATGTTGACATGTAGCTCAAACAAAAACACACATAAAGATATGAAAAAGACAAATCATCATCTTATATCAAGTTTCAGCACTTAACAACCACATGCACTTTTGCAACAGAGATAAACATGACAATATGGCACCTAACATGAATGCAACAGCCACCAACATGTAGAGCACTTTATAATGAACATTTTGACATATCATACACTCTATTTGGACCAACATGCACAAAGTTACACCATGTAAAACATGCATACATATTGTTGATAGAACACAAGGACTGAGCAGTAACATCACATAGCAGTTTTGCAATGAAGATTATGGCAGCAAGATGAACAGTAACATGCATGCAAATGCAACTAACATGTAGAGCATCACGAGACGAACATTTTGATATATCGTATATGCTCAATTTGGATCTACGTGCACAAAGTTACATCCACACGAACATGCACACATGATGTATAAAATCTGGGACTTGGCCATTTTATGAAGAAAAACTAACGGGTGCAAGATATTAACCGATGACCGGGGCGAGGGATAGGTGAAGGCTCACCATGGGCCTTGGTCCAAGTCGAGGAGGCTGGGTAGGCCGATGGGGCACGGCACGGCTGGGCCTGCCAAGGCCGTGGCCCACGCGGCGGTGAAGCACTGCGGGCCAAGGCACCGGGCCTCGGAGGCCGGCATGGCCCACGAGCAGGCCGCTGGGCGTCCGTCGTCCTTCCGCACGGGACGAGGCAGTCGCAGGTCGTGGCGGCGCCGGTGACGGTTCCGGCGAGGTTGCAGGCGATGGCGAGGGCAGGCACGGGAATGGGTGCGGGCACGGCGGATCCGAACGCCGAAGAGGGAGGTCAACGCGATGGTTCCAGGGCGGCGCCGGATCCGATGCATCCCGGCGAGATCCGAGGCTACGGCGATGCACAAGGTGGTGCAGCAACGACGATGGGGCAAGGTTCTGGCGCCGGCCTGAGTCGGGGTCGCCGGCAGCGACGAGGTCGCCGGAGGTCGCTCGCCGGTGGAAGACGAAGCCGAGGCAGAACGAGGCGTGTACGACGGCGTGGCAGATCGGGAGAAGAGGCTCGGGCGCAGGAGAGCAGGGCGATCGGGAGCCAGGCGGCGGGGTCGGGCCGGGTTTGGCCCTCCGGGATCGCCATGCGCCCCCTCCAGCCCCACTTCCCGGTCCGACCCGGTCGGACCCACGATGGGCCAGGCGGGCCGGCAAGGAAGTGGGGCTGGAGGGGGCGCGTGGCGATCCCGGAGTGGCTGGGAGCGGTGGCGGGTGGCGGCGCGGCCAATGGCGACGCGCCAAGTGGCGGTGGAGTTGTGGTTGGCTGCGGAAATCGAGGAAGGAGGTGGGATTACTGCTGCTGAAGGTTAGGGGTAGGGTTAGGGGGGCTAGGGATACCCAAAATGGCAAGGGGAGGGGTTTAAATAGACAATTTTAGCTAGGGTTAGGGGATTTAGTCCGTTTTCGGACCGTACGATCTCGATCGTGCGGCTCCGAGCGAAGGGGGGAAGGTAGGTGGATTAGTGGGCTGGTTGTGGCTGTGCAAAGAGGGCCTTGGGCTGAGAGGTGAGAAGAGAGAGAGAGGCTCGTGGGGGTTTTCGGAGACCGAAAATGTCCGACGATTTAACCGGCAGCGGTGCCGCTATACTTAATGGTTGGGCTGTCAAACAGACTCCGAATGCGATGGAATTTGGTAGGCGGTCTGTCTACACTATAATAAGACCACACACCAAGTTTCAACCCATTCTGAGAACATTTTTCGGCCACTCATCAAATAAATATTCGGAGGTGCCGCGGGCGCGTGCAAGTGTGTCTGGGCTCAGAACGGACAACGGAGAGGACTGGCGGACTCGGACGGATGCAAGTTTTGAAAACTTGCTGATGCAATGCACACGATGACATGGAAAAATGCTACACGCAAGCAGATGACATGTCAAAGGCAGCGAATATCTGGCTGACACCTGGCGCATCGATTTCGGGGCGTCACAACACTCCCCTACTAACAAGAGATGTCGTCTCGAGATCTTAGGACCGAGACAGGAGAGGAAATGAAGAACAAGGCGAAACCAAAGAATGTCGAGAGGTTGAGCCACTTGAAAGGAAGAATACCATGGAGAAGAACGAGATTGAGAAGCTTCGGTAAAATGAGGAAGCAATGAAGAGTACGAGAGCACTGACTGTTGAAAGACAGGAAACAAGAGTAGAACGAAACAAAAGAATAAGAAACTGCACCGATATAACGAGATAGCCAAGGGACAAGAATGAAAGAATTTGGACAAAGCTCCGATTGAACATGGTAGGAATAGAGCATGAACTTGAGAAGATGGAACGATACTTGACAAGACGAACAACACAATACCTCCAGAAAAATTGAGAAGAACGGAGAAGAAGATGACAACTTTCATCATGAATGAATTTGAATGCGCATCTTCAAGAGAAAGGCTTGAACGGAGTTGTTGAGAAAATCAACAACAAAGAATAAGCTTGATGTGGGCTTATAGAAAACATCTCAAAACTTGAGGTGAAATTCTGCCACTACGGAAGATTGAATAATTGAGAATGAAGAAATGCAAAACTCCACTTCACATGAATATGGAGAATTAATTGCACTTCGAGACGCAAGAAGAAGAATGCTTGAGCTGCTCCACAAGGATTTTGCAGAACACTTGAAGAATGAATTATATCATGAAGAACCACCATGAAGAACTCCGATAACAAAAGGATGATGATATAGAGATGACAGATGAAAAGAATAAGATTAAGGCCCTGCGATGATTTAGGCGGGGTTCCGACGAGAAGGCCGAGAAACTATGAACTCCGGAAAGAAAAGATGAAAGCACTTGGGACTAGAATTTATTCATCAAGAATAAACTCCGAAGGAAGGAATAAATCAACTTGACGGGAATGAATTAGAATTATGGTATGCTCATCCTTCATCAATTAAATTTATGAATGCAATGGATTCGCATACTACTTATTCTCGTTGAAATGATTAAAAGGGATATATCGCGAACTTGCGAAAATCTTCATGAAACACCGGTAGGATTGGAAAAAAATGAATGGATTTATATGATAACAAAGAAAAGAATATTGAAGGAACCACCGTAAGAATTAAAATCGAGTGATAAAAGAGAACAAGCCACCGTAAAAATTGAAATTGAGTGAATACAAGAGAATGAATCGCTGGGAAGAATAAAGTACTTGAGGAAATTTAGATGCAAGAGAACGAAGAGATCGCAGACGGATTAAAGAAATGCTTGAACGAAGCACCGGAAGAATGTGAGACGAACGAAGATGCATCAATGAAGAATATTTGGAGGATGAAGTTGAAAATTGAGAACGAAGAAATCTTCTGAAATGATGGCCTTCGGAGGATCACAAAGGAAAGAATTCATGAAATACTCCGGATGGTTAAAGAAAAGAATTTATGACAAATAGAATAATTCGAGAGGATAACTGCTACTTCTCGAGCTTGCGTTGTATTCCCTCGAAGAGGAAAGGGTGATGCAGCACAGTAGCGTAAGTATTTCCCTTAGTTTTTGAGAACCAAGGTATCAATCCAGTAGGAGACCACGCGCGAGTCCCTCGCACCTGCACAAACAAATAAGAACTTCGCAGCCAACACGATAAGGGGTTGTCAATCCATTTACGGTCACTTACGAAAGTGAGATCTGATAGATAGGATAGTTTGATATTTTTGGTATTTTTGGATATAAGAACAGAAAGTAAAAACAACAAAGTAAAGTAGATTGTAGATTGATATGTTGAGAATAGACCCGGGGGCCATAGGTTTCACTAGTGGCTTCTCTCATGATAGCAGAATTCTACGGTGGGTGAACTAATTACTATCGAGCAATTGATAGAAAAGCGAATAATTGTGAGAATATCTAGGCATGATCATTATATATAGGCATCACGTCCGTGACAAGTAGACCGAACGATTCTGCATCTACTACTATTACTCCACACATCGACCGCTATCCACCATGCATCCAGTGTATTAAGGTCATAAGAACAGAGTAATGCTTTAAGCAAGATGACATGATGCAGAGGGATAAAATCAAGCAATATGATATATACCCCATCTTTTTATCCTCGATGGCAACAATACAATACGTGCCTTGCTGCCCCTGCTGTCACTGGGAAAGGACACCGCAAGATTGAACCCAAAGCCAAGCACTTCTCCCATTGCAAGAACTATAGATCTAGTAGGCCAAACCAAACTGATAATTCGAAGAGACTTGCAAGGATATTATAATCATACATACAAGAATTCAGAAAAGAACCAAATATTTCTCATAGATAATCTTGATCATAAACCCACAATTCATCGGATCTCGACAAACACACCACAAAAATATTACATCGAATAGATCTCCTCGAAGACCGAGGATAACTTGGTATTGAGATCCAAAAAGAGAGAAGAAGCCATCTAGGTACTAACTATGGACCCGAAGGTCTGTGGTAAACTACTCACAACTCATGGTGAGGCGATGGTGTTGATGTAGAAGCACTCCGTGGAAGACCCCCCCTCCGACGGAGCTCTGGAACAGGCCCTAAGATGGGATCTCACGGGAACAGAAGGTTGCGGTGATGGAATTAGGGTTTTCTCTGTTGCTTTGATGTTTTCAGGGTACATGGGTATATATAGGAGGAAGAAGTACGTCGGTGGAGCAACGTGGGGCCCATGAGGCAGGGGGCACACCTAGGGGGAGGGGGCGCGCCCCCACCCTCGTGGACACCCCGTATGTCCTGTGCCTTGGTGCTCAAGTCTCTCGTGAAGATATCGTTCGAAAAATAACTCTCCTGAAGGTTTCATTCCCTTTGGACTCCGTTTTATATTCCTTTTCTGTGAAACCCTGAAATAGGCAAACAACGGCAATCTGGACTGGGCCTTTGGGTTAATAGGTTAGTCCCCAAAATAATATAAAAGTGTATGATAAAGCCCATTAAACATCCAAAACATCATATATAATAGCATGGAACAATAAAAAATTATAGATAAGTTGGAGACGTATCAAGCATCCCCAAGCTTAATTCCTGCTCGTCCTCAAGTAGGTAAATGATAAAAACAGAATTTTTGATGTGGAATGCTAACCAACATAATTTTCAATGTAATTCTCTTTATTGTGGCATGAATGTTCAGATCCGAAAGATTCAAGACAGAAGTCTATATTGACATAAGAAATAATAATACTTCAAGCATACTAACAAAGCAATCATGTCTTCTCAAAATAACATGGCCAAAGAAAGTTATCCCTACAAAATCATATAGTCTGGCTATGCTCCCTCTTCATCACACAGAATATTCATATCATGCACAACCCCGGTTTCAGCCAAGCACTTGTTTTCATACTCAATTTTTTCAAACCTTTCAACTTTCACGCAATACATGAGCGTGAGCCATGGATATAGCACTATGGGTGGAATAGAATGGTGGTTGTGGAGAAGACAAAAAAGGAGGAAGATAGTATCACATCGACTATGCGTATCAACGGGATATGGAGATGCCCATCAATAGATATCAACGTGAGTGAGTAGGGATTGCCATGCAACGGATGCACTAGAGCTATAAATGTACAAAAGCTCAACAAAAGAAACTAAGTGGGTGTGCATCCAACTTGCTTGCTCATGAAGACCTAGGGCATTTGAGGAAGCCCATCGTTGGAATATACAAGCCAAGTTCTATAATGAAAATTCCCACTAGTATATGAAAGTGACTAAACATGAGACTCTCTATCATGAAGAACATGGTGCTACTTTGAAGCACAAGTGTGGAAAAGGATAGTAGCATTGTCCCTTCTCTCTTTTCTCCCATTTTCTTGGAGGGGCTTTTTTTATTTAGCCCCTCTCTATATAAATATTTTTTTGGGCCTTCTCTTTTTTTTATTTGGCCTTTCCTCACATGGTGTAGCGACCCGACCCGAATGGATCAAGTCTCTGTGCTTAAGTGTCATCCCTGGATCGGTATGCTGACACACACAATACTCGAGGATTTATAACAGAGGTAAATCACATGTATAAAGTAACGTAAATACTATTACCTCAATCCAAATAGCGGAAGTAACAAGGTTGTGGATTCCCGTCAACACCAACGACATAGTTGAGTGTAGAAATCGTAACCCTAACGTATCACTTACTCATCGTAAGATAATCCTGCAACATGAGACGTTGCAGCCACAAAGGGTCAGTACATTGAATGTACTGGCGAATTCACACTGTAGTGATAATGAGGAACAATGCCTACAACTACATGCATATTTGGCTGGTGGAAAAGCTCTATGGTTAATATGTTTTGCGAAAAGCCAATTTTTCCATACTGCAAAGGAATAAATTTTTATTTAACTATCGTGGTGTTTGTTAAACATTGAGAGTGTAGACACCCTCTCAATCCCAATTAAGCATCATCATTAAAACCCAACAAAATTAATTAAAGTCACATGATGAGATTCACATGATAATCCAAGTACTAGATACTCAAGACGTCCGTAACCGGGGACACGGCTAATCATGATTAGTTTGTACACTCTGCAGAGGTTTGTGCACTTTTCCCCACAAGACCCGATCTCCTCCGTTGGGATTCTCGCACTACATGATGTTTGAGAAACGGATGGCCGAGACATAGTCTTTCAGAAGCATGAGCACCTTACGATCGGGTGGACCGTACCAACCTACATCCCCTACATCTGCTAGTCCACCACTGTAAGAGTTCGCACGACTTAGCCAACTATGCTAGAGCCCATAATAGCTTGTGGCTGCACACGGAAGTTTCTAGTATGAATAATCTCATGATCCCTTTGAGACTGGGTGGCGGTCCATAAAGAAAAACAGGCAATCGCTGGAATACCCAGGTGCCTCAATCCACCCAGATGTGTGTTAAAGTTTCCATCTTAAGTATACCATTAATTAACAATCTCACATCTGTCATGAATACTCTCAAACCCAATCCACGTCTACGAGCATAGCACAGCAACCTAAGCATAACGTAGAAGTAACTCCCAAGGGTTTGAAAATAATGCAGGTAATAGGTTCTACCTCAATCTACTTCCCAGCCCCACAAGTTAATAGATCCTACTCATGCAAGTGTTTGAGGATAATACTAATGCAATGAAAACTGGGTATTGGAAAGTATGATCAAAGTGTGAACTTGCCTGCAATGTTGATGAAGATGATTCGCACTCAAAACTCTTGATATCTCTACTCGTCACACTCCGGTCAATCTATCGTAAGCAAGCAATAGTAACCACACATAAGCAATCACTGAGGAAGATCGGATAGAACGAATAAAACACTTTGGAAAACTTCGAAAACAAACGAATGACTCTTGAAACAGAAACCAATTTCTAACAGTACCAAAATTATGTGAATTTGGCCTTATCAGAAGGTTTAGGTCAAGAGCTTCGATTTGCAAAAGGAATCAACTAAAACGGAGTTACGGTTTAAAAGATATGATCAAAAGAAGTTTGAAACAAATACTAGTTGAATTCAAATTATAAAACTTTCAAAAACCTGTTTAAGTTGTTTTACTGGAAAGAGGGGATCGTAACGTAGACGTGGGCGTTGGTTTCGTTGGATTTGGACCAACGAGCAAAAAGTTGTGGCCGTTTGAAGTGTAGGGGCTAAACTGTAAATAAAATATTTACACAGAGGTCCCTGGCCGAAAACTAAATAGAAAAAGAAAAGCTTAACGAACGAACGTTCGTTTTCTAGTCCTAACTAGTGAGTGTTCACTGGATAGATCTAACTAAAAAGGAAAAACCGATGTGAAGAGAAAACTAGGCGGTTTTCTGAGAGTTTACCGGTTCAGCGAAAAAGACCGGCTGGTCGGGCGGTTTTTCTTCGACGGCGGACCGGATCGGCAGCGCGCCGGGGCGGATCTGGCCGGCGGTGAACTCCGGCGTGGACGGCGAGTGGCGGGGAAACGGCGACGGGCGCGACCCAGGGCGGCTGCGCGAGCGGGCGGCGGCGGCTTGCGCAAGAGGCGCGGCGCGGGGCGCAGGAGGCAGCGGTGGCGGCGGGCAAGGCAGCGCGGCGGCGAGATCGAGCGCGGCTGTGGAGGCATGAAACGGGGCTCGGGGCTCCGTTTTTATAGGAGGGGAAGGCGGCGGCGAAGCTTGGAGGAGGGGGCACGGCAGAGAGGCCGGGGCGACCACGGTAGCGGCGGTGGTGACGTACGGACAGAGGAGTCCCGTCGGGGACGAGGACGGCGCGAGGTGGGCGGCTGGGCCGGCTGGCCTGGCCCAGTTGGCTGGGCCGGTTCGGTCCAGAGAAGATTTGTTTTTTTTAAACATTTTTCTTTTAACAGACATAGAAAACGAAATAATAACAAAATAAATAAAAAATATCCTATAGGCATATTATATATCAAAATTTGCAGAATAATATTACCTACAAGCTGAACATTTTTCTACTGTCAAATAAAATCCTCACAAATTCTAATAAATCAAAAGGTGCTACTGTTGCAATAAAAACCAAATAACTCAATATTTGAAATTGAGTTACAGAAAGTTTCAGAAAAACTTCCAACTCATATTTCCTATAATTTGAAGAAGTCATTTTATCTTCTCTCGGGAAAATAATTGAGTTGCTTAAAGTTTCTGAGTCAAAAAATATTTCGAGGATGAAATTCAAAATCCTTTCAAAGCCCTTTATCATTTAAAATAAATGGAAGAAGTCATATTATCTTCACTCTAGGGTTTTGTGTTGAAAAGAATTTGAATTCCCTCGGAGATAAACAAGCAAAGTGAAAGTTTTGGGAAAGTCATTTTATTCCCTCTCATTTAACTTTCAAAAGTTTCGAATTTTCACTCAATTTCACTCAGCACATCAACAAGTAATCAAATATATCTATTTATTATAACATTCCAAAATTTAGAATTTTGGGATGTTACACATGGGACAATGCTCTAATAATGATGATCATCACACTTTTATTGATTTACAACTCGATATTACAACTCGATACTAGAACAAAGTATGACTCTATATGAATGCCTCCGGCAGTGTGTCGGGATGTGCAATGAATCAAGAGTGACATGTATGGAAAATTATGCATGGTGGCTTTGCCACAAATACGATGTCGACTACATGATCATGCATGGCAATATGACAATATGAAGCGTGTCATATAAACGGAATGGTGGAAAGTTGCATGGCAATATATCTCGGAATGGCTATGGGAATGCCATGATTGGTAGGTATGGTGGCTGTTTTGAGGAAGGTATATGGTGGCTATTTTGAGGAAGGTATATAGTGGGTGTATGGTACCGGCGAAAATTGCGCGGTACAAGAGAGGCTAGCAATGGTGGAAGCGTGAGAGTGCGTATAATCCATGGACTCAACATTAGTCATAAAGAACTCATATACTTATTGGAAAAATTTACGAGTCATCAAAACAAAGCAATCAACGCATGCTCCTAGGGGGGAGGTTGGTAGGAGTTAATCAACGCGCGCCCCCGACCTCCACACAAAGGATGACACTCTACAAATACCTCATGCTCTAACTTTGTTACATAGCTGTTCACCATACGTGCATGCTACGGGAATCACAAACTTTAACACAAGTATTTCTCAAATTCATAATAACTCCACTATCATGACTCTAATATCACTATCCTCATATCTCAAAACAATCATCAAGCATCAAACTTCTCATCATAATCAATGCACTTTGTATGAAAGTTTTTACTACATTCATCTTGGATGCTTATCATATTAGGACTAGTTTTATAACCAAAGCACATTACCATGCTGTTCTAAAAGACTCTCAAAAATATATAAGTGAAGCATGAGAGATCAACAATTTCTACAAAATAAAATCACCACAGTGCTCTAAAAGATATAAGTGAAGCACTAGAGCAAAACTATTTAGCTCAAAAGATATAAGTGAAGCACATAGAGTGTTCTAACAAATTCGAGGCCATATTTATCTCTCTAAAAAAGGTGTGTCCAGCAAGGATGATTGTGGCAAACTAACAAGCAAAGACTCAAATCATACATGACGCTCCAAGTAAAACACATATCATGTGGTGAATAAAAATATAGTCCCGAGTATAGTTACCCGTAGATGAAGACGGAAGAGGGGATGACTTCCCAGGGCATCCCCAAGCTTAGGCTTTTGGTTGTACTTGAATTTTACCTTGGGGTTCCTTGGGCATCCCCAAGCTTAGGCTCTTGCCACTCTTTGTTCCATACTCAAAACTTCAAAACTCCACAACACAAAACTTGGCCAAAAATATCGTGAGCTCCATTAGTATAAGAAAACAAACCACTACTCAAAGGTACTGTAATGAACTCATTCTTTGTTTATATTGGTGTTAAACCTACTGTATTCCAACTTCTCTATGATTCATATCCTCCAATACTACTCATAGATTCATCAAAATAAGCAAACAACACACGAAAAACAGAATCTGTCAAAAACAGAATAGTCTATTGTAATCTGTAACTTTCACATACTTCTGTAACTCCAAAAAAATTGAAATAAATTGGTAAACGTGAGGAATTAGTCTATTAATCATCTGCAAAAAGAATCAACTAAATAGCACTCTCTAGTAAAATCTGGTGACTATTCTCGTCAGCGCTAACGTTTCTGTTTTTTACAGCAAGATCATATAAACTTCACACAAGTCTTCCCAAAGGTTCTACTTGGCACAAACACTAATTAAAACACAAAACCACATCTAAACAGAAGCTAGATTCAATATTTATTCCTAAACATAAGCAAAAACAAAGAAAAAAATTGGGTTGCCTCCCAACAAGCGCTATCGTTTAAGCCCCTAGCTAGGCACGATACAAGGATAGATCTAGGTATTGCCATCTTTGAAAGGCAATCCATAAGTGGCTCTCATAATAGATTCATATGGTAATTTAATTTTCTTTCTAGGAAAGTGTTCCATGCCTTTCCTTAATGGAAATTGGAATCTAATATTTCCTTCCTTCATATCAATAATTACACCAATCGTTCTAAGGAAAGGTCTACCAAGAATAATAGGACATGAAGGATTGCAATCTATATCAAGAACAATGAAATCTACGGGCACATAATTCCTATTGGCAACAATAAGAACATCATTAATCCTTCCCATAGGTTTCTTAATAGTAGAATCCGCAAGATGCAAATTTAAAGAACAATCATCAAGCTCATGGAAACCTAACAAATCACACAAAGTTTTTGGGATAGTGGAAATACTTGCACCCAAATCACACAAAGCAAAGCATTCATGATCCTTAATTTTAATTTTAATAGTAGGTTCCCACTCATCATAAAGTTTTCTAGGGATAGAAACTTCTAATTCAAGTTTTTCTTCATAAGATTGCATCAAAGCATCAACTATGTGTTTGGTAATAGCTTTATTTTGACTATAAGCATGCGGAGAATTTAGTACGGATTACAACAAGGAAATACAATCAATCAAAGAGCAATTGTAATAATTGAATCCCTTGAAATTCAAAGTAGTGGGTTCATCACTATGTAAAGTTTTAATCTCTTCAATCCCACTTTAAACAATTTTAGCATCAAGACCTAAAAACTCCGAATCATTGGGACGCCTTTTAATTAAAGTAGACTCGTCTCCAGTCCCATCTTTATCAAGATTCATACTAGAAAACAAGGATCTAATAGGAGACACATCAATAACTTTCAGATCTTCATCTTTATTCTCATGATAACTAGAAGAACATGCTTTTATAAAACTCTCCTTTTTAGCACGCATCCTAGCGGTTCTTTCTTTGCATTCATCAATGGAAATCCTCATGGCTTTGAGAGACTCATTGATATCATGCTTAGGTGGAATAGATCTAAGTTTCAAAGAATCAACATCAAGAGTAATTCTATCCACACTTCTAGCCAATTCATCAATCTTAAGCAAATTTTCTTCAAGCAAAGCATTGAAATTCTTTTGCGAATTCATAAACTCTTTAAAACTAGTTTCAAATTCAGAATGCATCTTTCCATAAGAGTTATTGTAGGAATTACCATAAGTATTAGAGGAATTACTAGAAAAGGCCTAGGATTAAAGTTTCATCAATAAGCATTGTTACCAAAATTATTCCTACCAACAAAATTCACATACAAAGATTCATTATTATTTTCAATAAATGTGGATAAAGGAATATCATTAGGATCAGAAGAAGCACTCTTAGCAGCAAATAATTTCATAAGTTCATCCATCTTTCCACTCAAAACACTAATCTCTTCAATATCATGCACTTTTTTACTAGTATATCTTTCGGTGTGCCATTGAGAATAATTAACCATAATATTATCTAGGAGTTTGGTAGCTTCTCCTAAGGTAGTTTCCATGAAAGTGCCTCCTGTGGCTGAATCTAAAAGATTTCTAGAAGAAAAATTCAAGCCAGCATAAAAGTTTTGTATAATCATCCATAAGTTCAAACCATGTGTAGGGCAATTACGTATCACTAATTTCATTCTCTCCCAAGCTTGTGCAACATGCTCATGATCTAGTTGCTTAAAATTCATAATATCGTTTCTAAGAGAGATGATCTTAGCAGGAGGAAAATACTTAGAGATAAAAGCATCTTTGCACTTATTCCACGAATCAATACTATTTCTAGGCAAAGAGGGAAACCAAGTTTTAGCATGATCTCTAAGTGAAAATGGAAATAACTTCAATTTAACAATATCGTTATCAGTATCCCTTTTCTTTTGCATATCACACAAATCAACAAAGTTGTTTAGATGGGTAGCGGCATCTTCACTAGGAAGGCCAGAAAATTGATCTTTCATGACAAGATTCAACAGAGCAGCATTGATCTCACAAGATTCAGCATCGATAATAGGAGCAATCGAAGTGCTAATAAAATCATTATTGTCGGTATTGGAGAAGTCACACAATTTGGTATTGTTCTGAGCCATAGTGACAAGCAAGCAATCAAACACACAAGCAAACAAGAAGCAAGCGAATGGTAAACACACGACAAAAAGAATGGGCAAATAAAACGGCAAGGGTGAAGTGGGGGAGAGGAAAACGAGAGGCAAATAAATGTAATGCGAAGGATAAGGGTTTGTGATAGGTACTTGGTATACGACTTTTGGGTAAGCCTCCCCGGCAACGGCGCCAGAAATTCTTCTTGCTACTTCTCGAGCTTGCGTTGTATTCCCTCGAAGAGAAAAGTGTGACACAGCACAATAGCGTAAGTATTTCCCTCAGTTTTTGAGAACCAAGGTATCAATCCAGTAGGAGACCACGCGCGACTCCCTCGCACCTGCACAAACAAATAAGAACTTCGCAGCCAATGCGATAAGGGGTTGTCAAACCCTTTACGGTCACTTACGAAAGTGAGATCTGATAGATAGGATAGTTTGATATTTTTGGTATTTTTGGATATAAGAACATAAAGTAAAAACATCAAAGTAAAGTAGATTGTAGATTGATATGTTGAGAATAGACCCGGGGGCCATAGGTTTCACTAGTGGCTTCTCTCATGATAGCAGAATTCTACGGTGGGTGAACAAATTACTGTCGAGCAATTGATAGAAAACCGAATAATTATGAGAATATCTAGGCATGATCATTATATATAGGCATCATGTCCGTGACAAGTAGACCGAAATGATTCTGCATCTACAACTATTACTCCACACATCGACCGCTATCCAGCATGCATCTAGAGTATTAAGTTAATAAGAACAGAGTAATGCCTTAAGCAAGATGACATGATGTAGAGGGATAAACTCAAGCAATATGATATAAACCCCATCTTTTTATCCTCGATGGCAACAATATAATACATACCTTGCTGCCACTTCTGTCACTGGGAAAGGACACCACAAGATCGAACCCAAAGCCAATCATTTCTCCCATTGCAAGAACTATAGATCTAGTAGGCCAAACCAAACCAATAATTCGAAGAGACTTGCAAGGATAGTATAATCATACATAAAAGAATTCAGAAAAGAACCAAATATTTCTCATAGATAATCTTGATCATAAACCCACCATTCATCGGATCTCGACAAACACACCGCAAAAAGATTACATCGAATAGATCTCCTCGAACACCGAGGAGAACTTGGTATTGAGATCCAAAAAGAGAGAAGAAGCCATCTAGGTACAAACTATGGACCCGAAGGTCTGTGGTAAACTACTCACAACTCATGGTGAGGCGATGGTGTTGATGTAGAAGCACTCTGTAGAAGATCCCCCCTCCGGCGGAGCTCCGGAACAGGCCCCAAGATGGGATCTCACGGGAACAGAAGGTTGCGGTGGTGGAATTAGGGTTTTCTCTGTTGCTTTGATGTTTTCAGGGTACATGGGTATATATAGGAGGAAGGAGTACGTCGGTGGAGCAACGTGGGGCCCACGAGGCAGGGGGCGCGCCCAGGGGGAGGGGGCGCGCCCCCCACCCTCGTGGACACCCCATATGTCCTCTGCCTTGGTGCTCAACTCTCTCATGAAGATATCGTTCCAAAAATAACTCTCCCGAAGGTTTCATTCCGTTTGGACTCCGTTTGAAACCCTGAAATAGGCAAAAAACAGCAATCTGGACTGGGCCTTTGGGTTAATAGGTTAGTCCCAAAAATAATATAAAAGTGTATAATAAAGCCCATTAGACATCGAAAACATCATATATAATAGCATGGAACAATAAAAAATTATAGATACGTTGGAGACGTATCAACATCCCCAAGCTTAATTCCTGCTCGTCCTCGAGTAGGTAAATGATAAAAACATATTTTTTGATGTCGAATGCTAACCAACAATATTTTCAATGTAGTTCTCTTAATTGTGGCATGAATGTTCAGATCTGAAAGATTCAAGACAAAAGTCTATATTGACATAAGAAATAATAATACTTCAAGCATACTAACAAAGCAATCATGCCTTCTCAAAATACTATGGCTAAAGAAAGTTATTGTTAACGTATGTAGATCTTGTATAGATGGAAACGTATTGTACCTACCATATCTTCCTGATCTATTGTTGATACGTGTAGATTGTGTCTTGGCTTCCAAGCCTTTGTAACCGTGTCATATATATATGAGCCGATCGCCCCTGTTGTGAGGCGTCTTCCCTCAAACTCTTTCTCTTGTTACACGTTTATATGGTATCAGCCCTTTCGATCCAATCTCGCTTCCGCCGCCACCATGTCGACGTCTTCAGGCCAGACCTCCTCTGCCGCGGCTTCCCTCACCTCCGGCGCCCTCTCCACCACCGTGGTTCCCGCTGTGTCTCGGGCTTCTCTTGCCGTCAATGTCGCCAGCGTTAAGACGCACATTCCCATCATCCTCGACCTCCAGGCCTCCAACTACTCAAAGTGGCGCATGCTGATGAGCGTTCTCCTTGGCAAGTACGAGCTCACCGGCCACATCTCCACCAACACCTCGGCCGACGAGCGCACAGCCGAGTGGTCTCGCCTCGACTACGTCGTCCGCTCGTGGCTCTATGGCTCCATTAGCGACGACATTCTCGACATCATCATGGCTCAGGATCAAACCGCGTATGAGGCCTACGTGCTCATCCGCAACCTCTTCCTGGACAACCAGCTCACCCGCGCTGTCTACCTCGAGGCGGAGTTCCGCGCCATCGTCCAGGGCGATCTCACCATCACCGCCTACTGCCACAAGCTGAAGTCTCTCTCTGACGCTCTTGGCGACGTCGGACAGCCGGTGTCCGACCAGACCCTGGTTCTCACCTGCCTTCACGGGCTAAATCCCCGCTCCGCGGACATCATCACCGTGGTCATCATGCAGGTCCCAGCCCCGACGTTCTTGCAGACACGATCCCTTCTACATGTTTATAGTTATCCCTACAGAATCATATAGTGTTGGCTATGCTCCCTCGTTATCACACAAAAATATTCATATCATGCACAACCCCGATTTCAGCCAAGCACTTGTTTTCATACTCTATCTTTTCAAACCTTTCAACTTTCATGCAATACATGAGCGTGAGCCATGGACATAGCACTATGGGTGGAATAGAGGTGGTTGTGGAGAAGACAAAAAAAGGGAGATAGTCTCACATCGACTAGGCGTATCAATGGGCTATGGAGATGCCCATCAATAGATATCAATGTGAGTGAGTAGGGATTGCCATGCAACGGATGCACTAGAGCTAAATATGAATGAAAGCTCAAGAAAAGAAACTAGTGGGTGTGCATCCAACTTGCTTGCTCACGAAGACCTAGGGCATTTGAGGAAGCCCATTGTTGGAATATACAAGCCAAGTTCTATAATGAAAATTCCCACTAGTATATGAAAGTGACTAAACATGAGACTCTCTACAATGAAGAACATGGTGCTACTTTGAAGCACAAGTGTGGAAAAAGATAGTAGCAATTGTCCCTTTTTCTTTTCTTTTTTTCTTTCTTTTTTTTTCTTTCTTTTTTTTCTTTCTTTTTTTCTTTTTTTCTGGGCCTTTCTTTTTTTTTCTTTTTTTTTGTGGAGGGGCTTTATAGATTTAGCCTTTCCTCCCATGGGACAATGCTCTAATAATGATGATCATCACACTTTCATTACAACTCGATATTACAACTCGATACTAGAACAAAGTATGACTCTATATGAATGCCTCCGGCGGTGTACCGGGATGTGCAAGGAATCAAGAGTGACATGTATGAAAAATTATGCATGGTGGCTTTGCCACAAATACGATGTCAACTACATGATCATGCATGGTAATATGACAATATGATGTGTGTCATATAAACATAACGGTGGAAAGTTGCATGGCAATATATCTCGGAATGGCTATGGTAATGCCATGATAGGTAGGTATGATGGCTGTTTTGAGGAATATATATGGTGGCTGTTTTGAGGAGGATATATAGTGGGTGTATGGTACCGGCGAAAGTTGCGCGGTACAAGAGAGGCTAGCAATGGTGGAAGGGTGAGAGTGCGTATAATCCATGGACTCAACATTAGTCATAAAGAACTCATATACTTATTGCAAAAATCTACGAGTCATCAAAACAAAGCAATCAACGCATGCTCCTAGGGGGGAGGTTGGTAGGAGTTAACCATCGCGCGTCCCCGACCTCCACACAAAGGTTGACACTTTACAAATACCTCATGCTCTAACTTCGTCACATAGCGGTTCACCATACGTGCATGCTACGGGAATCACTAACCTTAACACAAGCATTTCTCAATTTCATAATAACTCCACTAGCAAGACTCTAATATCACTATACTCATATCTCAAAACAATTATCAAGCATCCAACTTCTCATCATATTCAATGCACTTAGTGTGGAAGTTTTTACTACATTGATCTTGGATGTCTATCATGTGAAGACTAGTTTTATAGACTAAACACATTACCATGCTGTTTTAATAGACTCTCAAAAGGATATAAGTGAAGCACGAGAGTTCATCTATTTCTTCAAAATAAAACCACCGCCGTGCTCTAAAAGATATAAGTGAAGCACTAGAGCAATAACAAACTACTCCGAAAGATATAAGTGAAGATCAATGAGTAGTTGAATAATTATGTAACTATGTGAAGACACTCTAACATTTAAGAATTTCAGATCTTGGGATATTATTCAAACAGCAAGCAAAACAAACTAAACTAAATTGACACTCCAAGTAAAACACATATCATGTGGTGAATAAAAATATAGCTCCGAGTATAGTTACTGATGGATGAAGATGAAAGAGGGGATGCCTTCCCGGGGCATCCCCAAGCTTAGGCTTTTGGTTGTCCTTGAATTTTACCTTGGGGTGCCTTGGGCATCCCCAAGCTTAGGCTCTTGCCACTCTTTGTTCCATATTCCATCAAAGCAATACTCAAAACTTGAAAACTTCACAACACAGAACTTAGACAAAAATCTCGTGAGCTCCGTTAGTATAAGAAAGCAAACCACTACTCAAAGGTACTGCAATGAATTCATTCTTTGTCTATATTGGTGTTAAACCTACTGTATTCCAACTTCTCTATGGTTCATAATTCCCAATACTACTCATAGATGCATTGAAATAAGCAAACAACACACGAAGAACAGAATCTGTCAAAAACAGAACAATCTGTAGTAATCTGCAGGTTTCACCTACTTATGGAACTCCAAAAAATTCAAACTAAGTTGGTAAATTTGCGCAATTTGACTACCAATCATCTGCAAAAATAATAAACTAAAAAGCACGCTCCAGTAAAATCCCACGACTACTTTAGCGAGCGCTGACGATTCTGTTTTTCACAGCAAGATCATATAAACTTCACACAAGTCTTCCCAAAGGTTCTACTTGGCACAAACACTAAACAAAACATGAAACCACATCTAATAAGAGGCTAGATGCAATATTTATTCCCTCACCACAACAAAAACAAAAAACATAAAATAAAGTTGGGTTACCTCCCAACAAGCGCTATCGTTTAACGCCCCTAGCTAGGCATAATGATGCTCACATAAAAGATAAGAATTGAAACATAAGAGGAGCATCATGAAGCATATGAATAGCACATTTAAGTCTAACCCACTTCCTATGCATAGGGATTTTTTGAGCAAACAACTTATGGGAACAAGAATCAACTAGCATAGGAAAGCAAAACAAGCATAACTTCAAAACTTTAAGCACATAGAGAGGAAACTTGATATTATTGCAATATGTAGAAGCATATGATCCTCTCTCATAATAATTTTTAGAAGCATCATGAATGAATTCAACAATATAACCAGCACATAAAGCATTCTTTTCATGATCTACTTGCATAGAAATTTTACTACTCCCATCATAAGCAAAATTCTTCTCATTCATAGTAGTGGGAGGAGCAAATTCAACAAAATAACTATCATGTGAAGCATAATCCAATTGAAAACTAAAATCATGATGAAAAATTTCATGGTTATGATTATTCTTAATAGCATACAAGTCACCACAATAATCATCATAGATAGCAACTTTGTTCTCATGATCAATTGGAACCTCTTCCGAAATAGTGATTCATCACTAAATAAAGTCATGACCTCTCCAAATCCACTTCCATCAATATAATCATCATAAATAGGAGGCATGCTTTCATCATAATAAATTTGCTCATCAAGACTTGGGGGACTAAAAATATCATCTTCATCAAACATAGCTTCCCCAAGCTTGTGGCTTTGCATATCATTAGCATCATGGATATTCAAAGGATTCACACTAACAACATTGCAATCATGCTCATCATGCACATATTTTATGCCAAGCATTCTATGTAATTCTTCTTCTAGTACTTGAGCACAATTTTCCTTCCCATCATTTTCACGAAAGATATTAAAAATATGAAGCATATGAGGTAACCTTAATTCCATTTTTTGTAGTTTTATTTTATAAATTAAACTAGTGATAAAACAAGAAACTAAAAGATTCGATTACAAGATCTAAAGATATACCTTCAAGCGCTAACCTCCCCGGCAACGGCACCAGAAAAGAGCTTGATGTCTACTACACAACCTTCTTCTTGTCGACATTGTTGGGTCTCCAAGTGCAGAGGTTTGTAGGACAGTAGCAAATTTCCCTCAAGTGGATGACCTAAGGTTTATCAATCCGTGGGACGCGTAGGATGAAGATGGTCTCTCTCAAACAACCCTGCAACCAAATAACGAAGAGTCCCTTGTGTCCTCAACACACCCAATACAATGGTAAATTGTATAGGTGCACTAGTTCGGTGAAGAGATGGTGATACAAGTGCAATATGGATGGTAGATATAGGTTTTTGTAATAAGAAAATATAAAAACAACAAGGTAGCAAGTGGTAAATGTGAGCATAAACGGTATTGCAATGATAGTAGACAAGGCCTAGGGTTCATACTTTCACTAGTGCAAGTTATCTCAACAAGGATAACATAATTGGATCATATTACTAGCCCTCAACATGCAACAAAGAGTCACTCCAAAGTAACTAATAGCGGAGAACAAACGAAGAGATTATGGTAGGGTACAAAACCACCTCAAAGTTATTCTTTCTAATTGATCTATTCAAGAGTGAGTAGTAATGTTCAATCTATCATAGAGTTCGTACTAGAATAACACCTTAAGACACAAATCAATCAAAACTCTAATGTCACCTAGATACTCCATTGTCACCTCAAGTATCCGTGGGCATGATTATACGATATGCATCATACAATCTCAGAAACATCTATTCAACCAACACATAGAACTTCGAAGAGTGCCCCAAAGTTTCTACCGGAGAGTCAAGACAAAAACGTGTGCCAACCCCTATGCATAGATTCCCAAGGTCACGGAACCCGCAAGTTGATCACCAAAACATACATCAAGTAGATCACATGATATCCCATTGTCACCACAGATAAGCATGTGCAAGACATACATCAAGTGTTCTCAAATCCTTAAAGACTCAATCCGATAAGATAACTTCAAAGGGAAAACTCAATCCATTACAAGAGAGTAGAGGGGGAGAAGCATCATAAGATCCAACTAGAATAGCAAAGCTCGCGATACATCAAGATCATGCCATCTCAAGAACACGAGAGAGAGAGAGAGATCAAACACATAGCTACTAGTACATACCCTCAGCCCCGAGGGTGGACTACTCCCTCCTCGTCATGGAGAGCACCGTGATGATGAAGATAGCCACCGGAGATGGATTCGCCCCTTCGGCAGGGTGCCAGAACGGATGTAGATTGGTTTTCGGTGGCTACAGAGGCTTTCGGCGGCGGAACTCCCGATCTAGGTTAATTTCCGAAGGTTTTAGTATTTATAGGAAATTTTGGCGTAGGTCCCACGTCAGGGGGGGCTTCTGGGCTGTCCACGAGATAGGAGGGCGCCACCACCTTCCCAGGGAGCGCCCTCCACCCTCGTGGGCAGCCCGTGGCTCTCCTGGCCCAACTCTTTTGCTTTGGGGGCTTCTTTTGGTCCAGAAAAAATCATAAAAAATTGGCTCGTCAATTGGACTCCGTTTGATATTCCTTTTCTGTAAAACCCTAAAACAGGAGAAAAACAGAAACTGGCACTGGGCTCTGGGTTAGTAGGTTAGTCCCAAAAATCATATAAAAGTGTATATAAAAGCCCATAAGACATCCTAGAAGGATAATATAATAGCATGGAACAATCAAAAATTATAGATATGTTGGAGACGTATTAGTCGCCGGCAGCGACGAGGTCGCTCGCCGGTGGAAGACGAAGCTGAGGCGGAGCAAGGCGCGCACAACGGCGGGGCGGATCGGGAGGAGAGGCTCGGGTGCAGGAGAGCAGGGCGATCGGGAGCTAGGAGGCAGGGTCGGGCCCGGTTCGGCACGATCGGACCCGCGATGGGCCAGGCGGGCCGACGGGGAAGTGGGGCTGGAGGGGGCGCGTGGCGATCCCGAAGTGGCTGGGAGCAGTGGCGGGTGGCGGCACGGCCAATGGTTATGCGCCAAGTGGTGGTGGAGCTATGGTTGGCTGCGGAAATCAAGGAAGGAGGTGGGATTATTGCTGCTGAAGGTTAGGGGGGCTAGGGATACCCAAAATGGCAAGGGGAGGGGTTTAAATAGACATTTTTAGCTAGGGTTAGGGGATTTAGTCTGTTTTCGGACCGTACGATCTCGATCGTGCGGCTCCGAGCGGAGGGGGAAGGTAGGTGGCTTAGTGGGCTGGTTGTGGCTGTGCAAAGAGGGCCTCGGGCTGAGAGGAGAGAAGAGAGAGAGAGGCCCGCGGGGGTTTTCGGAGACCGAAAACGTCCGACGATTTAATCGGCAGCGGTGCCGCTATACTTAATGGTTGGGCTATCAAACGGACTCTGAATGCGATGAAATTTGGCAGGCGGTTTGTCTACACTATAATAAGACCACACGCCAAGTTTCAACCCATTCCGAGAACATTTTTCGGCCACTCATCAAATAAATATTCGGAGGTGCCGCGGGCGCGTGCAAGTGTGTCTTGGCTCAGAACGGACAACGAAGAGGACGAGCGTTCTCGGACGGATGCAAGTTTTGAAAACATGCTGATGCAATGCACACGATGACATGGCAAAATGCAACACGCAAGCAGATGATATATGATAACCCTCAACCGTAAGGGATCGAGATAGTCTTCGCGGGTAAGAATAACCCAATTTATTGATTCGACACACGGGGAGCCAAAGAGTATTTATAAGCTTTAACAGTTGAGTTGTCAATTCAACCGCACCTGAAATATACTAACTTGCAACAAAATATAAGTGGTAACAGTGATATGATAGTGATGATAGTAATAGTAAAAGTAAAAGCAAAAGTAAATAGCAGTAGTAAATGGCAAAAGTAGCAACTGGTGAGAAGCAAGGTTTAAAATACTGTAGGCTAGGGAGATGGATGGTTGGGCGTTGCATGGATGAGATAGTTTCTAACTCGGGGCACGGCACACGGAAAAGTAATGATCATCTAGGCAAATATCAAACATTAGGCATGTATCCCGTAGGTAGTTGTACGTGCTTGCAATAAGAACTTGCACAACATCTTTTCTCCTACCATCCCGCTACGAACAGGGCCAAAAGGAACTAATGGATATTAAGGTGCTCCTGTCAAAGAGCACCGGAACAAAGCAATGAACTCAATGGATACATGTAGTCCTCAAACTACGGACCATCCCCTTTGGTGTCCCAAGCTGTCACCTTTGGGATCGCTGGTTCCGAACCGTAACAGGTGCATACAACTCATAGATAGGATCAAGAACACAAATATATTCATGCAAACACATATGGTTCAGATCTGAAATCATGGCACTCGGGCCCTAAGTGTCAAGCATTAAGAATAACAAGTTGTAGCAAAGATGATAAACACCATACTAGATGATAGGCAACATGCCCCCAACAATCTGACGAACTATTACATGATCTAACTCATCCAATCCCTACCATCCCCTTCGCCTACAGCAAGGGAATTACTCACACATGAAGGGGGAAGTCATGGAGGGATGATGGAGTGGTGATGATGATGACGATGGCGACGATCTCCCCTCTTCGGAGGCCAAATCAGCCTCCAGATTAGCCCTCCCGAAGAAGAACAGAGGGTGGCGGCGGCTCCGCGACGAGAAACAGCGAAAGGACTCCCGATCTGGGGTTTCTGCCTCGGAGGAAAAAATACGGGCTAAAGTAGGGCACCAGGGGGTGTGGGCCCCACCCAGGCGCCCCCCCGGCGCGGCCCGGGGGGGGGGGGGTGGGGGGGGGGCGCCCACAGGGCGCCTGGGCACCCCCTGGCCCCCCTCTGGCCCCACTTCTGGTATGTTGTTTCTTCGGGTGCGTGGATTTTTCGTGATTTTTCGTGGATTTTTCTGAGATGCTTAAAAATCCGTTTTCTTGCACACAAATAAACCATACAGGCAGCTCTGCTGAAAACAGCGTCAGTCCGGGTTAGTTTAGTCCAAATCATGCAAGAATGAGGTCAAAACAATATCAAAAGTGTTTGGAAAAGTAGATACGTTTGAGACGTATCAACTCCCCCAAGCTTAGCATATTGCTTGTCCTCAAGCAATTCAGTTCAACGAACTGGACGTGACAAAGAAAACTTTGACAAACTCTTTTGCTTCATTAGATGTATATAAGCATGTACTACGAAAAGAGTTCAGCAAGTATTAACAGTACTTATGAAAACAATGCAAGGAGCAATCCTTCTTTCAAGTGACCAGTCACAAATAATTAAGAGTAAACAATATATTACTTAAAATCAAGACAAGATCACATTGCACATAGCTTGAGCATATTAAGGTGGTATCTCGCTAGCCTCCATGAGTGAAGCAAAACATAAATGCAGAGACTCCTCCAGAGTTTTAAAGGAGACTAGAACTAAGAATTTCAGAATAAATCATATCACAAGTATGCAGAAGACAATGTAACACTTTGGGACAATGCACATTACACTCAGAATGACAATTATGCTCTCCTAGTCAGTGCTTTGAAGAAAGAAGGTGAGACTCTCGAACCGTGGCTTTTATTGGCAAATTTGAAAACCCGTGGTCGGAAACAAAAACTAAACATGTACCAGAGCTCTTGGTTTTGAAAACAGAAGCAAATATGTTTTGAGAGGTGCATATTTCGTCAACGAATGCTAGCAGATAACTCAATCACTTTTTAAGCTAGACAAGTCTCGAGGAACGGCTCCCGCATGAGGACGATCACATCCTCTTAATCTCCTTTGTTTATCACTGCCAAAGTTTTCTGATTTCTCATGAACAAAGCGTGAAGGAGGGTTTGTTTGTTATATTATCTTTTCGAGCCGGGCGCACTCAATGCCAGTTCCTTTTCATATTAGGGGTTCGCACATTATGCATGCAATCCAGGGGTGAAACCTGTCCAACTTAAAGAGATCATGAATTAACTACTACTTCCTCATGAGCTAAAACATGGGCAAAAAAAGGGAAACTCTTTTGATTAATTTCGAGATGGTACATGAAAGTCTTCGTTAGGGATGGCAGGTAAATACCATGTATAGGAAGGTATAGTGGACTCATATGACATAACAGGTTTAAAGGTTTTGGATGCACAAGCAGTCATTCCGCTTAGTACGGGTGGAGGTTTAGCAAAAGACTGGGAAGCGACCAACTAGAGAGCAATAACGGTCATAATCATGCACAGCGATAAAGCAACATTGAATCGGGCATGAAAGTGATATAACTATTCTAAAACTCAAAGATCATCAAGGCAAGGTAGACTTTTTAGTCTTAAACATGTGTAAGCATGTGCCAAGTCAACCCAAAAATTCTCTAAAGGGAAATACCACCATAGTATGCCAGACTAGGAACAATGCAATGCATGTAGATCATTTCAATAACACATCATATACTCTAGTTATTGGAGACTAGCCACAAGGAAAGCATGAACCACTGGAAGAGCATTGTAAACATAGCACTATGTCGCTACAAGCTGGTCTCTAGATCGTAAGTACAGGCATATGTACAAAAGTAGAAACAATAAGAGTTCATACCGGTCTTCCTTGTTGCTTCCTTTCAGTCGATCTTCATCATTACTGCTTGTCACTTGCATGATCGAACATAGGAAATATAATCAAATGCCATCATGGACTCGAGCTGATCTCTGAAAACAAAGCAAACTAAAGAGAGAAAGGAAATCTTTTTGGGTTTTTCAAAGGTTGAATAAAAGCAAAAGAAAGAGAAAATCTTTTTGTTGTTTTTGCAATATAGATGAATAAAGAAGAACGGGCAAAAACTTCGAAAAGATCAAAGCGAATCAAATGGATAATACAATGGAAAAGTGAGAAGGGCACGTACTCCCCCAAGCTTAGGCTTTTGGCCTAAGTTGGTAGCAGCTACTGCCCCCAGGAGCCTCCTGCTCCAGGGGTATGGTGGTGAGACCAAGGGTCGTAGAAGGATGATGGCGCGTACACCGAACTCCTCGGAGTTTCCCACGAGGAAGGTTCCGAGCGCCAAACAGAGGAAGACCCTTCACCAAACTCGGTGGCGGTCTCGTCTTGAAAATGTGGTATCTCATCGTGCCTCTCCTCGTCGGGCACAAACCCCTCCATGGGGTTATGGAACTGATGCTGGACCATGAACTCATCGAACTGGACAACATCAAAGGACCATCCGTTCCTGCGAGAATAATCAAACAAAAGAGGTGCAGGTAGACGGATCTCGCGTTCCGCAGTAGTTCCGAAACGCAAGATATAAACAAGGTTATCAAGTTCAGAACCCATGGTAACAAACTTATGCCTTTTCATAGCAGCAAGATCAAAATTTAAATAAGTAAAAGGAGTATCATCAGGGTGTGGGGTGCCTCCAAGATGCTCTAAGATAAGCGTGGCATAAATCCCACCATATAAGTCCCCCTTGTTACCGTTCATAGCAAGGCGTCGAGCAATTAAGGTACCAATATTATAATCAGACCTCCCTGAGAGGGCTGCTGCCAGGATAGCAATATCCGGAGCAGAAATGTTGCTCGTGTTGTCACGAGCTAACACCCCTCTAGCAATATAATATGCAAAATACCTGAGGTGAGGAAACAAGATACTGGAGATCTTCGACCGATGAATATCCCTCGTACCCATGCTGCAGAGAGAGTTGATGACGGTTTTCAGCTCGGAGGGCTGAGTGGCCATCCTTGCCGTCCTCCCAACGTTCGGCACACCTATTACTTCACAAAAATTTCCCAGAGTCATGGTGATAAGATCATTATAAATTTTAAACTCAATAGCACCTGATTCAGGATTATATCTAAAACTGTTAATGAAAATGGAGGTGAGTTTTTGATACTGGGTAACACGACTGGTGACGAGCCGTGTCAAACCTGCATTAGCACAAAGATTATAAAACTCATCCTTGATTCCCGCAGCTTCCAAGAATTCATCACATGGATATGTCATCGCACGTGCTGGACTTGTGTCTTCCAACAACTCCATGGGCACATGATCCTCATTATAGCTCACCCTAGCAGTCGATGGTGAAGCTGCGGCTCTAGTCACTCGATCGGAGTGTGCGGGCCTCCTCTTCTCTAGCCATCCTTTTGCCCTTCCTAATAAACTCATTTCTGAATTTTTTTTACAATTCACAAAAACAAGGATTAAAACAAAGTGAGCTAAGGCAAACTACTCAACTCACTTGCCCAAGGCATAAACTTGCATCAAAACTTGGAAAATAACTTTCTACACATGCATGCAAGCTCATCTCTACAGCACCAAGAACTACTAAATACTCACAAATGAGGCCACCAATCAAAAATCTAATTGGAGGGGTGGAGGAGTCACATACCAGGGAGTATTTGCTCAAAATTTCAGCTCAAATGATGGGCTATAGAGAGAGATCGAAGAATCGCCCCCAAGAACAGCAAGAACAAGAAGAACACGACCAGAACTCGGGTTTCTGGAAAAAGAGAGAGAGGAGGGAGGAAGAGGTACCTGGAGGGGGGCCTTGTGGGCCCCAGGCGCCCTGTGGGCACGGCTAGGGGCTGGGCCGCGCCAGCTGGCCACCTGGGCCACTGGTAGCCCCCCTGGCTGGCCCCAGGACTTTTCGGGTCTCTCTCGTAGTGGAAATTTTTAATATAATTTTTCTGGAATTTTTCTGAAAACTTCACTGTTGAAATTTTTTCGAAGTTCAAAAAGCTGCGAAACTCTCTGAAAACTTGAAGTAGTTAATAGTATTGTAAAGCTTCAAAAACATAGATACTTGGTACAGCAGGTATGACAACACTAAAAACAAAATGAAAACATGGAAAGCTCAACTTTTTATCCGTATATAACACGTTCATTAGTAAGGTTGATCAAGTCTTACCAACAAACAAGCGATATATAGAGAAAAAAGTATCACCTCCCACAAAGCAATCACTGAACTTTTACCTTGATGGACATTGTCCCTACCATGATAGTTTTGTATTTGTGAGGCACATGTAGTGGACAGTCCCATTCTCGAATTTTCACGGTCTCGATATTCTCTATAGAGTTGAGGGCATGCCTCCTGTCGGTCTTCTTCGGAAAATATACCGTGTGTTCTTTATCATTCACATGAAAGGTAACCTTCCCTTTGTTGCAATCAATAATAGCACCTGCGGTGTTAAGGAAAGGTCTACCAAGAATAATGGACATGCTCCCATCCTCGGGCATGTCAAGCACAACAAAATCAGTAAGAATTAAACAATTAGCAACTTCAACCGGAACATCCTCACAAATACCTATCGGAACAGCGGTTGACTTGTCAGCCATCTGAAGGGAGATATCTGTAGGAATTAGTTTCTCTAAACAAAGCCTCTCGTAAAGAGAGAGAGGCATAACACTCACTCCTGCTCCAAGATCACATAAAGCAGTTTTGACATAATTATTCTTTATGGAGCAAGGGATGGTGGGTATACCTGGATCACCGAGCTTCTCAGGAATCTTTCCATTGAAAGAATAGTTAGCAAGCATAGTAGATATTGCATCATTAGGAACTTTTCTTTTGTTAGTGACAATATCTTTCATATATTTTGAATACGAAAGTAACTTAATAGCATCAGTCAAAGGTATTTGAAGAAAAAGAGGTTTAATCCATTCACAAAACTTATTGTAATGCTCTTCTTCTTTAGATTTGATGGACTTACCTGGAAAGGGCATGGGTTTCTGTACCCATGGTTCTTTCTCCTTCCCATGTTTCCTTGCGATGAAGTCTTCTTTAGTGTACCTCTTACGTTTGTCAGGTGCTTCTTCTTCTCGAACTTTAGGTGGATCATTCTTCTCATTATTATTACCTTCAGGTTCAGCGCCGTCTTCAGTCTCAGCATCGGAGATAGATACACTGTTGGGATCAATAGCTGGCTCTTCATCTGCAATAGGATCATTAGAATTGTCAGTCTCTTTATGTTTCTTTTTCTTATTTGGAGAGACAACAATTTCTTCTTCCTGCATTTGAGAATCTTGCTCGATTCTCTTCGGATGTCCCTCTGGATAAAGAGGATCTTGAGTACTAGTTCCTCCTCGGGTCTTAATCCCAAAAGCCTGCAATTTATCTTGTTTGGCATTGTTAGCAAGTAAATCTCTTTGCACATTAGAAATTTGATCAAGCTGAGTTTGAACCATATGAAAATGCTTCACAAGACACTGAACATCATTAACTGTTCTATCTAAAACACCAAGCAACTTTTTGATAGCAAGGGAATTATCATGCAACTGACTTTCTATCCTCTCATTAAAATGATTCTGTTTCATAATAAAATTATCAAACTCATCTAAACATTGATCAGGAGGCTTACCATGAGGGATGTCACTTTCGTTGAAATCTAAAAGAGAGTGTACCTCTACCATAGGAGGGTGAGTGGTAGGCTCACACAGCTTCTCAATAGGGGGTTCATTCTTCACGTCTTCAGCTTTAATACCTTTCTCTTTAATAGACCTCTTTGCTTCTTGCATATCCTCGGTGCTTAGGACAAACATGCCCCTCTTCTTTGTTGGTGGAGGTGGTTCAGGGACGGACCAATCTTCATAGTTTTTGGCAATCCTGCCCAATAGTTCTTGCGCGTCGTCCGGTGTTCTTTTCCTGAAAACACAACCAGCACAACTGTCCAAATAGGACCTAGATTCATCAGTTAAACCAGCATAGAATATATCAATTAATTCATTCTTAGGGACTCCATGTCCTGGTCTAGCCTTAATCAAACTGCAGTACCTCCCCCAAGCTTTAGGGAGGGACTCATCCTGCAACTGTTTAAAATTATAAATTCTTTGTAAAGCAGCATGTTGCATATGAGCAGGAAAGTATTTATCAACAAAAGAGTGAGCTAGGTCCTGAGGACTCTTAATAGAACCGCATGGGAGTGAATCATACCATGCTTTAGCACCTTCCTTCAACGAGAAAGGAAGAAGCTTGGTCACATAAAAGTAGCGCATCTTCTCATCTGTGGTAAACAGGCTACCTAGTTCACCATGTTTAGTTAGGTGTGCAATAGCATCATCATTTTCTCTGCCATAAAAAGGGTCAGCTTCAACCATAGGTATAAGTGAAAGATCAACGGAGAAATCAAAATCATGATCATCAATGCATATAGAAGATGTAGCAAACTCAGGATTAGGAACGGTTTTGTTTTTCAAAGAGTGTTTTTCAAATATCTTCTTAATAGTTTCAGGGTCAGAGCCGGCAAACTCTTTCAGTTCCCTGCATAAGTCTTCATCAAGTATATAGTAATCATCATCAAGGAGCCTCTCCTGGAGTTTACTCAATTCAGGAAAATCATAAGTTTCACCAATAGGGTAGCGAGTAACAGGAAGTTCAATTCCATATTTTTCAGCAGCAGCAGTAATTTGTTTCTCAAGAGCATAACCAAGTGAACTAATATCATCATCAAAAGTAGTAGAAGCATCATCAAGAGTATCAGACATAGTAACAGATTCAGTAGGAGCATCATGTGGTGGTGGTGAGGCAAACTTACTCATGACAGAAGGTGAATCAAGTGTAGCACTAGTGCTCAGAGCAGTACCTCTTCTTGTAGTGGATCGTAAGATCAGAACCTTGGGGTCTCCTTTCTTACCCATAATGAATAAAGTGCAGCAGGTAGGATATCTCAAGTAGACTTGTAAATATTGCTATGCTCCCCGGCAACGGCGCCAGAAAACGGTACTTGATAACCCTCAACCGTAAGGGATCGAGATAGTCTTCGCGGGTAAGAATAACCCAATTTATTGATTCGACACACGAGGAGCCAAAGAGTATTTATAAGCTTTAACAATTGAGTTGTCAATTCAACCGCACCTGAAATATACTAACTTGCAACAAAAGATAAGTGGTAACAGTGATATGATAGTGATGATAGTAATAGTAAAAGTAACAGCAAAAGTAAATAGCAGTAGTAAATGGCAAAAGTAGCAACTGGTGACAAGCAAGGTTTAAAATACTGTAGGCTAGGGAGATGGATGGTTGGGCGTTGCATGGATGAGATAGTTTCTAACTCGGGGCACGGCACACGGAAAAGTAATGATCATCTAGGCAAATATCAAACATTAGGCATGTATCCCGTAGGTAGTTGTACGTGCTTGCAATAAGAACTTGCACAACATCTTTTGTCCTACCATCCCGCTACGAACGGGGCCAAATGGAACTAATGGATATTAAGGTGCTCCTGTCAAAGAGCACCGGAACAAAGCAATGAACTCAATGGATACATGTAATCCTCAAACTACGGACCATCCCCTTTGGTGTCCCAAGCTGTCACCTTTGGGATCACCGGTTCCGAACCGTAACAGGTGCATACAACTCATAGATAGGATCAAGAACACAAATATATTCATGCAAACACATATGGTTCACATCTGAAATCATGGCACTCAGGCCCTAAGTGTCAAGCATTAAGAATAACAAGTTGTAGCAAAGATGATAAACACCATACTAGATGATAGGCAACATGCCCCCAACAATCTGACGAACTATTACATGATCTAACTCATCCAATCCCTACCATCCCCTTCGCCTACAGCAAGGGAATTACTCACACATGAAGGGGGAAGTCATGGAGGGATGATGGAGTGGTGATGATGATGACGATGGCGACGATCTCCCCTCTCCGGAGGCCAAATCAGCCTCCAGATTAGCCCCCCCGAAGAAGAACAGAGGGTGGCGGCGGCTCCGCGACGAGAAACAGCGAAAGGACTCCCGATCTGGGGTTTCTGCCTCGGAGGAAAAAATATGGGCTAAAGTAGGGCACCAGGGGGTGTGGGCCCCACCCAGGCGCCCCCCCGGCGCGGCCCAGGGGGGGGGGGGCGCCCACAGGGCGCCTGGGCACCCCCTGGCCCCCCTCTGGCCCCACTTCTGGTATGTTGTTTCTTCGGGTGCGTGGATTTTTCGTGATTTTTCGTGGATTTTTCTGAGATGCTTAAAAATCCGTTTTTCTGCACACAAATAAACCATACAGGCAGCTCTGCTGAAAACAGCGTCAGTCCGGGTTAGTTTAGTCCAAATCATGCAAGAATGAGGTCAAAACAATATCAAAAGTGTTTGGAAAAGTAGATACGTTTGAGACGTATCAACATAGCAAAGGCAGCGAATAACTGGCTGACACCTGGCACATCGGTCTCAGGGCGTCACACCCAAGCACCGGTCCACCCACATACCAGATTATCAAAGTAACGAATGCGGATCATATGAGCGTGATGAAAAATAGCTTGACGATAATTCCCATGTGTCCTCGGGAGCGCTTTCCTTCATATAAGAGTTCGTCCAGGCTTGTCCTTTGCTACAAAAAGGATTGGGCCATTTTGCTGCACCTTATTTACTTTTACTATTTGTTACTTGTTACCAACTATCTTATCACAAAACTATTTGTTACCGATAATACTAGTACTTGCAGAAAATACCTTACTGAAAACTGCCTATCATTTCCTTCTGCTCCTCGTTGGGTTCAACACTCTTACTTATCGAAAGGACTACGATAGATCCCCTACACTTGTGGGTCATCAGGCACCTAGGGCGGTGACTGCGTCCCCTTCTGGTGCCTTCCTTGTGTCTCCTCTCTTCCCTCCCGCGGTCACAGCGGGAGTTGCATGAACGTTAGTGACGACGCAGATGTTGTTGAATGGAGTTGTTGCCGACATGTTGCTGTAAACCAAACCATTAATGTCGATGTCGGTGTAGCCGATCATGGTGATGTAGCCATGGTCGATGGTGTAGTCATCATGGATGATGAAGCGCACAAAGCCGGAGGCGCAAAAAAATGCGCTATGACGGAGCTGCAGACGTGGACGATGCACCTTGCGAATGTCAGCGGGTGCCTTCGGCGAGGAGTCCACCGGTTTTGCCAAGACCGGAGGAAACCCATCGAGCACACATCGGTTTTGCCAGAACTGTATGACCATGTAGAGGTCGTCAATATAGTGACCCCGTGTCGATGCAGTCATGCCGTCGTGGAGGACGCGGTCGATGCCGTCGTCGTGACACGGTCAATGCCATCGTCGAGGTCGCGTCTTGCAGAAAAGTCTGTCAGAGGACGCTAGGTGTCCATCTTGTGGACAAGGCAGCGGTGGTGTGTTGACGAAGATGTTGGTGAAGACCACGTTGATGAAGTCCTTGGCGATGAAGTGTCGGTGATGACGTCACAATGATGTGTCGATGATAATGTGTCGCTTGAAGGCGTCCCTCGCGGCGACCAAGTGTCGATGCCGTGTTGCACCGGAGAAGTCGATGAAGAATTGCATCGCTTTCCACACCGGCCTGGCGTGTGGATGATGCATGTCATGGTAGCTTCTCATAGATGTCCTTGATGAAGATTTTTTGTGTGTGTGGACGATGTAGTCATACAGCTTCATGTTGATGATGTAGCTCGGTGGAGGAGTCGATCGTTCGGTGTAGTGTGTCGGTGCAGAAGGTCGAATCGATGGCGGCTGCGCGTCGCGTGTGGTCCGAGTCATGCTGCACGTACATGGGTGTTGCCGATGTAGACCCCACGTCATGCGCCCCATGAAGAACCGAATCCGATGATGGTGTAGAGGATCATGTGGAGTAGTTGTAATTCTTGCATAACCATGGCCGCACCTTGGACTCAATGCAGATGAAGAGATTGACCACATGGTGCACCGGTCGCTGAAAGCATGTCGAGGGTGTGCAGATCAGCTTGGTGCAGTCATGCGGAAAGGCTTTGCTACAGTTGCACACATGCATCTAATACAAACAAGCAGGAGTTTGAATCCCTCCCGTGATCTGCACCGGGGTTGTCGGAGATGTCCGTGCCGGCTGCGTACACGTACTGATGGGTTGCCGTCGTGCCGTCCTGCGTGGATGATGTACTGCGGATTGATGAAGCCGACTTGTGCCTGGGCATGGAGCCTGCCGTGTCTCGCCCTGCAAAGCTGGCTACTCAAGTCGCCGGCAGTCCGTGGTTCGTGGCGCGTCGGGTGCACACTCGTGCGTATATGACTACCGTCTGGTGGTACCGGATCACCTGAAGCTTGATGTCGAGAGGATTTGATCTGCGTGGTGAGGACCTCAGATTGATGCACGTCACGCCGGATGACGATGACCGTAGCCAAGCGTTGCCAAATTTTGCATGAATTTTCTCACCGGAGTAGATCTGATCCTGGAGTTTATTGGTGGCTAAGGAAAAAAATAACCTCGTGATGTCTACTACACAGCCTTCTTCTTGTAAACGTTTGTTGGGCCTCCAAATGCAGAGGTTTGTAGGACAGTAGCAAATTTCCCTCAAGTGGATGACCTAAGGTTTATCAATCCGTGGGAGGCGTAGGATGAAGATGGTCTCTCTCAAGCAACCCTGCAACCAAATAACAAAGAGTCTCTTGTGTCCCCAACGCACCCAATACAATGGTAAATTGTATAGGTGCACTAGTTTGGCGAAGAGATGGTGATACAAGTGCAATATGGATGGTAGATATAGGTTTTTGTAATCTGAAAATATAAAAACAACAAGGTAACTAAAGATAAAAGTGAGCATAAACGATGTTGCAATGATAGGAAACAAGGCCTAGGGTTCATACTTTCACTAGTGCAAGTTCTCTCAACAAGGATAACATAATTGGATCATATTACTAGCCCTCAACATGCAACAAAGAGTCACTCCAAATTCACTAATAGCGGAGAACAAACGAACATATTATGGTAGGGTACGAAGCCACCTCAAAGCTATTCTTTCTGATCGATCTATTCAAGAGTCCGTAGTAATGTTCAATCTATCATAGAGTTCGTACTAGAATAACACCTTAAGACACAAATCAACCAAAACCCTAATGTCACCTGATGACCCACAAGTTTAGGGGATCTATAATAGTCCTTTCGATAAGTAAGAGTGTCGAACCCAACGAGGAGCAGAAGGAAATTATAGGCAGTTTTCAGTAAGGTATTGTTTGCATGCACTGAAATTATAGGTAACAGATAGTTTTGTGATAAGGTAATTAGTAGCAAGTGACAAAAGGTAAAAGTAAATAAGGTACAACAAGGTGGCTCAATCCTTTTTGTAGCAAAGGACAAGCCCGTACACACTCTTATATGAAGGAAAGCGCTCCCGAGGACACATGGGAATTATCGTCAAGCTAGTTTTCATCACGATCATCTGATTCGCGTTCGGTAATTTGATAATTTGGTATGTGGGTGGACCGGTGCTTGGGTGCTGTCCTTACTTGGGGGGGGGGGGGCGCCCCACCCTCGTGGACAACCAGTGCCCCCCCTCGTGAATTTCTTTCGCCAGATATTTTTTATATTTTTTGAAACGAAGTGCTGTGAAGTTTCGGGGCTTTTGGAGTTGTGCAGAATAGGTCTCCAGAGTTTGCTCCTTTTCCAGACCAGAATTCCAGCTGCCAGCATTCTCCCTCTTCATGTAAACCTTGTAAAATAAGAGAGAAAATGCATAAGTATTGTGTCATAACGTGTAATAACAGCCCATAATGCAATAAATATCAACATATAAGCATGATGCAAAATGGACATATCAACTCCCCCAAGCTTAGACCTCGCTTGTCCTCAAGCAAAAGCCGATATCGAAAAATATGTCCACATGTTTAGAGATAGAGGTGTCGATAAAAAAAGAATATATATATATATATATATATATATATATATAT
>LR738713.1:19466165-19505531 GCA_902687465.1 Secale cereale
GGGGGTAAAACGCAGTTGTTGCAAACATGAGTGAAGATGACTATACGTGGCATATGTATGATACAGTCAAAGAAAGTGATTGGCATGGCAAGTTTACGTGAGAAACAGTTTAAGAAATTGCATGAAAGATGTTTCAAGAGTTCAGTAAATGTGTGAGAGAAGATTGATGAGCACCAATACTATATTATCATACTTTTATATATTTGTCAAAAAGAAAATACTTTGTTCTTTTCTGATCTTATTTTGTTCACATACTATTTTCAACCTTTTAGGCCTAGCTTAAAAAAACATAACATGTAGTGATGTCTTAAGCACATGATGTGTTGTTTTTACTGCTAAGAGATCATTTCCAACGTAATGGGCCTATACTCGAATAATTTGTAAGTTTTCAATTTATTATGCCACATGATATTTTATTCTATTCCTGTTGCAACGCACGGGCATTTTTGCTAGTATATATATATATATATATATATACAGCCGGTTTATTCTCATAACATTATGAGAATAATATTCTCATAACACTTCCGCACTGCAACACAACGAAAGGTGAACTTTTGTTTTGAAAAAACTGTACGTTTTGTTTTTTTGTGTACCTTTTTTGCTCTAGTTTTTAAACCGTTTATCGGAATTATGCGTGTAATATACCGTTGAAAAGCTATGGAGAAGACGCAACTTCGCCATGTTGAACACTTTTCAAAATTCATCATATTTTAAGAGCAGTTTCGAAAATCGTGCGGCTCACAACGAATGACAGCGAGCGTTTTTTTGCGTTTTCTTCTAAACCGCTCGCTGGAATGAACCAAATGATATACCATTGAAAGGTATCGTCGGCGCGCATCTTTTTCATATCTATTATTTTTTCTAATTCGCTACGATTTAAGAGCAGTTTTGAATTTAACAAATCGCGGAATTATGTTTTTTTCGATTTTTTTTGCAATTTTCGGTACTGTTTTAGCTTCAGTTTTTTAACCGTTTGCCGAAACGAGGCGTGTGATATGCCGTTGGAAAGCTACGAACGAGGCGCAACTTTCATATGTTGAAATGTTTGTAAGATTCCTTACGGTTTTTAGTTAATTTTGAAAATCGTGCGGCTAACTTCGAAGGGCAGCGGACGTTTTTTCGTGAAATTTTTACAAAACTTTGGTCGAAATGATCCAAATGATACACCGTTGGAATGATATCGCCGAGACGCTACTTTTTCATGTAGAACACTCCCTCTAGTTCATTACGGTTTAAGAGCAGTTTTGAAAATACAAAAACGCGGACACTCTGTTTTTCACGACAACAAAATCGACGCGTGCACTGCATCGGACAGAAAAGCGCACCGCTTCAAACTGAAAACCGCACTGCATCAGACGCAAGAAAAAGGCTTGTTTTTTTATGTGCGTGCACCGGGAGAGTGGACGAGAGGGCTCAGTGAGTGGACTCCATTTTTTTTTCTATTTCCTTTTTACTGCATGCGCACAGATATGCAAAGATAGTGTACTGCAATTTTTCTTTTGGCAAAATGTTTTTAAGTTTGCACGGTTGAGGTTATTGAACTACAGTATTACTTGTTGCCTTTCTTTCTTATTTTTCATGAATGTTTCGTGACTACAAACACGAGACAACTGTACTGCATGATTCGTTTTATCTTTACTCATTATTTTTTGTCAAGGTGTCCAGAGTGCATAGTCGAGGCAAGTGCACTACATTGCGTTCTATATTTTTTTTCTCAACAAGGGCTTGCTGAATTTGTTTTTATCGAAAAAAATTCAACAAACTAAAATACCACTCGGGCGCGAGGGTATCAAGTTGAAGGGTTGTTGACCAGCGCACTGCATTTGGAAAATCATCGTACACATAAAAACACCATTTTGCACTGCATGTCCACACGGTCTAAACTGCATGCTAAAGTCTCAACAGCACCATGTTCCCCCCGGAACTGCAATCGAATGAGTCAGTGCAGTTTTCATGATTTACGTAAAGTCCCCAAGCACAAAAAGCACCGACTGCACTGCATGTGCACATACCTGAAACTATATTTTTTGAATAGTCTCATCGCAAACACAAAATGCGTCCCTGTAATTTTTATACACAAAATCCTCATACAAAAAATGGACAATTTGCACTGCTTGTTCACTGCACCATACGTCCCCGGCGAACTGCACTGCTGCGGCACCCGCGGCACCCACAACACCCACGCACTACAGCCGGAGGTAGTGAGAAGAAAGGGGAGCGGGATGGCGCGGATAGCAGAGCTCCGTCGCGGGATTGTCCAAGGACGGCGAGCTGCAAGCGCGTCACCAGCGGACTACAACGACTCCCAATGATGAAGGGACGACCACCGACGACACCGAAGGAACCACGACGGCACGGCGGCGCGGCGGAACCATGGTGGCTCGTCGTGGTTCGGATCTGACAACGAGGGACCTCGTCGGAGGTTGCGGCGCTCGCATCCGGCGGGGAAGGGTCACTACAAGAAATATGTCAACTTGTGACCACCACTATTGGTCACTGAATGGTCACAAATTTCCATTTGTGACCTTTTTGTGACCAAAAACATAAGGTCAAAAGCTGGCCGTCATAAACTGACTATAGCGACCTTCTCTGTGAGAAGGTCATAGACGTTTATGACCAAAATATGCCTACTGTCGTGTTTTGGTCACTAGCAACCTCCCCACGCCACGTAGGAATCCAACGTGGCAAGCTGATGTGGCACAAGAATCAGCCCGATCCAATTCGGTTTTCTACATGGGCCTAGCCCAACAATTCGGCCTTTTTAATATTTATTTTTCCTATTAAGTTTTGCTAGCTACATGGGTCTGGCCCAGCAATTCGGCCTTTTTATTTCTAGATGTGGCCTTTTACAGCGTATGATCTTTTATTTTTTGCCATTTTATTTTCCACTGTTTTACATTTGTCCCAAATATCATAATATCATACACTGGTCCCACACGTCAGAAATTTCAAATGTGCTCAAATTATTTTGATAAGTGGGTCACATGAGTCGTGTTTCCATTGCACACATTTTCAAATCACATACATAATTACTATTTCATATGTAACAGAAATTGTAATTCTGAAACATACATGAAATTCACAGAGAGAAGATACATTAAATCACATACATAATTACTATTTCATTCACAAACAGAGAGAAGATACATTAAATTCCCAGACAACCCAGCTATTATTACATAACTTGCTATATAAGAATGTCTTGGAGCTTCTTTGAACATCTTTCGTCTTGAATTTACTCAAAATATCTGCCAACAAGAAAACAGAACATCAAGGATAGGGTGAATAACAACAACAACAACAACATGTGATGGGGTGCTATTTAGTAGTAAGATCAAGTCTAGAGAGAAATATGCATGAAAATTAAGAAGAGCTAGAGCAAGTCTACATGAAAATTAAGAAGAGCTAGAGCAAGTCTACATGATGAAACAAAATTATTCATTTTGGGTTAAAAGAGGAATATGCTGTCCACCTTATACTACAACATCATCATCAGGATTAAAACAACACATTTATAGTCAGAGTGCTGGATGAGACAAATATCAATTGAAAAAAAGACAAGGTAGCATCAAATCAAGTTATAGTTTGTGGGAATCAATGCACACAGCATGAACGACAAGGTAGCATCAAATCCGATGATGATTGCATACATACAAATAATGTGCTGGCAGAAAAAAATCCAAGCAGGAGCTCATCTTCCCTCTCTGTTTGGTAACTAACAACCTAAATAAAATAAAATAAAAACATGACTTGTTCATACAGATCCCTCTAAAATTCCTTGGGACAAGTGCATCACATATTCGTCAACTTAGCAGCAGAAGTAGTGAGCACGGGAAGAGGGGGAGGGAGATGGAGGAGCTACCTGCCGCGGTCGCAATGGAAGCAGAGGAGCAGACCCCTCCTGCCCCTCCCCCACGAGCAGGACAAGGCTGCCGGCTGGGCTGCTGGGCACGCCCCTACTCCTCCGCCTCCTTGATCAGGAGACCCCCTTCCCCTACTACTGCTTGGCGCGCCGCATCACTAGTCACCTCCGCATGCAAGAAGTACACAATAAATAGACAGACGGTCAGTGAGGTACATTTTCACAGCAACAGAAGCTTAAAATTAACAGGAATACACACATCAAATGAAGTCACTAAGATACTTAAGTCCACCACATGGTGTAGAATTATGTGGTATATAATTGCAACACATGAACCACAAGAGGAATAACATCATCACCAAGAGTTTCTGATGATAAGCATAGCTCCCTACAAAAAAGAACTAAGGGCACAGTGACTAAGGGCTAGTATGGATTGTGGGCTTGTTTGGATCAAGTCCAGCGCGATGCCCAGCCGCGTCTCCTAGCGGCAAGCGAGAGCTTGGGGGCGCCGATGGAGGCGACACCGAGCATGGGCAGCTCCGCGGGGCTCCACTCATAGTAGGCGCCGCCCTCGCCGCCGTAGGCCTGGACCGTACCTGACGTGCACGGGCGCCGAAGATGTCTCGCCAATCTTGACCCGATTAAACGGAACGAAATCAGCACATCCCAGTTTTAGTTCCCGAAAAGGATGAAGAGATGCAAAGTACAGAGTTAACACAGACCAGTGATTTATTGAGTAGTACTCTACTTGATATTTGGTAGGATCCAGATTAAGTTAGTACAGTAGTTAACACAGACCAAATATTGATAGCAACAAATGATGTGGGCTTCACAAGAGAAATCAACATATATTAATCCACTTGGCACGAAGATGAATGTACAGACACCACAAGTCTGTGTTAACACAGACTGAATAATTTTGTGCAGCCCATGTACAACTTGTATAAATGGATTAATACAAGTGTCGTTCCTTATGTTTAGAGCACCAAAATCATACTAATTCAGAAATAAAACAGATAGATAGGTGAAGCATTTGCAGTGGGCAAGGTCTCTTTATTTTCATTATTAAACTAGAGCTATATGAATAGTGTCGGGGAAACTGATCGCCCACGAACACCTATGGGACCGGAGCCCCTTTTCGATACGGCAAGGGGGCGGAGGATGCACGAAGAGCGTATCGAGGCGTGCACGCGAGCAGTTTACCCAGGTTCGGGCCGCACGGATGCGTAAAACCCTACTCCTGCCTTGATTTGTATTGTGTTCTTGGCTCGGGAGTGAGGAGAGCTACAGTACTTGTTGCTAGCTACACCGAGCGTGAGAGTGATCGAAAATCGGAACCTCCTCTACGTTGCGCATGGGCCTCCTTTTATAGGTCGAAGGGGTTACCGACAGGTGGCAACGCAGATGAGGGTAAAAGTGTAAAAATGGTGGTAGTTGGAACAATGTATGCATAGTGCTCTTTACCTAACCCTGACGCTAGGGGACAAGGGCATTAAATGTCCGTCGCCGTCGCCCCAAACAGTGCAAAAAAGCGTCCGTCAGGGCATCTCCGTTCACCACGATGGTGGCCTCATCATCGCAGCTCGCCACCGTGTCCCCCAGGCTGCACAGCCTTCCGCCACGTGCACCTGGAAGGGCCCCAGGGCGACGCGTGGCCAGATGAGCTGGAGCGCGGGCACGTAGTGGAAGCTTGCCGCGGCTTGCACCTTGCCGTGGTCGTTAACTTTTCGCGCCCGGGGGCTTGTCGCTCCCCGGGCCTTGCCGGGGCGCGCGATGCGCCACGGCAAGTCTCCTGAAATGCCATGTTTGGCTTTTCTGGCAAGCTCCTCTTGCCAGGGTCTTGTGTCAAAGGGGTGGTCTTGAGCCTGGAGCGGCCTTCCCGGCAAGCTCCTCTTGCCGGGGTCTTGTTGCTCTAACTTGAATACTTTGTTCTAGAATGGCTCCGAGGAACTATAGTGGGCCTTGGCGGGCGCGTGGCAAACCCTGCCACGGGACGCTGTTGCTGCCCGTGCACAAGTCGGGATACTAAGGTACCCCTACTTTAGTACACCGACAGGAGCCCCCGGGCCTGGGCCACACACGGTGCCGAGCGCTGTTGGGCCAGGCCCAAAACAGTGCACGGGCACGCGCGGCCCACGGCGCGCCGCATCCCACTCCGTATCCGCCGCGCCCCTCCCTAATGGCACGCGTCGATTGCGGTGTCGTGGGAGAGATCATGGCCTGTTTCTTTAATGGAGAAAATGCGGAACGTCCCCCACTCCCCCTTAAAAGCAGGGGAAACAGGGGCAGTTCCTTCCATTCGCTCATTGCTTCTTCATCCTTCAGAAACCCCCGCTGCTCCCCTCCTCCCCGAAGGTTGAAAGAGAGCAGCGCTCCGCCCTTCCTCCGCCGCCGCCAGTCTCCCCAGCGCCGTAGACTTCCCTCACTGTCCCCGCCATGGCCCCGAAGGGCGACAAGGCGAAAGCCGCGAAGACTGCCAGGGCGCTGAAGCTAGCAGCAATGCGGAAGAAGATGGCGGTCTTCCCGCCGAGGCTCAGCGCAAGGGAGCTGAAGGACTCCTTCTACCTCTTCTGGTCGAGGGAGACAAAAGCGCACCCGCGCACCAAGGTACTCCCCGCTGAGGCCTGCGACATGTTTCCGGGAGGATACGCCTTTTTTGCTCTGTTCTTCTACTGCGGGCTCTGCCCGCCGTATTCCGAATTCTTCTGCGATATTATGAATACCTACGGGTTTCATCTCCTTGATTTCACCCCAAACGCTGTCTTGACCATGACCGTTTTCGCACATCTGTGCGAGAACTTTTTCGGAGTCTACCCCAACGTAGCCCTTTTCCGCCATTATTTTACGCCTCGAGTCGAGTCTGGGTCTCCTCTGTCCGGCGGGATTTCTTGGATATTTAGGCTTCATAAGAAAGAGGCATACTTGACTGGGGAACTCCGCGGCAAGTGGGAGGAGTGGAGGGCCAACTGGTGCTGGATCATGGAGGATGAACCACAGCAGTTCACCTCTCTGCGCCAAGTTGCAATAGTGCACGGCAATGACTGGAGTGACCTGGCCCCTGAGGACGACAAGCTGAAGATAGCCATCACTAGGATTCTTCGCCTCCGGCAAGCCAGGCTCACTGTAGGGGCTGTCGGAGCAGATTTCCTTCGCCGCCCCATCGCTCCCTTGCAGGAGAGGAAAAGGCCTGCTTGGGAGTTCGGTAACGCGGCATACTTTATGAGGCTGTGCCCAGGCCTCAACTACAATTTCACTGTCATGGAGCTCAATGGAATGCTCCATGAGCTATTCAAGCACGACTCCAAACATCCAGAGTGGTTCGCATTACCGCGGGGTGTAGTTCCGCTATGCAACAATTCGTCGCTCAGCGCTATCCGCGCGGCGATGCCATGGTGTGACTCCCATGGGATTGACCCCACTTGGCGGGAGCCTTCTGACGAAGCCGTGCAAACGTTCTTCGACAACTTGGTAGAGCAGCCAATCAATCCCGACGAGAAGAGAGGCCTCACCCGCGACACCACCGACCAGGAGATGGCTTATATTGCCACCAGGTTGGAAGAGGCAGCCGCAGCCGCGGCCGCGGGCGAGTTTGGGTATACTCCGGAGGAGGCAGATGCGGCGGAGGCGGTAAGTCTGGCCGAGGAGGAAGAGCTCCTCAAAGTGATAAAGCCTGCCGGGCAACCTGCTGGGACAAGCGAGGCCGCCGAGCAAGGCACAGAGTCGAGCGGGCCCGCCGATCAGGGCGCCGGATCAAGCGATTCCGCCGAAGACTCAGGCGGGTCTCTGAATCTCGATTCTTCTTCTTCATCCTCGGGAAGTTCACCGCCACCGGCAAGTCCTCCGGCTCCAGCGAGAAGGCGCCTCCGCAAAGCCACAGACGTGGCGGGGCAGCCGGCGGGCCAGCAGCCGCAGCGCCGTCCGACACGCGCCACCGCGGCGGGCAAGGCCGCCAAGGGAGTGCCCCGCGCTTCAGCAGCGGCTGGAGGAGGGTCTTCCCGGGCTGGGGCTAACGCTCCTGCCGCCCCTCGTGCCTCGGCGACAACTGAGGCGGGGTCTTCTCAGACCACCGTCCCTGCTCCCGCAAAGCGGCCGAGGGCGCCTACTCCTCCAGCTCCTCGCGCCGGGACGCGCGAGGCAGATTTTGACTTCTCCGTGCTCAGTTCCGACGAGGAGGAGGAAGAGTAAGCACTGTCAACTCTTGTTTCCTTCGATTTGCTCTTGTCTTGAATCTTCTTTGCCTGATTCTGATTTTGTTTGTATTCCAGGACCTTGGCCCAGAGGACGGCGAAGAGGGCCAAGATCCCGGTGGCCGATCTTGAGGACGAGCCCGTCGCAGTGGCCGGGGACGTGCCTGCGACAAGCTTGCCGGACCGGGCAGCTGCTCCTCAGAGCAGCCCCCAGCGCAGCCCCCAATGTGAGTCTTCTATTCTCTCTCCGCTCGTCGGGTGCGCGTGGGCTTCTTATCCTTATTAACGTTTTGCTTGTTCGTTGACTTGTGCAGAAGCAGAGCAGCAGCCTCAGGAGCGCCAAGAGATCGCTCCCGACGAGCCGCATGTCTCGGCCTCTCCGCCAAGGAGGAGCTCCCCGGCGAGGGAGGGTACTCCGCCAAGGGCGAGTACTCCGCCAAGGGCGAGTACCCCGCCAAGGGCGAGCACCCCGCCAAGGGAAGGCGCCAGCGGCCCTCCGCCGGCGGGGGCTACCACCACGCCGCCGAGGGAGGACTCCCCGGCAAGGAACCCCGTCGAATAAGAGGCCCGCGCAGGTAACCCTTGTACTTCTCTTGAATTTCTCTTTTTTGGATATTTGCTTGATAGTTACTTTCTTATTTCTTCTTCTTTTCTTGTCTTTAGACTCATTCGCTCCAGAGCCTATGGAGACGGAGGCCGCCACCGAGGAGGACGCGCGCGGCAACACTGGTGACGCCGCGGCTACCGAAGAGGCGATCGGTGCCGATGAGCCTGCCGTTGAAGAGGCAGCCAAGGCTGCCGACGCGGCAGCTGAGGAGGGGACCAGCGGTCGCACTGACGGCCCTGAGGCCGCAGGAGCGTCAGACGCTGCGCCGACCGCTGACCCTGCTGCTGCCGCGGCCAAAACAGGCGCCTACCTGGAGGCTGGAAACAGGGTCTTCATTCAGCTTCCGTGGGCATCTACGTCAAGGGCGCCCGCGGAGGGAGAGGTCTTCGATGGGGGAGTCCTCGCCTCCGCCGGGCTGAAGTTCGTCGACGCGCCCGGCAGCAGTAGCGAGCCCGAGGAGGAGCAGCTTTTGCGGAGGCTCCTGGCCCTATACCGCGCCAGGCAGGCCAAGCTGGAGTCCCGAGAGGCTCTGGCCGCCAAGGCGGGCATCGACTTGGAGAAGCGCGCCGAAGAGCTCCGGGCCGCCAACCAGGCGGCCCTCCGATCCTTGGCGGAGGAGCGGGAGGAGCTCGCCGAGGCGCATCAGGCGTTCATACTTGAGAAAGCCGAAGCGGAGGAGCAGCAACGGCTCGCCGCCGAAGAGCTGTCTCGGTGGGAAGGTGAACTGACGCAGCGGAAGGTCGACCTTGATAGTCACGAGGACGACCTTGCCGCGCGCGAACAGTCCCTCGGCGGAGCTCTGCAGGAAGCGAGGGACGCCGCCGCAGCTGCAGAGACCGCCAAGAGAGACTTGGAGGCGAGGGTGGCGCAACTGGAGATCCACTTGAAAACGAGCGAGGAGAAGGTTGCTGCGCTCACGTCGGAGAGGGAGAAGGACGCCCACAGCCACTCCGAGCTGCAGGTTCATCTCTCCGACAAGGGCAAGGAGCTCGCCATCGCGAAGGATTCTGTTGCAGACTTGGAGTTGAAGCTGTCCACCCTCACCGCATCACTTGACAGCGCCAGAAATCGGGAGACGAAGCTGAAGGAGGACCTCAGGGCTGAGAGGGCACTGTTGGACAGCGCCGCCCTCTCCCAAAATAACTTCAGGCTGACGGTGGAGCACTGGACCGAGGGGCTTGTCGCCGCCGCCGCTGATATTGACAGGGAGTTGGCGGGGCTGGGGACGGAGCACCTCGGCTACTCCACCGACGATAACCTCCCCCACAGCGCCAAGCTAAGCTTGTTCTTCAGGGGAGTGGCGCCGGCCCTCCAGCAGCTCCGGGAGAGGATCCCTACGCAGTTGGCGAACGAGGCGCGCAGGCTTTGCACAGGAGTCATGGAGAGGGTGCTGATGAAGATAGCCTACCGCAACCCAGGACTCAACCTTGATAACGTCCTCAGGACCTTGCCGCCCGACGCCGACCAGGAGGCGCTTAAGGCCCTTGTCGCGCCCATCGTGGCCAAGGTGGGCAAGATCAAGAGAGTCGACGGTGACCGCGCCGACTAGGCTGTTTTCCTTTTTGTTTCCTTTGTCGCTGCCAATCACGTTATGGACAATAGTTTGTTAGAACAGCGACAAGTCATCTTGTAACATAACTTTATTTTGGGTAATTGACGCAATGTTATTTCCTTTGTTCGAATTCTTTGCTTTGTATGCTTTTACCCTACGCTTTTAGGGAACTTGCCAGCAAAGGGACCCTTGCCGCGAGCGCTGAGTGCGGAACTTCAGCAGCCTGCTGGCAACGCCGCTACCGGCAAGAAACCTCGCCGCAGCTAGTCGCAGCACACTTAGGTTGTTGAGCGAACTCGAAAACGAAGTAAGGGGCGCGACACTTGTCGCAGCACACTTAAGCCGTTGAGCGTGCTCGAAACAAAGTAAGGGCGCGGCTAGCTACGAGTAGGTTCCTCCGCGCATAGGTTTTCCATACAAAGTGCGGTCGCTCAAGGAAGATAACTTTAAAATTTAAAAATTCGAATGCTCAAGCTTTGGCGACTTAGCTTTTGTGTTGTTTACTTCCCGGCAAGGCGAGGCTTTCTTGAACGGCACTTGGTCCATACCACTGTCTCCTTCCCCCCGGCAAACTTGTGCGCGAGGAAAAACTTCTTCTTCTTGAGAGAAAAAAAAATAAAAAAGGGAGGAAACATAGATATGGAGCCTTACGGCTCGTTATTGCTTACCGGGGGTGCGTGCTGCACAAGGTGTCAGATAATACATGCAAGAAAAGCGGGAAGGCATGAAACGACAAGTTGTGCGAGGCACATAAGTTTTACTGATGCACGGGGTCTGCGCCCGGCTTTGTACAAAGGTTTACATGCGGCAGCGGCAAGACTTGTACAAAAGGTGGTTGCCGGAGCGGATCACGGCAACCGCGCCTTATGGGTAAAACTTGCGAAGGTGCTTAATGTTCCAGGAGTTGCTCACCGGTAAGCCCTCTTCGGTCTCAAGGCGGACAACGTCGGGCCTTGTGACTTGTCTCACCCGATAAGGGCCTTCCCACTTCGGCGTCAACTTGTTGGAATTCTTGGCGGACTGAACACGCCGAAGAACAAGGTCGCCTTCCTCGAGACTTCTGGCTTTAACTTTGCGGCTATGGTAGCGGCGTAAAGCTTGCTGGTATCGAGCAGCTCGTACAGCAGCCTGAAGACGGTCCTCCTCAAGGAGCATTGCGTCGTCTTGCCGCAGCTGCTCTTGCTCGAGCTCATCGTAAGCGAGCACTCGAGGCGACCCGTATATGAGTTCCGTGGGGAGAACTGCCTCTGCTTCATAGACAAGAGCAAAGGGTGTCTGTCCAGTGGCTCGATTTGGTGTCGTCCTGATTGACCAAAGAGCCGCCGGCAACTCTTCAATCCAGTTTCTTCCGCATTTGTGCAGCCTGTCGAAAGTTCTTGTCTTGAGTCCGTGCAGCACTTCAGTGTTTGCCCTCTCCGCTTGGCCATTGCTCCTTGGGTGAGCAACAGAAGCGAAGCAGACCTTGGCGCCAAGGTCTTGGACGTATTGCATGAAGGTGCGACTTGTGAATTGTGTGCCGTTGTCGGTGATGATCCTGTTAGGGATTCCGAAACGGCAAACAATTGACCTGAAGAACTTGACTGCTGACTGTGCGGTCACCTTTCTCACTGGTTCCACTTCCGGCCACTTTGTGAACTTGTCGATGGCGACGTACAAGTACTCAAAGCCCCCGGCCGCGTGGGGAAAAGGGCCGAGGATGTCGAGCCCCCAGACCGAAAATGGCCAGGACAAAGGGATCGTCTGGAGAGCTTGAGCTGGCTGATGTATTTGCTTGGCATGGAACTGGCACGCTTCACATTTGGTTACTTGTGCAGTTGCATCCTGGAGGGCTTCTGGCCAAAAGAAACCTTGCCGGAACGCCTTGCCGGCAAGTGCTCTTGCGCCAATGTGGTGGCCACATATGCCTCCATGTATCTCTGCCAACAGCTTTTGCCCATCTTCCCGGGGAATGCACTTCAATCTAACACCGTTGAGTCTTCTTCTGTACAGTTCATCGCCGACAAACTGATACATACTTGACTGCCGGGTTATTCTTTCTGCTTCTTCTGGCTCTTCGGGAAGTTCTCCAGTTTGAAGGAAACGGACAATCTGTTGTGCCCATGCTGGAGCCTGAGGCTCAACAACAAGGACTAAAGGCATCAGTGCTGCTGTGGGAACGTCAGCTTCTACGGCAAGAACCTGTGGCTCGGCCGGAGCTGGACGTTCTCCAGCAAGCTTGCCGGGGCAAAATTTGTCGTGAACGCCTGCTTCAACTGTACAAACCCTAGGGTCTGCAGGAGCAGACTGTTCCTCAGCAACTTTGTCGTTGATCTTGGGGACCTTGTTGGCGGCGGCTTCGGGAAGCTCTGCCGGCAAGTAGTCACCGGAGACCAACTTTCTCTTCTTACTTTGTCCAACTGATGTTGTAATGGATGGTTGAGTTAGCTTGAGCACAAAGATCCCTGGTTCCATAGGTAGCTTTAGTGCATCACACTTTGACAGGCCGTCTGCGATGTCATTTTGGGCTCTTGGAATGTGCTCCATCTGCAGGCCTTCAAAGTGCTCTTCAAGCTTTCTCACTTCGTCGACGTAAGCTTCCATCAATGGACTCTGGTAGCTCTTGTTCACTTGGCGGACAACCAACTGCGAATCACCCCGCACAATCAGCTTCTTGATCCCAAGCTCTGCTGTGATTCTGAGGCCGGCAAGCAAACCTTCATACTCTGCAGTATTATTCGTTGCTTGCTCCTTGGGAAAGTGCATCTGGATGACGTACTTGAGGTGCTCGCCGGTGGGTGCGACAAGCAGCACGCCAGCGCCGGCGCCTTGCAGTGAGAAGGCACCATCGAAGTACATTATCCATTCTTTGCTCGCTTCTTTGACGGGGATGCTTGTCTCTGGAATCTCTTCGTCTGGCGTTGGTGTCCATTCTGCTATGAACTCCGCCAATGCTCTGCTCTGAATAGTTGAAGTACTTTCAAACTTGAGACCGAAGCTTGACAGCTCCAGTGCCCACTCGACAATCCTGCCTGTTGCTTCTGGATTTTGCAGTATCCTTTTCAGCGGAAAGCGAATGACCACTGTTATCTCATGCGCTTGGAAGTAGTGGCGCAGCTTTCTCGAGGCCATGAGGAGGCCGAACAGCAGCTTCTGCACCCCAGAGTATCTTGACCTGGCCCCCTACAAGAGGGAACTGACAAAATAAACTGGGCGCTCCACCATCTTCCTGCGCACCTCTTCTTGCATCTGCGCAGACCCATCCTTGTCGGGGCCAGAGCTTGTTGGGGAAGCCCCCTGCTTGTCGCTGGATATGCTTGCCGGGGTTGTGGGCTCCTCATCTGCCTCCCTTTCCGCTACCAACGTAGCACTAACCACTTGATTGGTTGCCGCTAAGTACAGCAGCAACTTCTCTTGCGGCCTAGGTGCGACAAGTATTGGAGTGGAGGACAGGTACCTTTTCAAGTCCTGCAGCGCTGCCTCCGCTTCCGGAGTCCATTTCATTGGACCTGCCTTTTTCAAGATTTTGAAAAATGGCAGGGCGCGTTCTGCGGACTTAGAAATGAACCTGCTGAGAGCAGCCACACAGCCGGCAAGCCTTCGTACATCCTTAACGCGCTTCGGAGCCTCAATCTGCTCGATGGCCTTGATCTTGTCGGGATTAGCTTCAATCCCCCTCTGGGACACAAAGAACCCGAGAAGCTTGCCGGAGGGGACTCCGAACACGCACTTCTCGGGGTTAAGCTTGAGTTGTATCTTGCGCAGATTCGCAAAGGTTTCATCTAGATCCTGAATCAGAGTATCCTTGTCCTTGCTCTTGACCACTATATCATCCATGTATGCTTCTACATTCCTGTGTATCTGTGGCTCAAAAGCAATGTGGACTACCCTCGCAAACGTTGAACCGGCATTCTTCAATCCAAAGGGCATGCGTATGAAGCAGTAAGTGCCACATGGAGTAATGAACGCGGTCTTCTCTTCATCTTCTTCAGCCATAAATATCTGGTGGTATCCGGAGTATGCATCAAGGAATGAAAGCAACTCACATCCAGCCGTGGAGTCAACAATCTGGTCAATGCGCGGCAAGGGAAATGGATCTTTGGGACAAGTTTTATTCACATCAGTGAAGTCTATACAAAGCCTCCACTTCCCATTTGCTTTGCGCACGACCACATGGTTAGCTAGCCACGTGGGATGAAGTACACCTCTGACAAGGCATGCCGCTTCCAGCTTCTTGATTTCTTCAGCGATAAACTCTTGGCGCTCCACCGCTTGCTTTCTGACCTTCTGCTTGACGGGCCGCGCGTGAGGACAAACGGCAAGCTTGTGCTCAATCACTTTCCTGGGAACACCGGGGATGTCAGCCGGTTGCCATGCAAACACGTCGACATTCGCCCGCAGGAAAGCAACGAGCGCGCTTTCCTATTTAGGATTGAGCGTGGTACTGATGGTGAAAGTACCACCAATGCCGTCCTCCTTGGCGGACACCTTCTTGGTTGCAGGCGGAGCTGCCATTCCCTTCTTGCACTTGCCGGTGGAGCTCGATGGTGCGTCCTCGACGGCAGCGCAGCACTCCGAAGAGGTGCATTTGCCGGAGTGGGCCCCAGAGCTCTTGCCGGACTTGGTCTTGTTCTTCCCCACGGGAGCTTCAGCGGCAAGTGTTGTGCTATCTGTTGTGGCTGCTGCGTCCTGGTAAATCTTGTCGGCACAGATAAGCGCGTCCTTCTTGTCGCCGGGGACAGAGATGACGCTTATCGGGCCTGGCATCTTGAGCATGTTGTAGGCGTAATGAGAGGCTGCCATGAACTTGGCGAGCGCTGGACGGCCAAGTATCCCATTGTATGGCAACGGGATATCGGCAACGTCAAAGGTGATCCTCTCAGTCCTGAAATTTAGCTCTCCGCCAAAGGTTACTGGCAGTGTGATTTTCCCCTTCGGCTTATTCCTTCCCGGGTTGATCCCTTGGAACGTGCCGGTCTCCTCGAGCTCGCTGTCGGGGATCTGTAGTTTCCGGACCACAGCAGAGGAGATCAGGTTCAAGCCGGCCCCTCCGTCAACCAGCATCTTGGTGACCTTGAGGTTGCGGATGGTTGGCGAAACCAACATCGGCAAACACCCGACCGCAGTTGTGCGGTCAGGGTGATCCTCAATGTCGAAGATGATGGGCGTGCTGGACCACTTCAGGAGTTTGCGCGACTCAACGGGTGGCTCTGCTGCAGTAACTTCCCGCACCCATTGTTTGAGTTGGCGGTGGGAAGTATGCAGAGAGGCACCTCCATCGACGCACAGAACTTCTGTGGCCTTCTGGAACTCCTGCTCGCTGTTGTCTCCGTCCTCCATGTCTTCGTCGTCGTCTTCGTCTTCGTCCTTGTCGCGGCCGCGGGAAGGTCTATCTCCTTCCCGCTGCTTGGCCTTGCCGCGGCGTCCTCCCCAGCCATTGAATGGCCGCTTCTTGCCGGACTCTCCTCCACCTCCCTGGGCCTTCTCCTTGTCGCGTCGCTCGTACTCAGCCTTCTGCTGCTCGACGAGGTATTCGACCCTTTTGCAGTTCTGGAGATCGTGGCCCTTGGTGCGGTGGATCTTGCAGTACTGCTTGTCGGAGCCGTCCTGCTTGTCGGCGGCCGCTACAGTGGCAGATTCCTTGCCGGAGCCACCAGCCTGAGCTTTCTTGGCACCAGACTCCTTGCTGGACTGCTCAACGACCAGTACTTCCTTGTTCTTCTTTTTCTTGTTGTTCCGCCGCCGGTTCTTCCTTGCCGGGGCGGCATCCTCACTATCTGTTCCTCCTGCTCCAGCATCCTCTCCGGGGAGTCTCCTCCCCTCTTCAGTGCGTGCGCACTTATCGGCCAGGGCATAAAGCTCACTGACATCTCGGATCTTGCACATCGCCATCTCCTCCCTCATCCTGCGGTTGCACACGTTCTGGTGGAACGCGCTGATGACCGCGTGATACGTCCAAAATGCATCACTATTTTGTATCATAATTTATCCTTATTCATTGATATATTTCACGTTACGGTGATATTCTTATGTTGTTTTGGTCTATTTTACACAGTTTGCAAACTTTCCGATGCCGAAGCAGCAGACGCAGGATTCAGCAGTAAAAAGTGGACGCTGAGTTGCTGAAGAAGAATACCTCCAAATTACCTGAAAATTGACGGGAGATATTTTTCAGACGGATCACGAAGGCACGCAAAAGGGCAAGCAGAGGGGGGCCACAGGGTGCCCAGGCGCCCTGGGGGCGCGCCCCCCCTGGCCGCGCCGGGGGGGCGCCTGGAGCCCCTGGCCCACCTCCGGATGCCCCCTTTTGCATATATGCTCTCCGTTATCCAAAAACCCTAGAGACGGGACTTTTTACGGAGTTCCGCCGCCGCTCCGTGGCGGAAACCTACAGAGAATAAAAGGGCATCTCCGGCGGGCAGATTCCGTCGGGGAGATCACCTCCCGGAAGGGGAGATCATCGCCATCGTCATCACGATCATCACGGGCATCATCGAGATCATCATCAACATCATCCCCAACACCAGCACCATCTCCATCTTCATCCAAATCTCATCTTACAATCGCAACTTGTGTTGTAACTCGTACTACCTATCCTCTCTACTCCATCGGTGTTGATTACTGCTTTGTGGTGAATGCTATTGAGTTTTGTTGGAGAAATATTATTATGTCCAGATTGTTATTCACATATTTATCCCCACTGATCATGATCTCTTTTATGTCTTGTGAGTAGTTACCTTAGTTCTTGAGGACATGGGGAAAGTCTTGTTGTTAGTAGTCATATGCTGTTGAAGTAATATGTGTTGTTTGATACTTAAAGTTGTGTTGTCATTCTACTAGTGGTGTTGTGTGAGTCGAACACCCAACACTTCGCCTTATTAAGGACCTAGGAGAATACATTGTGTATAAAGAATGCTTATGGTGGGTTGCCGGAGTGACAGAAACCTGAACCCCAGTTCGCACGCTTTTGCATAAGGGAATAATGGATCCTCGATCGTATTGCTATGGTTAGGATTTTGCCTTAAATTCTACCTTGTATTTGCGGATGCTTGCAAGGTGTTTAATCATAAGAGTGCATTCATCTTAGTCTAGAGAGTGCACTAGCATAGATCCACCCACTCAACACTTATCAACACATAACATAGTATCGATACGGAATATGGCGAAAGCACATGACTACCTCTCCCGTGTGTCCTCAGGAACGCTTTAGTCTTTATAAGTTCAGTTGCTAGGCCTCTCCTTTGCTAAGAAAGGATTGGGACACTTGTTACTCTCGGTACCTTTTACATTACTTGCTTTTACTTTCCTGTTGCTTATACCAAGAAAACCCCTAAAAGTTATCTTTCAGTGCTTGCAGTAATTTCTTGCTCAGAATCGCTTATCAATACCTTCTGCTCCTCGTTGGGTTCGACACTCTTACTTATCGAAAACGCTGCAATAGATCCCTTACGGTTGTGGGTCATCAAGTACCGTTTTCTGGCGCCGTTGCCGGGGAGCGTAGCGCTATTGGTAAAGTGAAACTGGTAAGAAAGTTTTTTATAATTCTGTTTTTATTTTTGCTATTTGCTGCTCCTTGTCCTTATGGACAACCCTATTATTGGATCATTGCTTGCGGGAAGACGCCCCACACCTGTGGTGGTTGATCCTCCCCCTACTGAAATTGTGCCTTATAAAATACCAGCTGGTATTATCGATTATGTTTTGGCTAATCGATACGCAGGAGACAGACATCACGGTGAACACTTGCTATATCTGTCACAACTATGTTCATTATTTAAGCTTGCAGGTGTATCGAGGGAGTTTGTCATGAGGAAATTGTTTGTCGTATCACTTATAGATAAAGCTTCATATTGGTATGGGCTTCTCGATAACTCACACTTGCTGGACTGGCAGGAGCTTATGTCTCTCTTTTATACTAAGTTTTATCCTCTTCATGAAATTCATAGAGACATGAATTATATCTATAACTTTAGGTCTCGTGACGGAGAAAGCATTGCTCAAGCTTGGGGGAGATTGAAGTCCCTAATGCTCAAATGCCCTATTCATAAGCTTCCCAAGGAAATTATACTTACAAATTTTTATGCCAGGCTTTCTCGTCAGGATAAGGAGATGCTGGATGCCTCCTCTAGTGGGGTATTTCAGAAGAAGAGTGTTGAAGAAAGGTGGGATCTCATTGAAAGAATCCAGAGGAATACCGAAGATTGGGAAATTGATAAAGGTATTGAACCCGCTATAAATTATGAATATGATTATATTGAGAGCTATGTGAAAACTGATTACTTCAATACTTTTTGCTCTAAGATTGGTCTTGATTCCCATCTAGTGATTGATTTGTGTAAGAATTTTGCCTCTCACGTTGATTCTTTTAAAAAGAAGAGAGACCAGCACCATGAACCTTTTAAAGAACCACCTATTGATATTTATGTTGCTGACCCTATTTTGCCTGCAGTTATATATGAAAAGCCTCCTTTTCCCACGAGGATAAGGGAGCACTCTCTTGTGACAGGCATAATAAATAAAAGTGAGAGAAGAGTTGATGAGCCTGAGGACCAGATCAGGGTCGATCCTCAAGTTGCATTGATTAAAGACCTTGCTACTAATGATGTTTTGGATTCCAATATAAATTTTTGTGCTGTTTCCACTAACCTTGTCACAGCAAAGAATAAAGGCCCAATTTCAGGTACTCCAGTGGTATTTGTTAAAATAGGAGATCACAATTATTATGGGCTATGCGATTTGGGATCGAGTGCAAGTGCTATCCCCTATTCACTTTATGAAGAGATCATCGGTGAGATTTCCCCTTGTGAACTTGAAGAAGTTGATGTTACTATTCATCTTGCAAACAGAACAACTATCTCTCCTATCGGAATTGTGAGGGACGTTGAAGTCCTATGTGGAAAGGTAAAATACCCTACCGACTTTCTAGTACTTGGTTCAAAGAGGGAAAATTTTTGTCCAATTATTTTTGGTAGACCTTTTCTTAGAACTTGTGGAGCTATAATAGATTGCAAGAAAGGTAAAGTTTCTGTTGAATTCGATGGTGAGCCATATGAATTTAATTTTTCTAAGTTCTCTAAGCAGCCTCGTGGTACTGATTTACCTAGTGATGATAAAATTATTGAAAGTATTGCCTCTATTGCTATTCCCCCTAATGATCCTTTGCAGCAATACATGGAGGACCACGAGAATGATTTGCATATGCAGGAAAGAAATGAACTAGATGAAATATTCTTGATGCAGCCTGCTATCCTGAAGCACAACCTTCCGGTTGAACCTTTGGGAATTTTATCAAAACCGAAAGAAGACCCGGTGTTCGATCTTAAACCTCTTCCCGATATGCTCAAGTATGCTTATTTAGATGAAAAGAAAGTATATCCTGTTATTATCAATTCTAACCTTTCAGGATATGAAGAAGAGCGACTATTGGAAGTACTTCATAAACACCGAGGCGCAATTGGCTATACCCTTGATGACCTTAAGGGGATTAGTCCATCTATCTGCCAACATACTATCAACCTTGAGCCTGATGCTAAACCAGTTGTTGATCATCAACGACGGTTGAACCCGAAGATGATGGATGTCGTGAGAACTGAGATTCTCAAGCTTCTAGCCGCAGGTATTATCTACCCTATAGCTGATAGTAAGTGCGTAAGTCCGGTACATTGTGTTCCTAAGAAAGGAGGTACAACTGTGGTTCCTAATGATAAAAATGAATTAATACCGCAGAGAATTATTATTGGATATAGAATGTGTATTGATTACAGGAAGTTGAACAAGGCAACCAGGAAGGATCACTACCCGTTGCCGTTCATCGACCAAATGCTTGAAAGGTTATCCAAAAATACCCACTTTTGTTATCTCGATGGTTATTCTGGCTTCTCTCAAATTCATGTTAACACTGCCGATCAAGAGAAGACCACTTTTACTTGTCCCTTTGGTACTTATGCTTACATGCGTATGCCTTTTGGTTTATGTAATGCCCCTGCTACTTTTCAAAGGTGTATGTCTGCTATCTTTCATGGTTTCTGCGGGGATATTATGGAAGTCTTCATGGACGATTTCTCCGTCTATGGAACTTCTTTTGACCATTGTCTTCACAACCTTAATAAAGTTTTGCCGAGATGCGAGGAGACAAATTTGGTACTCAACTGGGAGAAGTGCCACTTTATGGTTAATGAATGAATTGTTCTTGGTCACAAGATTTCCGAAAGGGGAATTGAAGTGGACAAGGCCAAGATCGAAGCTATTGAGAGGATGCCCTATCCAAGGGACATCAAAGGTATTCGCAGTTTTCTCGGTCATGCAGGTTTTTATAGAAGATTTATTAAAGACTTTTCTAAAACCTCGAGACCCCTCACTAATCTTCTCCAGAAGGATGTTCCTTTTGTATTTGATGAAAATTGTAAGGAAGCTTTTGAAGTCCTTAAGAAAGCTTTAATAACTGCTCCTATAGTACAACCACCTGACTGGAATTTACCTTTTGAGATTATGTGTGATGCAAGTGATTTTGCTGTTGGAGCTGTTTTAGGACAAAGAGTTGATAAGAAATTGAATGTTATACATTATGCTAGCAAAACCCTTGATAGTGCTCAAAGAAATTATGCTACTACTGAGAAGGAATTCTTAGCTGTAGTTTTTGCTTGTGATAAGTTTAGGCAGTATATTGTTGATTCCAAAGTTATCATTCATACTGATCATGCTGCCATTAAGTATCTTATGACAAAGAAGGATGCCAAGCCAAGGCTTATCAAATGGGTACTCCTTCTTCAAGAATTTGATTTGCAGATTGTTGATAGGAAAGGGGAAGACAATCCCGTGGCGGATAATCTTTCAAGGATGGAAGATATACCGCATGATCCCATCCCAGTCAACGATAGTTTTCCAGACGAGCAACTTGCCGTTGTAAAAGTACAATCTCTTTCCGATCCTTGGTATGCAGATTATGCTAATTTTATTGTTGCAAAGTATTTGCCTCCAGGTCTAACATTTCAGCAAAGGAAGAAGTTCTTTCATGATTTGAGGCACTACTTTTGGGATGACCCACATCTTTTCAAAGAAGGTCCCGACGGGATCGTGAGAAGGTGCATACCGGAACATGAGCAGAAGGACATTCTCAGACGATGTCATGATAGTCCCTATGGAGGACATCATGCCGGTGAGAGAACTGCACATAAGGTTCTTCAATCAGGTTTTTATTGGCCCACTCTCTTTAAAGATGCTAGAAATTATGTTTTAGTCTGTGATAAATGTCAGAGAGTTGGTAACATTAGTAGAAGGAATGAGATGCCTATGAATTACTCACTAGTGATTGAACCTTTCGATTGTTGGGGTTTTGATTTTATGGGTCCTTTTCCTTCTTCACACAAGTACACTCACATTTTAGTAGCTGTTGATTATGTGACCAAGTGGGTTGAAGCAATCCCCACTGAAAGTGCTGATCACAAAACATCTCTGAAAATGCTTAAAGATGTAATTTTTCCTAGGTTTGGTGTACCAAGGTATCTCATGACCGATGGAGGATCACACTTCACGCACGGAGCTTTTAGAAAAGCTTTGGCCAAATACGATGTTAATCATAGAATTGCTTCACCATATCATCCTCAAACTAGTGGGCAAGTTGAGCTCACCAATAGAGAGATTAAGTTGATCTTGCAGAAAACAGTAAACAGAAATAGAAAGGACTGGTCAAATAAGTTAGGAGATGCTTTGTGGGCATATAGAACTGCTTACAAAAACCCCATGGGCATGTCCCCCCTATAAGATGGTGTATGGCAAGGCTTGCCATTTGCCATTAGAGTTAGAGCACAAAGCTTTCTGGGCTGTTAGAGAGCTTAACGCTGACGCAAAACTAGCTGGTGAGAAGCGTCTTATGAACTTGACTTCTCTAGATGAATGGAGAAGTGAAGCTTACGAGAGCGCTAAAATGTTCAAGGAAAAGGTAAAAAAGTGGCATGATAGGAAGATTTTGAAACGTGAATTTAATGTTGGTGATAAAGTTTTGTTGTTCAGATCCCATTTCAGGTTTTCTCCAGGTAAACTACTTTCCAGGTGGGAAGGACCATTTCATATTGAAGAAGTTTATCGGTCTGGTGCAATTAAGATCAATAATTTTGAAGGTACCAAACCTCAAGTTGTGAATGGGCAAAGACTTATACATTACATAGCAGGAGATCCTTTCAATGTTGATGCAAATACAATATACACAACAACCCACGCAGAACATGTTGTAGCCCTGTTTCAGACGCCAGCAGAAGCAGAATAAAGAAAAGGTATGTAGTACGGTAAGGAAACATCGCGAACCGCCATAAAAGTTCCGTATTATGAGTTTTTGCAAAATTAGTAAAATTCCGAGTCTAAGTGGAGTCGGAGACGACCTCCAGGGAGTCCAGGCGCCCCCTGGCACGCCCCCCCCCTGGGCCGCACCGGGAGGCCGCCTGGACACCCGGGAGTCCATCTCCGACCCCGCTTTGGTCCGTTACCTTCCTTTCTGTGCATAAATTTTTCCTATATATTTGCCCGGATTGTTCCGGCAATGTATCTTGCGATTTCGCGTGTTTTCTCTTCGATCTATTTCTGCCAGGAAATCTTTCAGCTAAATTTAGGTGCCATGGCTTCTCCAAGTTCCCCCAAGGACAAGTTCGTCGTCAACGTCATCAACCCTTACCTCACTGAGGTGAAGAAGCACCCTCAGGTTGTTCAGATGAAGGACGGCGTCCTTCATCAAGAAGATCTGAAGGGACATATCAAGGAGGGGAGCATCCAGGCCAGGCTGGAAGAAGTGGAGCAAGAAGTCTTCGAGTACAAAAGATGATCGAGCGTGGTGTCGAAGCTAACTTTGACATCAGCAACAAGCTGAAGAATGTAATGCCCCGGATGTAATACTTTCCCTTTTGGGCATATAATATATCTCCGGCTTCATCTATTTCCATTCCGGGTTCTTTGTCTTTCGGGTTTTCGTCATTTTGTTGTGTGAGTGTGTGGCATTCATTCATATCATGTAGACATGTGCATTGCATTGCTTTTGTGTTGTCGGTTGCATCCGGTTCCACGCGTTCCTACCGTTGTCCGTTTCGCGTTCCGGAGCTCCCTCACGTGTCCGTGACGTCCCGTAGGCCTACTTTGGTGTTTGGGCGTGTAACGTTACCGGTGTGCCGCGAGGTTGTTGTGTGTGTTGTTGTTTTGTTGTGTGCAACCCGCCTCTCAAATCTCGTCGCGTTTGGACTCCATTGGCTATCCCATCAGTTATTCGTGTGGGTCCAAAGTGCCTTCACTTTGTATCCCAGAAACATCCCTCAGCAGCCCACTACCCTCTCCTAGGCCCATCTAAACTACCCCCGCGATCGGATCCGTCGGATCGCGATCGGAGGGCTCCTAGCACACCTAATCCCCCCAAACCCTAAATTCTGCTATATAATAGACCCTAGTCTATTTTGGCATCCCTAGTTTCCTTTCCCCATCTCCACCTCATTTTTTCTCTCAGATCCAGATCAAAACTGCCACTTGGAGCCCCTCCATCGAGCTCCCGCCGCAGATCGAGAGAATCTCCCAGGCTCCTCGATCGAGCGAGGCAGCCGACGCCCAAGTCAACGCGTCGATCGATCCAGCCTCCTCCGCGCGTCGCCAGGGTCGGGCCCTCTCCGCCGATCGATCCAGCCAGGAGCCAGCTGGGCTCCTTCCTTCGCCACCGCAGTCCGTGGAGGGACCACTTCGTCGCCTCCGCGCGGCCCGTTCCCACCTGGACCGCCGCCTCCTCCCCGATCTGGTGCCCCAGGCCCGTACGCCGCCGCGCCAGGCCTTCCCCGCCTGGGCGCCCCGCCTCAGTGGGCCACTTCGTCGCCCGGCCTGCCCCGCCGATCCAGTCGCCGCCTCGCCACCCTTGCTGGGCCGCCACTTCCCCGCGCTAGCAGGCCCAGCCGCCGGGCGCCTCGGTTCGCCTCCTTCCTGGGCCACCGACGCCAGCCGGGCTCCACCTCCCTTCGGCTGGACCGGGCCGCCGCAGCCACCGAGCCGCAGGGCCGCGCCGCCTCCTTCGCCGAGCCTCGTCCTCCGCTCCGGGCCGCTCCTCGAGGCCGCGCTGGGCCTCCCGACGCGCCGGGCCCAGCCGAAGCCTCCCCGCTGGGCCGGATCCATCTCCACCCCGGGCCCAAGTCCTTTTGCTGCAGATCTGAGGTTGCTATGTTTTTTTTTCGCTAAGTCCCAGATCTTTTAGTTGCTGATGCTATATTCAAACTGCTGTATCTTTTAGTGTGCTTGTCCGTTTCGTGCAAATAGCATGTCCAGACGTTCGTGGGATCGTGCACTACGTTTTATCTTTTTGTGCCATGCATGTTAGAGATCATCTAGGTGCTTATTTTGCTGTTGCAAGAGTGCATTGTGATAAAACTGCTACTATGTGATGTTTTTATGCCATCTTTGCGATGTGATATCTTTTAGCTCGTTTGTCCGATTGATGCAAATGACATGTCCACGTGTTCGTCTTGCCATGCTCTACATGTTGTATGTGATAGGTTGCATGTTAGATTTATTCTTGCCATGTTTATCATCGTTGAAAAGTGCCATGTGGCTGTGATGTTGTTTCACTTGTTATGAAATGCCATCTTGTTGAGCTCGTTGCTATCGTTGTGTTTATCTCCATGAAGCATGCTTGTGTGTTTCGGAATCACCTTCATGTGTACTTTGATGAGGTGCTTACCACTTGCCATGTTTAGTTTCGAGGTGACTTAAACTTGCTCTTTTAGATGCTATGATGAAATTGCTGTTTTAGGACTTAGTGGTTTTCACTAAGTCTGAAATCTGTAACGTTCCGATGCCATGTTTGCTTGCTGCTCTAGGACAAACCATGTTAGTTTTGGAGTGGATCTTGATTGTTCCTTGTAGTATATATTGTTGGCTTTCCATCCATGTCCTCACATTCCTATTTGAGTGGCTGTAGCATGTTTATCTTTTGCTCCAAAGTTTCAATAAAATTCTGCCGCCAGAATTTTATTGTCAAGTTCAATATGTCCAAGCTTGTTGCTATTGATCCGTGACTCCTTTGGGGGTGCACCTTTGGACTTATTTGCTGTAGTATATGTCTAGTTTATGTTCATGTCCTTTTCCATGATGTTTGAGTGCTGTAGCTTAATTATTTTGTGCTCCGAAGTTGCTATGTTGCTGTAATTTTCAGCTTTCGCTCATTTCTTGTTTCGGGCATAACTTTTAGCCCGTAGCTCCGATTTCAGCGAGTCTTATATGAAACTTGATTGATTTTTTGTGTAGATTCATAATACCTTATTGTTATCATGTTTTGAGGTGTTTTGCTTGAGTGCTATTTTCCGTGCTCTTTGTGCATCCTTAGTGCATCCATCATGCATCCATCATTTTCGAGTGCGCATTGCATCTTGTTGATTTGTGCCTTGTGTGATTGTATTGTTTAGAGCCGGAAGCTGAGACCAAGTACGAGTACGAGCACGAGGTTACCAACGAGGTTGAGCACGAGGACCCTTCTTACGATCCGAACGACTTCTCTTCAGGCAAGATGACCGAACCCCGATAACATTACTATCTTTGCCTTTTGCTAGTAGTTCCGCTCTATAGTTTTGCCTCGATGCCCATGTTCTTCCTGTCAGCCTCCTACTTGTAGCCACTACCATGTTTAACCAACCTACCTATGCAAACCGTTGCTTGGCTAAGTACGCTTCGCTCAGCCCTTCTTATAGCATTGCTAGTTGCAGGTGAAGATCGAAGATGCTTGCTTCATGTTGAAGTTTGGTTGGGTTATATCACACTATATAAATGCTTAAAAATGAAATCATCTATATATTGGCAAGGGTGGAAGGCTAAGCCTTTTGCTTGGTGATTTGTTCCACTCATGCCGTTAGGAACCGTATAAGCCGGTGTTATGTTCCTTGATTATGCGTTCCTAACACGGTTGGGGTGTATGGGACCCCCTCGATAAACCGCTAAGTGCTAAGTCTTTTCCAGCAAGTCCCAACATTGGTACTATTTGCCTAATAACTAAATAACTTGCATAGGGAGTAATTAACCCGAGTTCTTAATCAACAACCCCGGGCCAGTGCTCCTCATGAGTGTTGGTCCGAAACGGGGAGCCTGCGGGGTCACCACGAGGGAACTCGAGGATTGATATAAACCCGTAGCTTCGCCCATCCGGTCGTGTCCTGAGACTTAGATACGCGCGGCTACTATCAGGGTGTCGACACGCCGGGAGGATTTGCTGGATTAGCCTTACCTTAGTTCGGTATATCTTGAGCACGGGATTCCGAGAATACTCGGGTCTTCCCACTTTGGAGTTGCGACTCCGCGGATCGTGGGCTTGTAATGGGTCAAGTTGGAACACCCCTGCAGGGTTATGAACTTTCGAAAGCCGTGCCCGCGGTTATGTGGCAGATAGGAGCTTGTTAATATCCGGTTGTAGATAACTTGACACAATGTTTCTAATACACTACCAGCGTGTGTTCCGTGACCGTTAATTTCCGAATAGGGATTCGGGAGTTGAACACGGAGGGGTTATGTTTGTTGAGCTTAGATAGGATCACTTCGTGATCACTTCTCGTCCGAGGCTTTCTCTTCTCGCTCTCACTCACGTAAGCTAGTTGCTAGTTGCTGCTGCAGACACTTATTCTTTTCTTCAGCCTTATCCTCTCCCAAGGCTTAAATAGTCTTGTTACCCGGGAACGGGATTGCTGAGTCCTCTGTGGCTCACAGTTACTTCGCCACACCAGATGCAGGTCCAGCTGTGAGCTATCCAGGTGATGGCACCGAGCTGGATTGGGAGTACGACGAGGAGCGTAGTCGGTACTATGTTCGTTATCCGGATGATCAGTAGTGGAGACTTCTACTAGGATTCGATCCGCCTGTGGATGTTATTTAAGTTTGGTATCTTGACATTTGGTTTTGCCCTTAGAGGGTTGTGATATTCTTAAAGTATGATGTTTGAGACTTGTATTGTATTTGTGTGACGTGGCGAGTGTAAGCCAACTATTTATGTTTACAATCCCCTCTTTTACATGAGATGTGCAAAGATTACCAAACTTGAGATCATTCTAGGATGGACTTATGCCTTTGAGTTGTGGCTCGACACGTAGGAGGTATAACTCCATCCTGGGCATTACAAGTTGGTATTCAGAGCCTTCTCCGACCTAGGAGCCCCCACTGTTTGATCGAATCGTTGACGGTCGAGTCTAGGCACACACTGAAAAACTTTTGAGTCCTATATTATATCGGAGAGTAGGATTTCTTTGCTTCTCATCCCCTTTCTCTCTGTTGAGGACTCCTGACGACTACTCTTGTCTCTCCTATCTTCAAAAATTGCACCAAATTTTTTTTAGGAATCCCGCGAGTATTCTGGGATTGTTTCGATGTTCTTGTGACGAGGATATTGTTCTCGATGCCTCCTGACATTAGGGGTTGTGGCAGTGTCCCGGGGAGTTGAGCTTCGAGGTATTGTCGTCACAAGCATATCGCGGCAGTACTAAATACTTAAGACGGCCGACATCGAAAATCTCTCCTATACGGCCAGTGGCAAGATAACCCCGACATCACCCAGTACTGGGGAGGTAGTTCGGGAGTATTGCCATAGCTTGTTATAGTGGATGCTTTTTGAAGGTCCGAGGTACACAGTTTCCGAGAAAGACTGGTTATGTGTTGAAGGATGGATACACCTGGATGTAGGTTTAGAGTTGATTGCGCGGTGCTTCCCGTGTATCCCCAACACCTGATTGCATAACTGGAATCTTTCGGAAATTTATAGGTGGGCTTATCCAGTAGATCGTAGGCATTCTTCCAACGAATGCAGGTTAGTGAGTTCGGGGTTCTACATTGAGTGAAGTGGTTTATGAACGATGTTACTATCAGGAGTTGCATCTTAAAGGGTCCTTGGCTATGCTGATCCGGGGATTGCAAAACCTTTTCGTAACGCGTTCATATGCTTTCAGCACAAAGATGTTAGAACGAAGCTCCTATCTTGTGTTTGTTCCCATCTGTACCTTGTTGTTTTCTTATTTTCAATTTTGTCCCCTATGTGGCTTCTCGTGAAGATTGATGTTATCATTTAACTGAGAATTTCATTCGTTCCTCTTGTTCGAATGATTTCATTCGTTCTTATTGTTCGAATGATTATTGTGAAGACTTGTTGCAATTCATTCCATTGATTCAACTTATACCTTCTGTCAATCAATTGCTGATTCGTGGTCATCTCTTACAGGATGGCTCCGAAAAGGGTTCCCAACGCTAACCCAGAGGGTGAAGAGGTCCCAGATCGTCCTCCTTCCCCTCCTCCTCCGTCTGAGGCTTGGAGAGCGATTATGCAGACTACAGCTCAGAACACCCAGATGTTGATGCAGATGATGCAGCAGATGCAAGCTAATCAAGCTAATCAGGGTGTTCCAGGGAATCAAGGCAACTTCTTCAACCAGCAGCAACATGCTACTCTCAACCAATTCTTGGCCAATAATCCAAAAGCTTTCAGTTACTATGTCGACCCTCTTGATGCTGAAGATTGGTTAACCGACATAAAGAAGCATTTTGAGTGCAGTAACGTGAAGGAAGATGATTATGTGAAGTTTGCAGCCTTCCAACTCAAAGATCAAGCAGCTGACTGGTGGCAGCAGTACAAAGACTTCAGGCCAGGTCAAGTGATCTCTTGGGAGAATTTCTGCAAGGATTTTCGCTCGTACCACATTCCTACAAGTGTCATCGAGGGTATGCGTGAGCAATTCCGCAACCTGAAGCAGGGCTCCATGACAGTCTATCAGTATAATGTCAAGTTCCAAAACCTCGCTCGTTATGATAAGCAAGACATTCCCGATGCCAAGAGCAAAATCTACCAGTTCCGTGGAGGTCTCAAAGATGAGCTTCAACTTGCTCTCACCTTGTTCGAGCCGGATGAATTCGACAAGTTCTATAACATGGCTTTGAAACAAGAGGCAGCTCAGCTTAAGATGGAGGCTTCTAAGAAGAGAATTCGAGATGCCGTTCACTCTTCCTCATCGTCTCAGATGGTCTCGAAGCATCAGAAATTCTGGCTTCCTCCTCCTCCAGTGATTCGAGCTCCTTACAACAACTCCAACAACTCCAACAACAAGAACTCTAGTGGACGTGGTTTCTCCCACCCACCCAACTCCAACAAGCAGTCCAAGCAACAGTTCCAAGCTCCAAGACCGAGTGTTCCTCCCGCCCGTCCGCTTTCTGAGGTTACTTGCTACAAGTGTGGCCAGAAGGGTCATTATTCCAACAAGTGCAACAACCCAAGGCGCCTTCCGCCTCCTCCTCCTGTCGGTACCGCTATGGTCAAGCATGATCCAAAGGCAGCAAGGGTCAATCTGATGAATGCAGCACAAGCGGAGAATTCTTCTGATGTCATTTTGGGTAACCTTCCAGTTAACTCCATCCCTGCTAAAGTTTTGTTTGATTCAGGTGCTTCATGCTCTTTCATGTCTCAACCATTTGCATCCAAGCACAATATTGTCACTTCAAATTTGCCTCAGATGTTGCAAGTCATTTCTCCGGGGAGACGTATGTCTTCTACTGTCTATGCTCCGGATGTTTCTATTCGCATGGGAGATTATCGATTTCTGGCTAAACCGGTGGTTCTTGGTAATTCTGACATCGACCTCATCCTCGGAATGGATTGGCTTTCTCAGCATGATGCTCACATTGATTGTGCTCAAAAGGAAGTCAAGATGACTCATTCTGATGAAGATGTGATTATCTTCGCCTCCAGGGATACCACTATCAGGCTTTTCTCTCTCAATGATAAGGGCGAAATTAATGCCATATCTCAAATTCCGGTGGTGAACGAATATCAAGACGTCTTTCCTTAAGAACTTCCAGGCATGCCTCCACACCGTCAGGTTGAATTTGTAATTGAACTCGAGCCGGGTACTGAGCCAGCATGCCGGCGTCCGTACAAGCTCTCTCCGGATGAATTGAAGGAATTGAAGAAACAACTTGATAAGCAGGAGAGTATGGGTCTCATCAGGCCTAGTACGTCTCCTTGGGGCTGTGGTGTCTTATTTGTCAAGAAGAAAGATGGCACGGAGCGTCTCTGCGTTGATTACCGGCCATTGAACAAGAAGATAATAAAGAACAAGTATCCGCTCCCCAACATCAACGAACTCTTCAAGCAACTCAAAGGAGCTAAAGTGTTCTCTAAGCTCGACCTCCGAATGGGCTATCATCAAATTCACATTCGCGAGGAAGACATCCCCAAGACGGCCTTCAGAACGAGCTACGGTTCATACGAGTATACCGTCATGTCCTTTGGTCTCGCCAATGCTCCTCCTACCTTTTCGAGGATGATGCATTACATCTTCAACCCCTATACTAGCGAGTTTGTGCTTGTGTATCTGGATGATATTCTGGTGTTTTCCAAGAATGAAGAAGATCACGAAAAGCACTTACGTCTGGTTCTTGATCGACTCCGAGAGCATAAGTTCTATGCCAAGTTCTCAAAGTGCGAGTTTTGGCTCGATAAGGTTTTGTACCTGGGCCACATCATCTCAGCTGACGGTATTGCGGTTAATCCCGAGAAAGTTGAAGCAATTGTCAACTCGGAAGCTCCTCAGAACGTCAAGCAGCTCCGCAGTTTTCTGGGTCTTGCCAGCTATTGCAGAAGGTTCGTCGAGAACTTCTCCAAGATTGCCAAGCCTCTTTCCAACTTGCTTCAGAAGAATGTCAAATACTTTTGGTCTCCAGAGTGTGAAGCGGCATTCAAAACTCTCAAAGAAAAGCTCGTCTCTGCTCCAGTTCTGACTCCTCCAGATGAGTCCAAGCCCTATGAAGTATTCTGTGATGCTTCTCTTCAAGGTCTTGGTGGTGTGCTTATGCAAGATAAGAGAATTGTGGCATACACTTCTCGTCAGCTCAAGCCAAGTGAGAAGAACTATCCCACACATGATCTCGAGCTAGCAGTTGTGGTACATGCTTTGATTACGTGGAGACATCTGTTGTTGGGCAGAAAAGTCGACATCTTCACCGATAACAAGATCTTGAAGTACATCTTCACACAGCCGCATATGAACCTCCGCCAGACTCGTTGGGTTGAAATGATCCAAGAGTATGATCCCAGCATTGAATACACTCCTGGCAAGGCGAATGTGATTGCAGATGCTTTGAGCAGAAAGGCATATTGCAACAGCCTTCTTATCAAGCCGTACCAGCCTGAGCTTTGTGAAGCTTTCAGGAAGCTCAACCTTCAAGTTGTTCCGCAGGGTTTTCTTGCAAATCTTCAAATTGCTCCTACCTTGGAAGATCAAGTCCGTGAGGCCCAACTCAGGGATACCATGGTGAAGAAGGTGAAACATGGTATTGCTAAGGGCATTCCGAAATACAAGTGCTTCCGTGTTGATGAGAGAGATACCTTGTTCTTCGAGGACAGACTCGTTGTTCCCAAAGGTGATCTCAGGAAGCTCATAATGGAAGAAGCACACGATTCTCTCCTTTCCATTCATCCTGGCAGTTCCAAGATGTATCAAGACCTCAAACAGTCTTACTGGTGGACATGCATGAAAAGGGCAATTGCCCAATTCGTGAATGAATGTGATGTATGCAGAAGAGTGAAAGCAGAACATCAACGTCCAGCCGGTCTTCTCCAACCTCTTCCTATTCCCGAGTGGAAGTTCGACCACATTGAAATGGACTTCGTCACTGGCTTCCCTAAATCCAAGCGAGGGAATGATGCTATCTTTGTGGTGATTGACAAGCTTACCAAAGTCGCTTACTTCCTGCCAGTCAAAGAATCAATCAATGCAGCTCAATTGGCAGAGCTGTACACTTCCAGAATTGTGTCTTTACATGGCATTCCTCAAGTTATATCCTCAGACCGTGAAAGTTTGTTCACTTCAAGGTTCTGGGACTCCTTTCAGTCCGCCATGGGCACTAAGATCAGGTTCAGCACTGCTTTTCACCCTCAGACTAGTGGTCAAGTCGAGCGAGTGAATCAGATTCTAGAAGACATGCTCAGAGCCTGTGTCATCTCCTTTGGCATGAAATGGGAAGACTGCCTTCCATTTGCCGAGTTCTCTTACAACAGCAGCTTTCAAGCAAGTGCAGGCAAAGCTCCGTTTCAAATCCTCTATGGCAGAAAGTGCCGTACCCCTCTCAACTGGTCTGAAACAGGCGAACGTCAACTTCTTGGCAATGACTTGATCTCAGAAGCCGAAGAAATGTGCAAAGTCATACGTGAGAATCTCAAGGCCGCTCAGTCGCGCCAGAAGAGCTACTATGACGGCAAGCATCGTGATTTGGCATTCAACATTGATGATCATGTTTATCTCCGTGTTTCCCCGATGAAAGGCACCCAAAGATTCGGTATCAAAGGAAAGCTTGCTCCTAGATACGTCGGGCCTTTCAAGATTCTTGGCAAAAGAGGCGATCTAGCCTATCAACTTGAGCTCCCTTCAAACTTCGCCAATGTTCATGATGTATTCCATGTGTCTCAACTTTCGCAAATGCTTCAAGGCACCTGAGCGCATGATTCCGTTTGAAGATATTGATCTTCAACAAGACCTGTCCTACCGAGAGCATCCCGTTGCGATTCTCGAAGAAACCGAACGCAAGACCCGCAATAAGTCCATCAAATTCTTGAAAGTCAAGTGGTCACATCACACCGACCGAGAAGCTACCTGGGAACGAGAAGATCATCTTCGTTCCGAGTACCCTTCCTTTTTCCAGTCCTAGATCTCGGGACGAGATCTTTTTGTAGTAGAGGAGAGTTTGTAATGCCCCGGATGTAATACTTTCCCTTTTGGGCATATAATATATCTCCGGCTTCATCTATTTCCATTCCGGGTTCTTTGTCTTTCGGGTTTTCGTCGTTTTGTTGTGTGAGTGTGTGGCATTCATTCATATCATGTAGACATGTGCATTGCATTGCTTTTGTGTTGTCGGTTGCATCCGGTTCCACGCGTTCCTTCCATTGTCCGTTTCACGTTCCGGAGCTCCCTCACGTGTCCGTGACGTCCCGTAGGCCTACTTTGGTGTTTGGGCGTGTAACGTTACCGGTGTGCCGCGAGGTTGTTGTGTGTGTTGTTGTTTTGTTGTGTGCAACCCGCCTCTCAAATCTCGTCGCGTTTGGACTCCGTTGGCTATCCCATCAGTTATTCGTGTGGGTCCAAAGTGCCTTCACTTTGTATCCCAGAAACATCCCTCAGCAGCCCACTACCCTCTCCTAGGTCCATCTAAACTACCCCCCGCGATCGGATCCGTCGGATCGCGATCGGAGGGCTCCTAGCACACCTAATCCCCCCAAACCCTAAATTCTGCTATATAATAGACCCTAGTCTATTTTGGCATCCCTAGTTTCCTTTCCCCATCTCCACCTCATTTTTTCTCTCAGATCCAGATCAAAACTGCCACTTGGAGCCCCTCCATCGAGCTCCCGCCGCAGATCGAGAGAATCTCCCAGGCTCCTCGATCGAGCGAGGCAGCCGACGTCCAAGTCAACGCGTCGATCGATCCAGCCTCCTCCGCGCGTCGCCAGGGTCGGGCCCTCTCCGCCGATCGATCCAGCCAGGAGCCAGCTGGGCTCCTTCCTTCGCCACCGCAGTCCGTGGAGGGACCACTTCGTCGCCTCCGCGCGGCCCGTTCCCACCTGGACCGCCGCCTCCTCCCCGATCTGGTGCCCCAGGCCCGTACGCCGCCGCGCCAGGCCTTCCCCGCCTGGGCGCCCCGCCTCAGTGGGCCACTTCGTCGCCCGGCCTGCCCCGCCGATCCAGTCGCCGCCTCGCCACCCTTGCTGGGCCGCCACTTCCCCGCGCTAGCAGGCCCAGCCGCCGGGCGCCTCGGGTCGCCTCCTTCCTGGGCCACCGACGCCAGCCGGGCCCCGCCTCCCTTCGGCTGGACCAAGCTGCCGCAGCCACCGAGCCGCAGGGCCGCGCCGCCTCCTTCGCCGGGCCTCGCCCTCCGCTCCGGGCCGCTCCTCCAGGCCGCGCTGGGCCTCCCGACGCGCCGGGCCCAGCCGAAGCCTCCCCGCTGGGCCGGATCCATCTCCACCCCGGGCCCAAGTCCTTTTGCTGCAGATCTGAGGTTGCTATGTTTTTTTTCCGCTAAGTCCCAGATCTTTTAGTTGCTGATGCTATTCAAACTGCTGTATCTTTTAGTGTGCTTGTCCGTTTCGCGCAAATAGCATGTCCAGACGTTCGTGGGATCGTGCACTACGTTTTGTCTTTTTGTGCCATGCATGTTAGAGATCATCTAGGTGCTTATTTTGCTGTTGCAAGAGTGCATCGTGATAAAACTGCTACTATGTGATGTTTTTATGCCATCTTTGCGATGTGATATCTTTTAGCTCGTTTGTCCGATTGATGCAAATGACATGTCCACGTGTTCGTCTTGCCATGCTCTACATGTTGTATGTGATAGGTTGCATGTTAGATTTATTCTTGCCATGTTTATCATCGTTGCAAAGTGCCATGTGGCTGTGATGTTGTTTCACTTGTTATGAAATGCCATCTTGTTGAGCTCGTTGCTATCGTTGTGTTTATCTCCATGAAGCATGCTTGTGTGTTTCGGAATCACCTTCATGTGTACTTTGATGAGGTGCTTACCACTTGCCATGTTTAGTTTCGAGGTGACTTAAACTTGCTCTTTTAGATGCTATGATGAAATTGCTGTTTTAGGACTTAGTGGTTTTCACTAAGTCTGAAATCTGTAACGTTCCGATGCCATGTTTGCTTGCTGCTCTAGGACAAACCATGTTAGTTTTGGAGTGGATCTTGATTGTTCCTTGTAGTATATATTGTTGGATTTCCATCCATGTCCTCACATGCCTATTTGAGTGGCTGTAGCATGTTTATCTTTTCCTCCAAAGTTTCAATAAAATTCTGCTGCCAGAATTTTATTGTCAAGTTCAATATGTCCAAGATTGTTGCTATTGATCCGTGACTCCTTTGGGGGTGCACCTTTGGACTTATTTGCTGTAGTATATGTCTAGTTAATGTTCATGTCCTTTGCCATGATGTTTGAGTGCTGTAGCTTAATTATTTTGTGCTCCGAAGTTGCTATGTTGCTGTAATTTTCAGCTTTCGCTCATTTCTTTTTTCGGGCATAACTTTTAGCCTGTAGCTCCGATTTCAGCGAGTCTTATATGAAACTTGATTGATTTTCTATGTAGATTCATAATACCTTATTGTTATCATGTTTTGAGGTGTTTTGCTTGAGTGCTATTTTCCGTGCTCTTTGTGCATCCTTAGTGCATCCATCATGCATCCATCATTTTCGAGTGCGCATTGCATCTTGTTGATTTGTGCCTTGTGTGATTGTATTGTTTAGAGCCGGAAGCTGAGACCGAGTATGAGTACGAGCACGAGGTTACCAACGAGGTTGAGCACGAGGACCCTTCTTACGATCCGAACGACTTCTCTTCAGGCAAGATGACCGAACCCCGATAACATTACTATCTTTGCCTTTTGCTAGTAGTTCCGCTCTATAGTTTTGCCTCGATGCCCATGTTCTTCCTGTCAGCCTCCTACTTGTAGCCACTACCATGTTTAACCACCCTACCTATGCAAACCATTGCTTGGCTAAGTACGCTTCGCTCAGCCCTTCTTATAGCATTGCTAGTTGCAGGTGAAGATCGAAGATGCTTGCTTCATGTTGAAGTTTGGTTGGGTTATATCACACTATATAAATGCTTAAAAATGAAATCATCTATATATTGGCAAGGGTGGAAGGCTAAGCCTTTTGCTTGGTGATTTGTTCCACTCATGCCGTTAGGAACCGTATAAACCGGTGTTATGTTCCTTGATTATGCGTTCCTAACACGGTTGGGGTGTATGGGACCCCCTCGATAAACCGCTAAGTGCTAAGTCTTTTCCAGCAAGTCCCAACATTGGTACGATTTGCCTAATAACTAAATAACTTGCATAGGGAGTAATTAACCCGAGTTCTTAATCAACAACCCCGGGCCAGTGCTCCTCATGAGTGTTGGTCCGAAACGGGGAGCCTGTGGGGTCACCACGAGGGAACTCGAGGATTGATATAAACCCGTAGCTTCGCCCATCCGGTCGTGTCCTGAGACTTAGATACGCGCGGCTACTATCAGGGTGTCGACACGCCGGGAGGATTTGCTGGATTAGCCTTACCTTAGTTCGGTATATCTTGAGCACGGGATTCCGAGAATACTCGGGTCTTCCCACTTTGGAGTTGCGACTCCGCGGATCGTGGGCTTGTAATGGGTCAAGTTGGAACACCCCTGCAGGGTTATGAACTTTCGAAAGCCGTGCCCGCGGTTATGTGGCAGATGGGAGCTTGTTAATATCCGGTTGTAGATAACTTGACACAATGTTTCTAATACACTACCAGCGTGTGTTCCGTGACCGTCAATTTCCGAATAGGGATTCGGGAGTTGAACACGGAGGGGTTATGTTTGTTGAGCTTAGATAGGATCACTTCGTGATCACTTCTCGTCCGAGGCTTTCTCTTCTCGCTCTCAGTCACGTAAGCTAGTTGCTAGTTGCTGCTGCAGACACTTATTCTTTTCTTCAGCCTTATCCTCTCCCAAGGCTTAAATAGTCTTGTTACCCGGGAACGGGATTGCTGAGTCCTCTGTGGCTCACAGTTACTTCGCCACACCAGATGCAGGTCCAGCTGTGAGCTATCCAGGTGATGGCACCGAGCTGGATTGGGAGTACGACGAGGAGCGTAGTCGGTACTATGTTCGTTATCCGGATGATCAGTAGTGGAGACTTCTACTAGGATTCGATCCGCCTGTGGATGTTATTTAAGTTTGGTATCTTGACATTTGGTTTTGCCCTTAGAGGGTTGTGATATTCTTAAAGTATGATGTTTGAGACTTGTATTGTATTTGTGTGACGTGGCGAGTGTAAGCCAACTATTTATGTTTACAATCCCCTCTTTTACATGAGATGTGCAAAGATTACCAAACTTGAGATCATTCTAGGATGGACTTATGCCTTTAAGTCGTGCCTCGACACGTAGGAGGTATAACTCCATCCTGGGCATTACAAAGAACTACTTCCTGAAGGAGATGAAGGAGATGTGGGAAAGAATCACCGCGTCTGAAGAAAGAATTATAGAGCTCCAAGGGCAAATTAATGATCTACATAACCAGAACTGTGAGTATGAACTAAGGTTTATGCGCATGAGTTTGGGTGCTGAATGCAGGATTCAGGAGACGAGCTTATCATATGAGACTTTAGCAAGATATCCATGGAAGCGTTTCGCCAAGGATTACGTGATCAACGCCAACAAGGATGATGAGTGAAATCTCCTGGGGTAATGGCATTCCCTTGGCTTGTTCCAAGCTTGGGGGAGTGCCCGGTATGATTATCTTTACCTTTTGTCTTTTAGAGTCAAGTAGAGTCGTATCATGTCTAGGGAGGTTGTTATATGAGATAGGTGTGTGCATTGAGGTCTATCACTCCTTCGGTGAAGAATTGTATCCATGAGTGTGGAGTCGTCTATGATGGAATATTAATGAGAAGTTTATCGGTTCCTTTTGCTGCACTCGGTATTCTCTTCACGCAATCGACCTTATATGATGATTCTTATGGGGAGTATTGACCTTATGTCAGGTATGGCTATGAAACTTTATTTAATCTTGGCAAACATAGCTTTGGTCATAACAACAAGCGTAATTTTCTTAAAGTATCAACATAGCCAAAACCTTTATGTTATTATGCTTGAAGTGTTATGCTGACAAGGAAGACAACTTGATGTGTTATGCTTATTTCAATGTTCATGCTTTATATTGCTTTGCATCTTAGTCATCATCAGTTGTCTGCTCTCTCAAAACCTTTGCTAGCCTAACTCTGTACTAAGCGGTATTCTGCTTGTGCATCCATACCCTTAAAACCAATACCTTCCATATGAGTCCACCATACCTTCCTATTCATGGTATTCCACTACCACCTCCTAAAGTATATAATTTATGTGTTATCCTTGAATGTTCAAAATCTTTTGTTTTGTGTCTCTGTTTTAGCTCATGAGGAAGTAATAGCTAATTCATGGTCTTCTTGAGTTGGACAAGCTTCACCCCGGGACTGCATGTCTAATGTGCAGACCCATAATACGAGAAGGAACTGGCAAAGAGTGCGCCCGGCTTAAAAATAATATAACAAACAAACCCTCCTTCACGCTTTGTTCATGAGAAATCAGAAAACTTTGGCAGTGATAAACAAAGGAGATTAAGAGGATGTTATCGTCCTCGTGCGGGAGCCGTTCCTCGAAACTTGTCCAGCTCAAAAAGCAATTGAGTTATCTATTAGCATTCGTTGACAAATCATGCATCCCTAAAAACTTGTTTTCATTCTATTTGATTTGAGGATAGCACATGAGTTTTCCCTACTACCCTAGAACATGGCCTATCTCTTAATTTTAAGTTGAGTCAGTTACTTCCACTTCCTTCTATTTCTCAAAGAGAGCAGACGTTTGATGTTGATAAGGATTCATTCATATAAAGCTGCATTAAGATTTGTCATATCATATCCTTGTTGACATTATCATTCGATAAGTAAGTTGTTTGTCATGCCCAGTTAAGGCAAACATCTTCCTTTGTGTTAACACTTTCACTTCTTGCCTATTAACATGTTATTTTCAAAAAGCTTCAATTGATCTCATCAAAATATAAGAGCAAAAGTTAAATCTATTTGTTGTTCTTTGACCGAAGGACATGTTTGCCATGATATGATGAGTTTCCTTAGCCCTACTTTCGAATATAAGTGTTATCACTCTTTTATAAGGGCTTTATGAATTGAAGATTGCTGTTGAGGATATTTGAGTTGGTAAAGAAACTATGATGCTTCTTGTCCGTATTCTATTTATCGACACTTCACTCTCTAAACTTGTGGACAGGTTTACCGAGTTCATATTCGCTTGGGGACAAGCGAGGTCTAAGCTTGGGGGTGTTGATACGTCCAAAATGCATCACTATTTTGTATCATAATTTATCCTTATTCATTGATATATTTCACGTTACGGTGATATTCTTATGTTGTTTTGGTCTATTTTACACAGTTTGCAAACTTTCTGATGCCGAAGCAGCAGACGCAGGATTCAGCAGTAAAAAGTGGACGCTGAGTTGCTGAAGAAGAATACCTCCAAATTACCTGAAAATTGACGGGAGATATTTTTCAGACGGATCACGAAGGCACGCAAAAGGGCAAGCAGAGGGGGGCCACAGGGTGCCCAGGCGCCCTGGGGGCGCGCCCCCCCTGGCCGC
>LR738713.1:19505631-19576100 GCA_902687465.1 Secale cereale
GGGGGGGGCGCCTGGAGCCCCTGGCCCACCTCCGGATGCCCCCTTTTGCATATATGCTCTCCGTTATCCAAAAACCCTAGAGACGGGACTTTTTACGGAGTTCCGCCGCCGCTCCGTGACGGAAACCTACAGAGAAGAAAAGGGCATCTCCGGCGGGCAGATTCCGCCGGGGAGATCACCTCCCGGAAGGGGAGATCGTCGCCATCGTCATCACCATCATCACGGGCATCATCGAGATCATCATCAACATCATCCCCAACACCAGCACCATCTCTATCTTCATCCAAATCTCATCTTACAATCGCAACTTGTGTTGTAACTCGTACTACCTATCCTCTCTACTCCATCGGTGTTGATTACTGCTTTGTGGTGAATGCTATTGAGTTTTGTTGGAGAAATATTATTATGTCCAGATTGTTATTCACATATTTATCCCCACTGATCATGATCTCTTTTATGTCTTGTGAGTAGTTACCTTAGTTCTTGAGGACATGGGGAAAGTCTTGTTGTTAGTAGTCATATGCTGTTGAAGTAATATGTGTTGTTTGATACTTAAAGTTGTGTTGTCATTCTACTAGTGGTGTTGTGTGAGTCGAACACCCAACACTTCGCCTTATTAAGGACCTAGGAGAATACATTGTGTATAAAGAATGCTTATGGTGGGTTGCCGGAGTGACAGAAACCTGAACCCCAGTTCGCACGCTTTTGCATAAGGGAATAATGGATCCTCGATCGTATTGCTATGATTAGGCTTTTGCCTTAAATTCTACCTTGTATTTGCGGATGCTTGCAAGGTGTTTAATCATAAGAGTGCATTCATCTTAGTCTAGAGAGTGCACTAGCATAGATCCACCCACTCAACACTTATCAACACATAACATTGTATCGATACGGATTATGGCGAAAGCACATGACTACCTCTCCTGTGTGTCCTCAGGAACGCTTTAGTCTTTATAAGTTCAGTTGCTAGGCCTCTCCTTTGCTAAGAAAGGATTGGGCCACTTGTTACTCTCGGTACCTTTTACATTACTTGCTTTTACTTTCCTGTTGCTTATACCAAGAAAACCCCTAAAAGTTATCTTTCAGTGCTTGCAGTAATTTCTTGCTCAGAATCGCTTATCAATACCTTCTGCTTCTCGTTGGGTTCGACACTCTTACTTATCGAAAACGCTGCAATAGATCCCTTACGGTTGTGGGTCATCACCGCGGCAGGGTGAACGTCTGGTATGTTGTGCTGGACGCTGCTGAATCGCTGGATGTACTTTCGCAGGGACTCTCCTTCCTTCTGGGCAAGTATATGAAGGTCGCTCTCCTGGCCATGGGGCTTGTGGCCACCTGTGAAGGCGCCGACAAACTGGTGGCACATGTCGGCCCAAGAAGAAATAGAGTTCTCCGGCAAGTGCATGAGCCAAGATCTGACGTTTGGCTTGAGCACTAGCGGGAAGTAGTTCGCGAGTATCTTCTCGTCTCGTCCCTCGGCAGCCTGCACCGCGATGGTGTAGATGCTGAGGAACTCTGACGGATGAGTTTTGCCGTCGTACTTCTCGGGTACGTCGGGCTTGAAGTTTTTCATGCTGGGCCACTGGACTTGCCGTAGCTCGCGGGTGAACGCAGGACAACCCGCCGCGTATGGCAAGTCACCTGGTTCCCCGGGCGCGTGTACGTCGACAGCGGGCCCAGCACGCTGGTCGGATTGCCGCCGCGCTTCTCTTCGACGCTCGATGCGAGTTCGAGCGTCTTCTTGTCGTCTGTCGTCGAGGACTTGGCGTTGATCGCGGCGAGCCCGTGGATCCGACGACGCCGTGGAGTCGTTGTCGATGTTGATCTGGCGAGTCGGCGATTTCGGCCTTCGGGGCGGGGAGTGCACGGTAGTTGCACCCCCGGCGGTCTTGTCACCATCAGTCCGCGCCTGGCTAACTTGCCGCGGCCGCGACGTCGTCGGCTGCTGCGGAGTGTCGTTATTGGCGAAGGCGATGAGGCTTTGGATGGTGGCCCTCCAGTCATCGGCCTTGTCTGCCGCTGGAGGGAAGTCGAGGAGCAGCTGAGCTCGAGCTAGAGCTTCTGCTGGAGTGGAGGGGAGCGGTGGCGAGCGGTGTGAGGAGCGAGATATGCTCGGACTTCTAACTGCGTTAGAAGGAGCAGGGTCTCGTCCCGGCGACCGCGCCTTGCTCGTGCCAGCACGTTGGCCTTGAGCGTCCCGCGACCTGCCACCTTGGCCTTGTCCTAGCAAGCGTATGGTACCTTGAGTACCACGTCGCTGCCGGTCCGGCACCTCCTGAGAGGGGCGTGGTGCATGCACGGACGCCGAGGTCTTGGAATGCGCCCGGTCGTCCGTCTTGTCCTTGGACTTGGCAACGCCGTGAGTTTCCTCGCCGGCGTCCGCCCTTCCGCTAGCGTCTACCCCACCAACCATTGGCTCTGGTGGTGGCGGGATCGACGCGGATGGGCCTGCTACCTCCGAAGCCTTCTTCTTCGGCGGCATGTCGATGAAGTTGCTGAAGTTTTCGCTCGCGTGAACACTGGATCGGGTTCACACAACCACGACGCGCCCCCTACCTGGCGCGCCAAAGATGTCGGGGAAACCGATCGCCCACGAACACCTATGGGACCGGAGCCCCTTTTCGGTACGGCAAGGGGGCGGAGGATGCACGAAGAGCGGATCGAGGCGTGCACGCGAGCAGTTTACCCAGGTTCGGGCCGCACGGATGCGTAAAACCCTACTCCTGCCTTGGTTTGTATTGTGTTCTTGGCTCGGGAGCGAGGAGAGCTACAGTACTTGTTGCTAGCTACACCGAGCGTGAGAGTGATCGAAAATCGGAACCTCCTCTACGTTGCGCATGGGCCTCCTTTTATAGGTCGAAGGGGTCACCGACAGGTGGCAACGCAGATGAGGGTAAAAGTGTAAAAATGGTGGTAGTTGGAACAGTGTATGCATAGTGCTCTTTACCTAACCCTAACGCCAGGGGACAAGGGCATTAAATGTCCGTCGCCGTCGCCCCAAACAGTGAAAAAAAGCGTCCGTCAGGGCGTCTCCGTTCGCCACGATGGTGGCCTCGTCATCGCAGCTCACCTCCGTTTCCCCCAGGCTGCACAGCCTTCCGCCACGTGCACCTGGAAGGGCCCCAGGGCGACGCGTGGCCGGATGAGCTGGAGCGCGGGCACGTAGTGGAAGCTTGCCGCTGCTTGCACCTTGCCGCGGTCGTTAACTTGTCGCGCCCGGGGGCTTGTCGCTCCCCGGGCCTTGCCGGGGCACGCAATGCGCCACGGCAAGTCTCCTGAAATGCCATGTTTGGCTTTTCTGGCAAGCTCCTCTTGCCAGGGTCTTGTGTCAAAGGGGTGGTCTTGAGCCTAGAGCGGCCTTCCCGGCAAGCTCCTCTTGCTGGGGTCTTGTTGCTCTAACTTGAATACTTTGTTCTTAAATGGCTCCGAAGGAACTATAGTGGGCCTTGGCGGGCGCGTGGCAAACCCTGCCACGGGACGCTGCTGCTGCCCGTGCACAAGTCGGGATACTAAGGTACCCCTACTTTAGTACACCGACAAATAGTAACAAACAGAAGTACTAAAATTGATCTATTGATTGTGAGTAGTATGAAACCAACACTTCCTTTGTCACACCCTGATTTTCATGTCACATTGCTTAAGCTAATTATCATGTTAAAATGTGGATTTACAAAAACTTTCGAGTGTTTTTGGCTTTGCTTGATTGATTTTCCGTCTGCTGTTTGCTAGTGCTCTAAAAATCAAATAAATCCTCCAACTCTTATACTTCATCTCCTTGATCCAAAACCTTTTCCCAATGATCATGCCATGTGTATAGACCAGTATAGAATTTTCTTATAAAAATATTTTGGCCAAATAATATTTTCTAAAATTAGTTTTCCAAAAACCCTTGATTGAGGTTTGCACTGCAAGTACCTTATTTAGGGTGTGAAAAATCTTTCAAAAAGTATATTTGAATCCTATTAGGTATAGGACTCCCAGAAACCACAAAATTATAATTTTAAAAGTTATTTTTATATTTTATTTAAAAGCTTTTTCTTAAGGCCAGAAATAGTCTTTAGTAGGGAAAAATTATTTAATTATTTCAAAAATATTTGCCCAAATTCAGGGAGACTCATGGGACATATATTGTCCATATATAAGAGTTTCAACACATGGTCATGTTCAAAATATTGGACAAATCCTTCCAAAACCCTTTCTGGATATTTCAAGCTTTTGAAATATTTACAAAGGAAATATTCTCCAAAAATTCCAGGGAAATTCTATCATGTCAAATATGGCATATTTGATGTTCTTGCAAAGCCTCATGCCTTTAAGATCAAGGAAACATCATCTAATCCCGTCAAAACCATTTCTGTCCATTTTGAAGTTTGAGCAACTTTACATTGCCAAACTTGTCCAAATGCTCTCAAACTTGGTGCACATGCTAAAATGATGTAATTATGCATCTATGCCAAATGGCACAAGTTTTGGAGAAGCATAACTTTATCTAAGTGCCCCAAAACCATTTCTGTTCAAATTCTAATTTGAACAACTTTACATTACCAACTTTTTACCTGGAGCTTCAAACTTTGTGGGCATGATCATAACCCCAAATGATGATTCTACACCAAGTGGTGCATCAAGGGGAGATGATTAGCTTAACTCAAACATGGTGAAACCATTTCTGTTGATTTCTAGGGTTCACCAAAGTTACATTGGCAACTTTTCCCAAATGAGCTCAAATTTGGTGAAAGGCCCTAATTATATGTGACATTTGATCCTGTTAAGTCTCATGTCAAGTGGAGCTATTTTGCTTGCCCAAAACCTGATCAAACACCTTCTTCCATTTTTCTTAAACCATTGTCTTGACCACTTTTACTATTTCCCTTCACCTCAAATTCTTACCACAGCTTCTCCTGATCATCTTCTACCCCCAGTAACTTCCCCATGGCCTCAGCTCAATCATTGGAGGGGGTAAAACTCCAATTTACTCTTCTGGACAGCAGTTTGCACCTCCTCCTTCACCTCCCTCCTCATTCCAGTGGCTCCCCAGAGCATCCAAGACCACCTCCCTATAGTTTACTACTCCCTCTACCCTTTGGACACCATTGGCCACGCCCTGGACGCCAGGCAATGCCAATGGCAGCCAAAAGCATGCTGTGGAGCGCGCTACAGTGCTCTGGGGCACTGTAGCCGCCCCCCCATCCCAATGCCCCGACAGCCTCGGGCCTCTCCAGCATGTCCCCGAGGTTGCCTCGACGTCTGGGACACAGCACGTCGCCGGTCCCCGCCTGGCCCTCTCTCCTCTCCCCTCTGTGAAGCTTGCCCGTGCGCGCCCTAGACCGCGCCCACGGTGCACCGATGCACGCGCTATAAATAGCCCCATTGGGCTCTCTCTCTCGACTCCTTTTGCTCCCCCACTGCTCCGACGACCTCCCAGACATCCTCAACCTCCCTCTCGTGGCCTCCTACCCCCTCCATGGCCGGAGTGCCGCCGCCGACCGCCGCTCGGACTCGGGCACCTCGGCCACTCCCTCCTTCCCCTTCTGTGATTCCAGGTCCGAGCCCTCCTCGGGGAGTCCCCAGGGACGGGCCGGTCCTCCCCTTGGCCTGGGAATCCTTCATGGCATGGCGCCGCCGAAGACCCCGCGGCCGCCGCGGCCTCCCTGTGGAGGCGAGGTTGTGGGCCTCCTTGGGCGGGCTCGCAGCCACCCTCGGGTGCGGGGAGGGGAGCCGGAGCTCCTGGGCACCTCGGCCGGCCCTCCCGCATCCCCAGGCGACGGCTGCGCCGGCGGCCGAAGCTCTCCCCGCCCGGCGTCGGGCCGGAGAAGAAGGCCAGGGGCGACGAGCGACCTGCGGCTGGGCCCCACAGGTCAGCGACCTCGCCTGCCTCCACGTAGGATAAGTGGAGGCGGGGCGGCTGGAAGGCGCCTTCCTAGCGCGAAGGCGTACTCCACGAAGGCGCCTCCGACGTCACACCCCCTCCTGTGCACTGGGCCGAGCTGTTGGGCCGGCCCAGTTGCTGTGCAGCTATCCTTCGCCCTGCGCGTAGTATAGGGGTATAACCCTTTCTTTCCCTTTTTCAGACAGCTTCATAAATGCTTAAATAATTCATTTGAACTCCAAATTTGGTGATTCAAATTTATTCTGGCTCCATAAATCCTGATCTACCTGTTGGTGCAACATGCACATTTTTCCAGGAACATTTCCTTCACAAATATTTATCAAATGCCATTATTTCATTTTCTGTGATGAACTTTAGAAATTCACAAAGAGCTCAAATTTGATCCAAATGCAGTGATTCAAATTCCTAGGTGCTTGTCATATCAAAACTTAGTTTTGGAACATTTTTATTAATACTTTCTGTACCCCACCAAATAATGAGCCATTTCTTCATATTTATCAGCTTTGCAAAATCCTAGGAAATTCATTTGAATTCCAAATCCAGTGAAACCAACTCCTAGATGCTTCTAAAATCATGACTTGTTGATGGGTGCCTTTTCTCATCATTCAAGAAAATATTTCTGTATACTTCTTTCAAATCCATAAACCCCTTGGTTCCATCATATTAAAATGATCCAAACAATCCATTGATCCAATGCCTATGAAAACACCTTGGTCATTTCTAATATGACCAGAGGTATCCTAGAAAAGTCCAACTCCTATTTTTAGAGCACTTTTATTTTTGCCTTGTTGTGTTGCTTATTATGATTGTTTCCATTGTTAGTTGACGAAATAAACGGAGTACTCGGAGATGGACCAGAAGGTTTGAAGACCCGGAAGGACAAGGCAAGCAGCCCTTTGACCATGTTCGAGAAACCTTTTTATGCATGTCTCATAGCACCTTATTATCAATGCATCGGAATCATGTTGAGGTGGAGACCACTTTAGTTGCTACCTTTGTTACTTTACTATTGAAACTTGCATCAAACATGACCCTACCTTCCTATGAGGGTTATGTGGGTGGGAGTAGTTAGGTTGCTATAATAGTGGCTACGCAAATGGGACGGGTATATGCATGGTGACGGAGGCCGGATACTTTCTAAAGACTTTTCGAAAACCCCGTCGGGTGCCATTTATGCCCGAGGGAGATGGTGAGATGGGTAACCACTTGATGACGAAGTGGTGTACCGAGGAAAGTGCGTGTGTTGTTTTGAAAACGGATTGGTTTAAGTTGCGACCGTTATCCCAACCAAACATGCGCAACCACTCTACCCTTATGTGGGAAAGGGCATTATTGATTACCTAGGTCGATACTAGCATGGTGCCCGCATTACTAGTGACGGGGGTGACATGAGGTCACTCTCGGGACGGGGTCGTGCTTGGATAGGCGGCCATGACTGTTTTCACAGGGCACCGAACACACCGTTGGTACCCCGTGTCAGTGGTATGAGATGTATATGGGAGCAAGGCTCCACAATCTTTAAGATGTGAAATGTTTGGCACGGGGCTGTTACCAATCGAGTGGACTCCATATTAGTGTCGCCTAGGGAAAGATAGTGATCGGGTGCTTACCCCGGGTACTTGAGGTACCGCGGGTCGTGGATGTCACGGAAGTTCCCCGGATCTAGTGGGTAAAGTGTGCAACCTCTGCAGAGTGTAAAACTATTCGAATAGCCGTGTTCACGGTCAAGGACATTTGGGTAACCGCTCTTGGGCTACGTCCAATGTTTGCGAAACCTGGTGTGTGTGTGTGTGAGAAAACAACATGGTTCGGGTAAATCTGTTGAAGTGATTGTGAGAAAGTCACAATGAGCTTGAGTATGAGTTGATTACAACTCTTTCTCGATAATGATGTCTGTGACCTCCTGATACTTTTTGCAGACACATGCATGTCCATGTTATATGTTGATCATACTTGCATATGAAAAACTAGCTTTCCGCAAAACTGCCAATTTAGTAGTAGAGCCTTGCATAATTATTCTGTTATCACACTTGGGTTGCTTGCGAGTACATTCAAAGTACTCATTGGCTTGCCACTGGTTATTTTATTGGCCAGGCATGAGAGAACAGGTTATGATGAAGATTTCTTGGTGACGAGCATGCGAGCTAGGACGCTTCCCAGTCAGAATGCCTGTAGGGTTAAGCCAGATGGCTTGGGTCCAAGTTGTCATTGAAGATTTCCGCTGCAATGATATACTCAAGACTTGGCCATTATGGCCCTATTTGTGTAATACGGTATGTATGGATGTAAGACTCTTGTTATTCAGCTTCTGTGTGTTCAGTGAGCAATGATCTCTGGGATCACTGTACACGTGCATTCGGTGATCACGACTTATGAGTCGGGGTCCCCACATCCTTTTTTTGTTTAAGGTGACAACGGATGCATTGTTTAAGGAACACTTTTGCACATTCATGAAACAGAATCACAATAAAAAAGACAACCAATACCACCAGATATGCAAGTTACTAGTTTCCACTTCAGCTATATGAATATTATATCAGCAACTTTGGTCATGTTAGTTACCCATCACCCAAGTTGCTTCACCTTCTATGGATAAATGGCAGGATCTAGAGATAAGTTGCATCAGGATGTTGGATATCACATACCATAGGCAGAAACAGCTAGCTTGAACAATGAGAAGCTGGCATCCACCACGCCTTGTGCAAAACTAGTGATATACTTGTGAACCTTGGTCTTGGCAGAGTAGGATCCCCGGGCAAACATCCCGGACGGGTGGTCTCCTCCAGCATCACGTATGCGTACGGCTCCGGCTGGGGGCTGAACGTGCCCAGCATCTCCTAGGCGCTGTCCACTGCACCACCAAAGACCAAACCATCATGAGCAACCCACAAGTACAAAACAGGTCGGCTGGTTTCATTGGTCTTGACTACGTACCTTTGATGCTAGTCTTCTAGACGGTATTGGTGTAGCAGAGTCCGAAGACGATGTTGTTGCTGACGGAGAAGGTGAACTTGAGCTTGTACAGGGAGCCTTCCAGATCCATGAGCACGGCGCGTGGCACGAAGCGGCCACATGAGGCCTCGTTGTAGTAGACATTGACGCGCTCCAGCTGCAAGTCAGACGTGCCGATGTACCTCCCCGTGGGGTCGACGCCGTACTCGTCGCACACCACCTCCCAGAACCTGGACCCGATCTGGTTCCCGCACTACCCTGCCCTGGATGTGCAGGATCTCCCTCGTCTTCGCCTCCCTACGCTCCCTGCAGAATCGAGCCGAGATTTCGTGTCAGATCCATCGGAAACCCCGGCTTAAATCCCAAACAAATCAAACTAAATCGAAGCAAAATAGGCGTGGAGAACCCAACAAAATCCACCGAAAAATTCAGGAGCTGAGGGAAGATTGCATTGCGGTGTTACCTGAGGAGTGGATTGGGATTGGGTTGGGGGCGGGTGGGAGAGCGTGTGGGCGCCAGTTCGGACGGCGGAGGCGCTTCGCCGTCCGATGCGGCGAGTGCGGGGCGCGGGGCGGCGAAGCGAGAGGCGAGGATGGAGAGGTGCTGCTGGAGGAAGGAGGAAGCAGCGGTGAGGGGGTTGGGAGGTGGGGAGGGGGAGGGGCGGCGGCGGCGTCGATCTGAGTCATGGGGAGTTAGGGTTCGGGGTAGTTGGGCTGCGGGTGGAGACTGAGAGCGCCATGGTGATACGTCCAAAACGTATCTATAATTTCTGCTTGCTCCATGCCTATTTTGGGTGATATTCCTATGATATTTATACACTTCCATACACTTTTGATCATATTTGGACTAACCTATTAACTCAGTGCACTCCAGTGCCAGTTTCTGTTTTCGGCTGTTTTTCTATTTCAGGTTTTCACGTTACGAGAACTGCCAGGAAAAATCCAGAAAAATTATATAAAAAATCAGCGTTCCAGAAACTACCGTGCGTCCGAAGGACAGCCGGGGGGGGCACCAGGGCTCCAGGCGCCCTGGCGGCGCGCCCCCCCTGGGCCGCGCCGGGGGGGGGGGGCGCCTGGGCCCCCCGAGGCTCCTCCGATGCCCCCCTTTGGCATATATTTAAAGCATCCTCCGAAACGCTGGAAACAGGAACTCTTTTCGCGATCCCATCTCTGTTCCGCCGCCGCCGCCGCTTCCAAGATCGGGAGCACCAGGAGAACCCTTCCCGGCACCCTGCCGGAGGGGAGGATCACCACCGGGAGCTTCTCCACCACCATGGACGCCTCCCGGATGAGTTGTAAGTAGTCTCCCTTGGACCATGAGTCCATGACCAGTAGCTATGTGATGTTCTCCTCCCGTTCTTGTGCTTCACTAATTAGTCCTCGTGAGCTGCCCTACATGATCGAGGCACATATGTAATCCTTATGCTGTTGCTATGATGAGTTTGCTGGGATCCGATGGATTATGAGGTTATGTTCAGATTGTTCTTGAGTAATATATTTGATCTACCTCTTTTATATTTATGTTCGTAAGTAATTCTTGCATGTTCTCCGTTGTTATTTATTGCTTCGGCCAAGTAGTAGGTAGTGACTCCAAGAGGGAACATTATGCTTGATTGTGGGTTCATGCCCCTCGATGACTAGCTTGAGTGACAGAAACATGAGTCTAGGGGATGTGTTGTTGCCACAAGGGGGAAAACAACGGTGCTTGTGCCCGCGGGTGCAAGGATTGTTTACTTTACGCAAAGTTCTTTTAATGCAGTTGTCTGTTGCATTGAGTTTACACTATGGGTGGGACTCGCAACTTAATACCAACGAGATGTTCTGGATAGATATCTCAAGGTGGATGATTAGTAGTAGATATTGATGGATTTCGGTCTACTTACTTTGGCGTACCGCCCATGCTTTGAACCTCAACCTTTCTTGCAATGTAGTCAGCATTGGTTTGCGTTCGTGGTCCTGTCAATTGCCCAGCTGTAATTCATTTACCTCACATAGCAGTTTTATCGTCTTTTGGGAGAGAGACATCACTAGTGAACATCATGAGACTCCGGTCCATATTACCATCATTGATCACATCCGCTATTTACTTTTCGCTTTTATTTACTGTTGCAAACATTATCTATCACTACTATCATTTGCGTTTAACCCTTTGTGAACTACAAGGCCGGAGGGATTGACAACCTCTCTGTACTCGTTGGGAGCAAAGTTATTTGTATCTGTGTGCAGGTCCACGTTGATTGCTAATATCTGGCGCCGTTAGCAGTTGACACCTTCTTGTTGAACCTAGGAGTCTCTGGGGATTCGATCCTTGGTATCTTTGCCAAGGGAAAAACTTCCGCAACACTACATCTCACACCTTCCACTTGGGGTAACCAACGAGGGGCGAGAAGCCTAGCAAGAGTTTTTCTGGCGCCGTTGCCGGGGACTCCACTCTTCAGGATAGGGGAGTTGCACGCTATCTTTTACCTTTGTTTTTAGTCTTGTTAGTTTACCTTTCAATTTTTTTAGTATCTTTTATCGAAAATCACAAAAAATTGTTACCTTGCTTACTTGCTACTATGGGTTCCACCGAGAACACCAAGTTGTGTGACTTCACTAGTCACAACAACGATGACTTTATCAGCACACCTATCACTACACCTGCCACTTCAGCACCTTCATATGAAATTAAACCTGCTTTACTGAACTTAGTCATGAGAGATCAATTCTCCGGTGCTGGAGATGATGCTGCTTTACACATGAACAACTTTGTTGAACTTTGTGATATGCAAAAGTACCAAGAAATAGATGGTAATATTGTTAATCTTAAGCTTTTTCCTTTCTCCTTGAGAGGAGGAGCTAAAATTTGGTTTCAGTCTTTGCCTAGAAATAGAATAGATTCATGGGACAAGTGCAAAGATGCTTTAATTGGAAAATACTATCCACCTGCTAAAATTATCCAACTGAGAAGTGACATAATGAATTTTAAACAATTGGATAATGAACACGTTGCCCAAGCTTGGGAACATATGAAATCTCTTATCAAGAACTGCCCTACTCATGGTTTGACTACTTGGATGGTTATCCAAACTTTTTATGCAGGCTTGAACTTTACCTCGCGGAACTTGTTAGATTCGGCCGCGGGAGGAACCTTTATGTCAACTACACTTGGTGCTGCCACAAAACTTCTCGATGAGATGATGACAAATTATTCCCAATGGCACATCGAACGCGCTCCAACAGGTAGGAAGGTAAACTTTGTCGAGGAGATTTCCTCCTTAAATGAAAAAGTTGACTTGATCATGTCTCTACTTTCGAAGCAATCCTCTGTTGATCCTCGTGATGTTCCTTTAAATTCTTTGATTGCTCAAGAACAAGTAGATGTGAACTTTATCTCTAGAAACAATTTTAACAACAATGCTTATAGGAGTAATTTTGGTAGCAATCCTAGACCGTTCCCCTCTAATTCTTATGGGAACAACAATGCTTATCCTAGTACCAAGAACTCCACTACTGAACTAGAGATTATGCTTAAAGATTTCATCACTACCCAAAAAGCCTTTAATAAGAGTGTGGAAGAGAAACTACATAAACTAGATGATCTCTCTTTGAAGGTAGACCATTTAGCTAATGAGATAGAATTGCTTAAAATTAAAACTTCTCCTCTTGAGGAGAGGAAGGTCACTCCTATTAATGCTACTCAAGTGCAAATTAATGAAAATATTAGGATGATGGCTAAACTTAAAGAAAGATGGGCTAGAGAAAGGGAGGAAGAGGATAGAATTAAGAGCCTTCCTACCCACCACACTGTTGCTACTATCCAAGTTGTTGAGGATATCCAAACTCTTAGCACCCAATGTACTCCTGGTCCCATTCGACCTATTAATGGTGATGCTATGACTATAGAAACTACCAAACAAGTGAACCTTAAGGACACCACTACCACTTTACTTGATGCTAGTGATCTTGATTTTGATAATTGCACTCTTACCGAAGTTATTGATTTCCTTCACAAGATGTCTAGAGATCCCCGCACTAGCACGCTTAACCTTGCCTTCACAGAGCATATCACTAATGCTCTCATCAAAGATAGGGAGGAGAAACTTAGAGTAGAAGCCTCCATACCTAGAAAGCTAGAAGATGGTTGGGATCCTATGATAAAAATTAAATTGAATGACTTCTCTTGCTATGCATTATGTGATGTTGGAGCTAGTACCTCTGTTATGCCCAAAAGAATATATGATATGCTTAAATTGAAACCTTATGATTCTTGTTCTTTTGGTGTTCGTCTCGTTGATTCCTCCATAAAGAAACCTTTGGGGAGGATCGACGATGTTCTTATCGTTGTCAATGATAATTATGTTCCCGTTGACTTTACTATTATGGATACTGAATGTGATCCTTCTTGTCGAATTATTCTGGGACGTCCCTTTTTGCGCACCGTTGGTGCTATCATTGACATGAAAGAGGGTAATATAAAATTTCAGTTTCCTCTCAAGAAAGGGATGGAACACTTCCCTCGAAAGAAGATCAAGTTACCCTATGAGTCCGTTGTACGGGCTAGCTATTCTTTTACTCTTGATAAAACTTTATCTCTATGCATTATGCCTAGCTTAAAGGCATAAAAGAAAGCGCTTTTGGGAGGCAGCCCAATGAATAAATTTTATTTTTGCTTTTGTTGTGTCTTGATGTTGTTTACTGCTGTAGCATCATCATTGTATCTTTTCTTTTCAATTATGTGCCAAGTATAGCCTCTGATTGCTAGAAAGTTCAAAAGTTGTGAGGTGCTGTCCAGGAAACAGATTCTGTCCTTGGATAGAAAAATTCGTATAAAATCACCAGATCATCTTTTTGGTTTGAATTGTTTCGACAGCGTTCTCTATATAATTGTCTTTCGTGCGTCTGTTCTGAGTTTTTTGATTTGAGTTGCAGATGTGCCCCGAACAAATCAATTACTACCTGCTGTTCTGTTTTTCACAGATTCTGTCCTGTTTTGCCTTTCCTTCATTTTGCAAATCAAGAGCTTGCTTTTTTTTGCAAAAACCTTTTAGCAATCTTGAGAAACAGTAGAACTTCAAGAATATCTTTATTTCCAGCAAGGTGCAATTATTTTATTAAGGGTACTAACCTCGCTAATCAGATTATGATGAGTTATGTATGAAGGGAGTTTTCAAGTGTGCGAGGGAAGATGATAAAAAGATTCAGGAGTGTCAAGCGCTCAAGCTTGGGGATGCCCCCGTGCACCCCCAAGAAATATTCAAGGAGACTCAAGCGTCTAAGCTTGGGGATGCCCCCGTGCATCCCCTTCTCCATCAACATTATCAGTTCGTCTTTCGTTCCACTATATTTTAATCACTTCATGTGGTATGTGCTATGCTTGGAGCGTCTTGCTTTTAGTTTCCTTTTTAGTTTTTTCATAACGAGTCGGAACTCAGCTTTCTTTATGTGGGAGAGAAACACGCTCCACTTCTACCTAGAACATAACATAGAATTTTCATGTCTGTCTTTGCTGTGTGTGTTCTTTGTCTTTCAATAGCTACTATCATGTTCTGCTCTTAGTATTCATGCTTATCTTTTCAAAGAGCTTTTGTTTAGTTGGTTGCTTGAACTCTCTTTAATTACCATGCTCACCTTATTAAGAGAGTTTGCTTCCGTTGCATTGGTTGATATGTCTATGATAAAGATGCTACGTGCATGATGGCGCTTAGTAGTTCAGGTTTTCTTATGGTTAATCCCAAATAGCTGGCGGGTTTCCAATATGTTATTGGAGTACCAACATGATTTGTTTGCCTATGATGTGGTATGGTTTAATAATATCTTCTCTCAAGAATTTATTTTGATTGACTTGGCGTATGCTCACGCATATTTAAGACTGTAAAGAAAGTCTGTCAAGCCTTGATGATCTTTTGTTTCTGAGTAGCGATATAACTTCCATGCCTAATTCAATGTTGCTTTGTCGCTCTGCATAATTATGTCCGTCATTGCTCTCTTAGTTGGTCGCTCCCAGTCTTTTGCTAACCTCCACCTGTACTAAGCGGACTGACTGCATGTGCATCCATATCCTTTTAATCCAGTTATGCCATATGAGTCCACCATACCTACCTATATGTGGTATTTCACCGCCACTCCAAGTAAATTTACATGTGCTACCTTTAAAACCTTCATTTGCAATACATAGCTCATGGGAAAGTAGCTTAAAAACTATTGTGGTAAAGAATATGTCCCTTATGTATCTTATTTCATATAAGTTGCTTGCTGAGCGGTATCCATGTTTCTGGGGACGCCATCAACTGTTACACTTTTGTTGAATATCATGTGAGTTGCTATGCATGTTCGTCTTGTCTGAAGTAAGGATGATTTGCCATGGGTTGAATGGTTTGAGTATGCATATTGTTAGAGAAGAACATTGGGCCGCCAACCAAAGCCATGTATCATGGTGGAAGTTTTAACTTGGACATTAATCCTCAATCTCTTATGATTAAAGAGGAGTCCATTATCTATTTTCTATGTTGTCCCGGTATGGATGTCCTCAAGTTGAGATCTATCAAAAACGAGAAATCAAATGCGATTTATCTCCTTGGACCTTTGTACAGGTGGCATAGAGGTACCCCTTTGTGACACTTGGTTGAAACATATGTAATGCAATGATAACCCATGGAAATCCAAGCTAATTAGGACAAGGTGCGAGCACTATTGGTATTCAATGCATGAGGCTTGCAACTTATAGGATGTCTTATACATAACACATATGAAGTACTACTACCGTTGACAAAATTGCTTCTATGTTTTCAAAATAAAAAGCTCTAGCACATGAGTAATCCCTGCTTCCCTCTGCAACGGGCCATTCTTTTACTTTTATGTTGAGTCTCCACCTTCTTTTAAAGCACCAACTACTGAGAGCATGATTGTCATTCTGAGTGTAATGTGCATTGTCCCAAAGTAGCATTGTCTTTTGCATGATTGTGATATCGTTTATTTTGAAATCATTGTATCTAGTCATCACTTAAACCTTGAAGGTGCCCCTGCATTTATGTTTTGCTTCACTAAAGGGGGCAAGCTAGATATCACTTTATCATATTTTCACATCATGTTCATTGCAAATCTATTTGATGTTTCAGTACCATATTGTAAAACTTTCAGTTCTTTGTGATTTTCTCATGAGGCAACTTAATTACTATAGATTCATTATCTCAGTAAGCTTTTGTCATATGACTATGAATAAGTCCTATATGGTTAATAGCATGTCACCACAGAAATTATTCTTGTTATCATTTACCTACTCGAGGACGAGCAGGAATTAAGCTTGGGGATGTTGATACGTCCAAAACGTATCTACAATTTCTGCTTGCTCCATGCCTCTTTTGGGTGATATTGCTATGATATTTATACACTTCCATACACTTTTGATCATATTTGGACTAACTTATTAACTCAGTGCACCCCAGTGCCAGTTTCTATTTTCGGCTGTTTTTCTATTTCAGGTTTTCACGTTACGAGAACTGCCAGGAAAAATCCAGAAAAATTATATAAAAAATCAGCGTTCCAGAAACTACCGTGCGTCCGAAGGACAGCCGGGGGGGGGGGGGCACCAGGGCTCCAGGCGCCCTGGCGGCGCGCCCCCCTGGGCCGCGCCGGGGGGGCGCCTGGGCCCCCCGAAGCTCCTCCGATGCCCCCCTTTGGCATATATTTAAAGCATCCTCCGAAACCCTAGAAACATGAACTCTTTTCGCGATCCCATCTCTGTTCCGCCGCCGCCGCTTCCAAGATCGGGAGCACCAGGAGAACCCTTCCCGGCACCCTGCCGGAGGGGAGGATCACCACCGGGAGCTTCTCCACCACCATGGACGCCTCCCGGATGAGTTGTGAGTAGTATCCCTTGGACCATGAGTCCATGACCAGTAGCTATGTGATGTTCTCCTCCCGTTCTTGTGCTTCACTAATTAGTCCTCGTGAGCTGCCCTACATGATCGAGGCACATATGTAATCCTTATGCTGTTGCTATGATGAGTTTGCTGGGATCCGATGGATTATGAGATTATGTTCAGATTGTTCTTGAGTAATATATTTGATCTACCTCTTTTATATTTATGTTCGTAAGTAATTCTTGCATGTTCTCCGTTGTTATTTATTGCTTTGGCCAAGTAGTAGGTAGTGACTCCAAGAGGGAACGTTATGCTTGATTGTGGGTTCATGCCCCTCGATGACTAGCTTGAGTGACAGAAACATGAGTCTAGGGGATGTGCTGTTGCCACAAGGGGGAAAACAATGGTGCTTGTGCCCGCGGGTGCAAGGATTGTTTACTTTACGCAAAGTTCTTTTAATGCAGTTGTCTGTTGCATTGAGTTTACACTATGGGTGGGACTCGCAACTTAATACCAGCGAGATGTTTTGGATAGATATCTCAAGGTGGATGATTAGTAGTAGATATTGATGGATTTCGGTCTACTTACTTTGGCGTACCGCCCATGCTTTGAACCTCAACCTTTCTTGCAATGTAGTCAGCATTGGTTTGCGTTCGTGGTCCTATCAATTGCCCAGCTGTAATTCGTTTACCTCACATAGCAGTTTTATCATCTTTTGGGAGAGAGACATCACTAGTGAACATCATGAGACTCCGGTCCATATTACCATCATTGATCACATCCGCTATTTACTTTTCGCTTTTATTTACTATTGCAAACATTATCTATCACTACTATCATTTGCGTTTAACCCTTTGTGAACTACAAGGCCAGAGGGATTGACAACCTCTCTGTACTCGTTGGGAGCAAAGTTATTTGTATCTGTGTGCAGGTCCACGTTGATTGCTAATATCTGGCGCCGTTAGCAGTTGACACCTTCTTGTTGAACCTAGGAGTCTCTAGGGATTCGATCCTTGGTATCTTTGCCAAGGGAAAAACTTCCGCAACACTACATCTCACACCTTCCACTTGGGGTAACCAACGAGGGGCGAGAAGCCTAGCACATGGTCTGCGGGGTAGTTGGGCTGCAGAAAGGAGCGGGAGCAGCGGCGGCGATGGGGAAAAGGGGGCGGGAGCGGCGGCGATGATGGGGAAAAGGGAGCGGGAGAGGCAGCGGCGATGGCGATAAGTGAGCTAGGGTTTTCTGGGTGGACGAGGATGCTTCGGGAGGGGGGCAAGAGTGACGAGGGGGGTGTGGGCTGTCGTTGGATTTGGGCGCATCCGACGGTGCTTAATCCATGATCCGCGTGAAATGGTTTTGGACCAATCAGAACGCAATACCACTTTGATGATGTCAAGACCATTTAAATTGGTCATAACCGATTGAAAATAAGATGTTAAATCATGTCTGTTATTTGACAGCCTAGGAAATTTATAAAAACAAATAGAAATCAAAAACTTTCACATTGTGTCACCAAGTGTGACCTACTTTTCAGTAAGAATAACAAACTTTGAATAATGCAAAGATCATAAAAAAGTGTTCTCATAAATGAGTTTTTTTGTAAGAGAATCATTTTTCGAGTGCCCCAAATAATTTTTATGAAGAACCTAGCAAATATTTGTTGGAAATTTGAACCACATCAATTTTATAAAATCTTAGGTCATATTTAATGTTCAGCGGACCAAATGGTTGGGTATCAAAAGCATTGTTCCACCTCTGGTGAAAAAGACAAACGTCTGCCGATTCAGGAGAAACGGGTCAAATTTGAATTGCATCTACCTCATATTTTGCTTTTTATTTTTTTCCAAAAATCATTTCTAGGTACACAAGTATCTATTTAATAAGAGAAACACCAAAAGTTTCCCAAGATTCAGCCACTAGCTAGGAACGATCATGCCCGCCGTTTTGACCGCATTTTGAAACGGGCATGAAAATTTAAAAAAAAATCAAAAAAATGGAAAACCTTCGCATTGTGTCATTATATGTGACCAAGTTACCAGGAAAAATGATAAACCTGTAATACGGCAATTCTTTTAAAAAAGTGTTCTAGAAAATGAGTTATCATCTCTGAAGAATGATGGCTTTCAAGCCAAATGATCAATCTTATGGCCGAATTCATGGCATATTTTGTTCAAATGATCTCATATTGTTCACAAGGGTGTATCTTGGAATGACAAACAATGTTATCTAAGGGAGTTTTCATTTTCTGTGGACGAAAAATCAATTTTCCATTTTCTGAGTGCCAAAAATGAGTTTTTTTGTGAAGGACCTATCATATAATTGTTGCAAAATTGCACCAAATAAAATTTCTAAAATACTAGGACATATTTTATGCACAATTGACCAAATGGTTGGGTGTAAAAAGTTTTGATCCACCTCTCGTGAAAAAGACAAATTTCCGCCAATTCAGCTGGAATCGGGTCAAATTTGAACTGCAGCTGCCTTGTAGTTTGCTCTTTATTTTTTACAAAAATCATTTCTAGGTACATAAGTATCTATTTAATCAGAGAAACACCAAAAAAATACCAAGATTCGACCACTAGCTAGGAACGGTCATTCCCGCCATTTTGACCGCATTTTGAAACGGGCATAAAAAATTAAAAAAAAATAAAATAATTGGAAAACCTTCGCATTGTGTCATTATATATGACCAAGTTTCCAGGAAAAATAATAAACTTGTAATACGGTAATTATTTTAAAAAAGTGTTCTCAGAAATGAGCTATCATGCGTGAAGATTCATGGCTTTCAAGCCAAATGATCAATCCTATGGCCACATTCATGGCATAGTTTGTTAAAATGATCTCATATTGTGCACAAGGGTGCATCTTGGAATGGCAAACAATATTGCCTAAGGAAGTTTTCATTTTCTTTGGACGAAAAAATCATTTTCCATTTTCCGAGTGCCCAAAAGGAGGTTTTTTTGTGAAGGACCTCCCAAATAATTGTTGCAAAATTGGACCAAATAAATTTTCTAAAATACTAGGACATATTTAATGCACAATTGAAAAAATGGTTGGGTGTAAAAAGTTTTGATCCACCTCTCGTGAAAAAGACAAATTTCCGCCGGGTCAGTTGGAAGCGGGTCAAATTTGAACTGCAGCTGCCATGTAGTTTGCTCTTTATTTTTTACAAAATCATTTCTAGGTACATAAGTATCTATTTAATCAGAGAAACACCAAAAAAATACCAAGATTCAACCACTAGCTAGGAACGGTCATTCCCGCCGTTTTGACCGCATTTTGAAACGGGCATAAAAAATTCAAAAAAAAAAATAAAAAAATTGGAAAACCTTCGCATTGTGTCATTATATATGACCAAGTTTCCAGGAAAAATAATAAACTTGTAATACGGTAATTATTTTAAAAAAGTGTTCTCAGAAATGAGCTATCATGCGTGAAGATTCATGGCTTTCAAGCCAAATGATCAATCCTATGGCCACATTCATAGCATAGTTTGTTCAAATGATCTCATATTGTGCACAAGGGTGCATCTTGGAATGGCAAACAATATTGCTTAAGGAAGTTTTCATTTTCTTTGGACGAAAAAATCATTTTCCATTTTTCGAGTGCCCAAAAGGAGGTTTTTTTGTGAAGGACCTCCCAAATAAAGGGCAAAATTGAGTAGTTTGCGAAGTCACTTGCGTTCAAAAAAAGAAGGCGCAAATTGTTGCAAAATTTGACCAAATCAATTTTATAAAATACTAGGACATATTTAATGCACAATTGACAAAATGGTTGGGTGTAAAAAGTTTTGATCCACCTCTCATGAAAAAGACAAATTTCCGCCGATTCAGCTGGAAGCGGGTCAAATTTGAACTGCGGCTGCCTCATAGTTTGCTATTTATTTTTTCCAAAAATCATTTCTAGTTATGTAAGTACCTATTTAATCATAAATACATGGTTTGGTGGTGATACGTCGAGGTTTGGGTGGTGGTCGAGGGCCCCAACTCTAGAGCGCGTAAACTCGCATGCCCGCCGCGTGGTCACCGCGTGACTGTGGCGTTGCCATGTGTTCTGGGCGGCCTAGGCATGTCTAGTGGGTTGGCCACTCCCCAGGTAGGTGCTAGGAAGAAAATTACAACATAAGATTCTCACGAGGAGACCGATCGATGCTCAAACATGAATTAGCAGCCAAGTGTTTGATTAGCGGTACGGGAAATGCACATGGCTAATGGGCGTGAGTTTTGGTTGAGGGTATCAGTTACTAAGAAGACCGTCTTCACAAATTTTCAGCTCAAAAGGAGGAGTCTAGGTGGTACTTCCTTTGCAAAGTACCACACTGGACATAAATATGAATGTTGAAGATGGGCTCAAAATAATGAATGGATTAAGCTGGCATTTGGTGGAGGATAGTTATTTGGGCATAGGAAAGCACTGTAGAAAATGGATACTGTCAGGGATATGGTAAATAGGTATAAACCGGATATTGTAAACCGGCTTAGTATATTGTGTTTGGTTTATTATTAGTAGAGATTACGGCCCGTGAGATTTCAAGGCCCATGTATAGAAATACGGTTTGTAAACCGCTAAAAGGATGTAACTTGAGAAATAAGAAAGGAAGAGCAGAGACCGAGGCGGACACGATTATGAGCCGGCCTCGGGATTCTGTAAACCGGACCAGGCGTCACCTCTATATAAAGGGACGACCCGGCACCGGTTCAAGGACAAGCAACAATCGATCCGTCGAGACGCAGGCAAGCGATTCCGCTCCCTGTAAACCGACGCCCAAGCAATACCAAACCAACTAGACGTAGGCTTTTACCTTCTCAAAGGGGCCGAACTAGTATAAAATCCTTTGTGTCCTTTGTATGCCATGAACCCTTTCAAGCTAACCCGTGCGATGGTTCCATCATCAAGTCCGTTAAACCGGACATCTGCCGTGTTATTTCCACGACAGTTGGCGCCCACCGTGGGGCCTGCGCACGACGGTTTCGAGTTCTTGAAAGGCGGCTTCGAAGGGTTGAAGGGTTATGCGGTCGGCCGGATGACCAAGAGTCGTCGCGGCCGGATCTACATCGACGACGCGGGTTGGGGACCGGAGGCCGATTCAATCGAATACGGGTACCGGGTCCCCTTCGGCAGCATCCAAGTCTTCATCGGCAAAATTGGCGAACCGGGACCTGAGCCGGACACCCTCCCCAACATCATCGAGCCGGCTCAGCGTGTGAGATCGGCCCGGATTCAGCCTGCCATGAAGCACGTATTCGTTGGAGCAATTCACGGAGGCCAAGCCGAGGACGGATCGGAATCGGATGGTGCAACCGTTGTCTGCTCTGATGACGAATCTTCGTCCGGGGAAACTGAGTCTCTGTATCAGTTGCGGGACGGCCGGTCTGAGGGTGTGTCCGATGGGAACAGTATTCCGGGCCCCTTTGGCCCGCCAAACCGGGTGGCGGTCTTCATGGCCGGTTCACAACCCCCGACGAACGGAACCACCGCAGGAGCCGGTGCAGGGGGAAGCGGTTCTAATCCCCCCCTTACTACAGTTCTATCCACCTTGATCGAGGAGTTCGCAGCTAAAGCAGTCGAGGTTGTAGCTCCAGCAGACAAGGCGCAACATGATGCAGTACTTCTTCAGTTAAAAGCCCGGATCGATCAGCTGAAAGAGGATTTAAGGGCAGAAGGGGAGATGTTAGCGGCAAGACAAGCGGAGCTGGATGATCAAGCTTTTCACTTAAGGATGGAGCAGGCTTCCATGGACGGAGTAAGGGGGCGAAAATATCAATCCCGCATACCGCCGGGTTTCGAATCTGCTGATTTGTTCAGAACACCGGGGGTTGGGGCCAGTAATAACCCGGCTTTAAACCGGAGGAGCTCCCCAGCTCGGGATGAGCCGGTTCAGCAGCCCACGGCGGAACGGGAGCGACGGATTACATCGACGCCTTATGTTCCTATCCCTCCGGGACATTACTCAAACCCTCTGGATAACATTGCTGCGGCGGCAGCACGGTTGGCCGCTTTACCTGTGGAAGAAACATCACCAGTGGCGATAGAGGCGCGCAGGGCCCACAGGCTACTCAATACGGCGCTAATACAGCAGCAAGCGTACTCTCATAGCAAGGAAAGGTTACATTCAACACCCCGTCCCAATCGGAGCTACTCTAGACATTGGGAGGAGCCCGAAGTGTCTAGCAGTGAACGGAGGAGACATCAGCACCGGCAACATAATCCGGCGAGGGCAGAGATGCCAGCCCCGGATCAAAACCGGCCTAGATCGGAGGCCAGGGAGGAAGTTCGTCAGTCAACGCCGGTTCACACAGGCGTCACGGGAACAAGAGCGACAGCGAGCGGCTTTGGGATACAATGTCTCGTCCCCGCCCTACGGAGCGTTAAGTTGCCCAAGGATTTCAAAGGACCTCGCAAGGTGCCTAATTACACAGCCGATTTACCGCCCAAAGCTTGGGTGGAAAGTTACGAGATGGCCATGGAGATGCTGGACGTAGATGAATCGGCTTGTGCCAAATATTTCACTATGATGCTTGAAGGTACGGCCCGGACTTGGCTGAAGGCGCTACCTCCGAATTCCATCGGATCATGGGGGGAGCTGCGCAGTCAGTTCATCAAAAATTTCAAGGATACGTGCAAACAACCGATGTCAGTAATAGACTTAGCGGCCTGTGTGCAAGGCGAACAGGAGTCTACGGCAGCTTGGGTACGCAGAGTGGCAGAGATATTACACTCCTCAAACGGCATCAACCCTAGCACAGCAATTGTAACTTTGGAGAACAACTGCCGATTTGAGTCGTTAAGGTTGAAACTCGGACGGCTTAAAAGGGAATGCAATGACATGGGGACCTTAATGAGTGCCCTGGTAAAGTATGGAGACTCAGATAATACAAAGTATCCGGAAGCTGAAGGAGATAAAGCGGGAAAAGCCAGTAAGACTGGCAAACCGGCGCCGGTTAATCCGGTTACTTCAAGTCTGTTGGGCAAACGGAAGCCGGAAACCAGCTCTGATTTTGTGGCTAACACGCAGGTTCAAGGTGGTTTTCAGGGAAGTCAACAAGGTCCCGCTCGCCAAACCGGTGGAGGAAACCCGGGTTGGGAGCAGGATTTGGATCAACCCTGTATAAAGCATAGCGGAAGAAAGGGGCCGGCAAAGCACACCGCAAGAGAATGCATGAGCCCAGGAAATAGCCGTTTTAATCCGCCTAGCCGGCCCCCGAACAACGGTCCAGGGCCCGGGTTTTACGGTCCGGGTTACCAAGGGAATAACTCCGGTTCAGGATATAGGGGCAACAGCGGTTATCAAGGGAACAACGGCGGTTATCAATCCCGGCCAGGCGGCCCAGGCGGTCAAGGAAACTATAATGGTCAAGGAAGCCAATCATATTATCAAGGTGGTTATCAGAATCAGGGAAATCAGCCGTATCATCAAGGTGGTTACAACAATCAGAATAATCAGCAGCAGGGCCAAGGGAGTCACAATAACCAAGGAAATCAGCAGCAGCAGCGTCCGCAGCAACAACAGCAATCCGGATACCAGAGTAATCCGAAGGAGTTGAGCAGCGGTCAGTATCATGTTTTCACCACGAGTTTATGCAAGAGAGACCAGAAGGTTTTAAAGCGAGCTGTTAATGCGGTAGAACCGGCGACGCCACAGTTTCTACGATGGTCAGAGCAGCCCATTGTTTGGAGCAGAGAGGACCACCCGTTACGGGTAGATAATCCGGGACATTTAGCCTTGGTGGTGGCACCTCAGGTGGGAGGATACCGGTTTACTAAAGTACTCATGGATGGAGGTAGCAGCATCAATATATTATACTATGAGACCTTTCGCCGTATGGGTCTGACAGATAAACAATTAAGGACATCGAACACAGTGTTTCACGGGGTGGTCCCAGGTAAGTCAGCTTATCCAGTTGGTAAGATTGACTTAGAAGTTACCTTTGGGGATGAGCATGATTCTAGATCGGAGATGATCACCTTTGAAGTTGTCAAAATCAAAAGTCCGTATCATGCTTTGTTTGGAAGGACGGTTTATGCTAAATTTATGGCTAGGCCATGTTATGTTTATCTGCAGCTCAAGATGCCGGGTCATAAAGGCACGATTACGGTGCACGGCAGTCGTAAGATAGCAGTGGAATGTGAAGAAGGTGATGCAGCTTACGCAGAAGCGGTATGTGCCGCGGAGGAGTTAAAATTTTACAAGGATAATGTTGATCCGGCAGACATGACTCCGCTGAAGAAACCAACCACGGAGAATGATCCGGCTTTGAAGTTCAAATCAGCGGAAGAGACTAAGCAGGTCGATTTTGTGCCCGGAGATTCGTCCAAGCAGTTCACCATCAGTGCTAACTTGGATCCTAAATATGAAAGCGCGCTCATCGAGTTCATCCGTGAGAACCGGGATATCTTTGCATGGAAGCCTTCTGACATGCCAGGTATACCGAGGGAACTCGCTGAGCACAAGTTGAATATTGATCCGAAGTTTAAACCGGTAAAACAGTATCTGCGCCGCTTTAACGAAGAGAGGCGCAAGGCTATAGGAGAAGAAGTGGCCAAGCTTTTGGCAGCAGGATTTATAGTGGAAGTTTTTCATCCGGAGTGGTTGGCTAATCCGGTGCTGGTTTTAAAGAAGAACGGGAAGTGGAGGATGTGTGTGGATTACACAGACCTCAATAAAGCTTGCCCAACTGATCCTTTTGCTCTACCCCGCATTGATCAGATTATTGATGCCACAGCAGGATGTGAGCGGCTGAGTTTTCTGGATGCGTATTCAGGTTATCACCAGATCAAGATGGCAGTTGAAGATCAAGAGAAGACAGCTTTCATAACTCCTTTTGGTGCTTTTTGCTATGTATCCATGCCTTTTGGGCTCAAGTGTGCACAGGCAACTTATCAGCGTTGTGTTCAGAATTGTTTGAAGGGACAGATAGGAAGGAATGTACATGCTTATGTGGATGACATTGTGGTTAAATCAAAAGAAGAAAGAACAATGATAGAGGACCTCAGAGAAACCTTTGATAATCTTCGGGCGTACAAAATGATGCTTAATCCGGAGAAATGTGCCTTTGGGGTCCCAGCTGGTAAACTTTTGGGTTTCCTGGTCTCGAACAGGGGAATTGAAGCAAACCCGGAGAAGATCAAGGCCGTCACGTCTTTGACAAAGCCGGTTTGCATCAATGATGTTCAGCGCATAGCTGGCCGGATCACAGCATTGAGCCGGTTTATCAGCCGTTTAGGAGAAAAGGCGATTCCGCTTTATCAAATGTTGAAGAAAACGGACCGATTCATTTGGAGTGATGAGGCAAATACAGCGTTTGAGGATCTGAAACAGCAACTAGCGAAACCGCCGGTTTTAGCTGCTCCCATTGATAAGGAGCCGTTGCTGTTGTATGTTGCTGCAAACACACGAGCAGTTAGCGTTGCAATCGTGGTTGAGCGCAAGGAAGCAGGGAAGAAGCATCCGGTTCAGCGCCCGGTTTACTATGTGAGTGAAGTACTTATCGAGTCCAAGCAAAGATACCCGCACTGGCAGAAATTGGTATACGGGGTGTTTATGGCGAACCGGAAACTGAAGCATTATTTCCAAGGGCATCCGATAACTGTGGTTAGTTCAGCCCCGTTGGGAGACATAATCCAGAATAGAGAAGCTACAGGCAGAATAGCCAAATGGGCCATTGAGCTCAGTCCACATGAGTTGAAGTATGTGCCACGTACTGCCATAAAATCTCAAGCTTTGGTCGACTTCATCAATGATTGGACAGAATTGCAGACTCCTGAGGAGAAGCCGGATCTTACTTATTGGACGATTCACTTCGACGGTTCAAAGCAGTTGGAAGGCTCGGGGGCTGGAGTTGTTTTAACTTCCCCCAGAGGTGATAAACTTTGTTATGTCCTCCGGTTATTATTTCCTTGTACTAATAATGCAGCAGAATATGAGGCGCTACTTCATGGTTTACGGCTGGCAAAAGAGATGAATTTGAGCCGGGTTAAGTGCCTGGGCGATTCTGACTTGGTGGCGCAACAAGTCTCAGGCAAGTGGGATTCAAGGGATCCCCTGATGGCAGCTTATCGACGAGAGGTTGAAGCGATTGCAGGACATTTCAAAGGGTATCAGGTGGAGCATATAGACCGGCGGAAGAACGAAGCAGCTGACGCTTTGAGCCGGCTAGGATCGCAACGTAAACCGGTACCCCCAAACACCTTTCTGGATGAACTGCATAATCCTTCGGTTCAAGTATTGTCAGAGGACGATTTAGCGGTTCCAGACCCGGAGGCACAGTTGGTTGCAGCAACCCATGTCATTCCGGATTGGACGTTACCCTATTTGACGTATTTAAGCCGAGGAGAGCTACCAGAGGATGAAGATGAAGCACGGCAGATAATCCGGCGTTCTAAATCAATGACAATTGCAAACGGGGAGCTGCATCATCGCAGCACTTCCGGAGTTTTTCAGCGATGTGTTTCAGCTGAGGAAGGTTGTGAGATTCTAAGGGAGATTCATGAAGGGGATTGTGGCCATCATGCCGGATCAAAATCTTTAGTGGCCAAAGCTTTCCGACATGGCTTTTATTGGTTGACTGCACATGCAGATGCAGCAGACCTGGTTCGCAAGTGTGACGCTTGTCAGAAGTTTTCAAGACGTGCTCTTGTTCCAGCACAGGAACTCCGGATGATACCAATAACTTGGCCTTTTGCAACTTGGGGGCTTGACATGGTTGGTCCTTTCAAAAGATCCCAAGATCAGAAAACTCATCTACTAGTAGCAGTAGACAAGTTTACGAAGTGGGTTGAAGCGGAACCTATAAGCAAGTGTGATGCGGCCACAGCGGTTAAGTTCATCAAAAAAGTAGTATTCCGGTTTGGTTTTCCACACAGCATCATCACAGATAATGGCACCAATTTATCTCAAGGTGAGATGGAAGAATTCTGTCAACGAGAACATATTCGTTTGGACATAGCTTCCGTGGCTCACCCCCAATCCAATGGCCAAGCAGAAAGGGCAAATCAGGAGATATTGCGAGGAATCAAGCCCCGGCTTATGACACCTTTGCAGAGAACCCCAGGATGTTGGGTTGAAGAATTACCGTCTGTCCTTTGGAGCATTAACACTACACCCAACCGGTCTACAGGTTATACACCTTTCTTCATGGTTTACGGGGCAGAAGCAGTCCTTCCAAGTGACATACGCCATGATTCGCCAAGGGTAGCAGCCTATGTAGAAGCCAGCAATGAGGAGTCAAGGCAAGACGGTTTGGATCGGTTGGATGAAGAACGTGACATCGCTGCAGCACGGTCGACGATTTATCAGCAAGACCTGCGCAGATATCACAGCCGCCGGATCAGAACCAGGACATTCCAGGAGGGTGACTTGGTACTCCGGCTCATCCAAGATCAAACAGATATGCACAAGCTATCCCCGCCATGGGAAGGGCCCTTTGTGATCAGCAAAAATTTACACAACGGGTCATATTATTTGGTGGACATTCGAGAGCACAAAGATTCACGGACATCAGAAGAGGAGACGAAAAGGCCATGGAACATCGCTCATCTACGGCCATATTACACTTGAGCCCGAGGCTTCTATGTATCCTATGTATATATTATGAATAATGAATAAACCGGCACCCTCGGTAAACCGGGGGCTCAGCCTTTCTTCCACATATATGAAATTTTGCGGCAAGTATCCATGTCAATTCATTATCAAAAATCATATTTCAGTATTGGCCGCTTTTTAGAAACTGACCTTTGCAGGGAGTGTAAAGGAACGATAGAGCTCGCAGAAGAGATTGTGTCCGGTTCTAGAAGAGAGGAGCCACATAAAAGACAAAGGAAAAAACCTGCAGAGTCAGGAAGAATGTTAGCAGCCCCTGGGGACAGCGTATCGCCCGCACACCCCATGATGGCTATGTTATGAATTTTTGGGTTCCCTGAACAAGTTGGTATCAATCCACGTTCAAATGATGGCCCGGCCCCTGGGGACAGCGTATCGCCCGCACACCCCATGATGGCTATGTTATGAATTTTTGGGTTCCCTGAACAAGTTGGTATCAATCCACGTTCAAATGATGGCCCGGCCCCTGGGGACAGCGTATCGCCCGCACACCCCATGATGGCTACGTTATGAATTTTTGGGCTCTCTGAACAGTGGTATCGCCCACGTTCAAATGATGACCCGGCTCCCTGAACAGTTTTGAGCCTGGCAGCTCTTTGAAAAAGCCTCGATTGCATAGTTTTGATTTACAGTAATTATGTGTTTCTTGATGATTTCTGTGTTTCATAACCTTTATAATCAAGGGGAACAGCTCTAGAAGTTGACCGTATATCTAGTGTTATAAGTCTGGATCATGAACACCAGCGAGAGTTAAACCGGCGTTCATCATAACCCGGCTCGACTTCATGATGAGTTGACAGGTTGGTAACACACGATCAGATACAAGTTGAAAATTTCTGAACCGTGAAAGGAAGATTTATCGACAAAATGAACCGAAGAGTTCCAAGGGTTTATTGCAATTGATGCAGAAAGGCGATTTCAAACATCCAGTCCGGTTTAAGGTATTTTGGTTACATACAATTTCAGGTATCGCAGTTATTTGTTAAGGATATGCTTATTAGTTATATCAAGAGAACAAGTTAATCCGTCCAGTGGTACAACCACTAGGGCATATTTTTGAAATTTTTTATGGACAGAACAAGAAAACCGCATCAATCAACAAGTCAGTGAACGAGTACTTCATAATGATCAAAAGCCGGATCACAGTGCATTCAATGTCAGCTAAACCTATTACAAGGCATGGAAGCCGAATAGTTGGAAGCATTGTTTACGGAATAACAATTATGGTTACAACGATAACATTCAAGATTCAGCTTCTCCTTGCCGGGACGATTGGCCACCATCGTGTTCCGGAACATCCTCCTCCTCGTGAAGCGGCGGGAAATCTGGTGCACGCCAATCGATCTTGGCCAAGGCACGGAAGTATACTTCATCGTTAATCAAATCAGCAGGATCAATGTCAGGAGCAAAAGTGTGAGGACGAACCGGCGGAGTTAAATTTGCAACATCATAAACCGGTCGTTCCACCCGATCGTTTTGCAAGTCATATGCTGGATGGTATCGAGACAAGTCAGCTTCCACCGCAATTTTGCTAGCAAGTGGACGCATTTCCTTTGTCAGAACGTACAGATCCTTTTCACCAAAGGCTGAACCATCTTCCTTGGTGTCAGGAAATCCGGTTAACACTTCCGCCGGATCAATCTCTGGAACCCAAGCTTTTGCCCTTGTAAGGGCCAGAAGAGCACCTCCTCGAGCAGCCGATTTTTTCACCTCTTCAAGACGAGCTGGCAGAATGGACAAACTGTTCAAAGTAGTCTTGATGGTCGAAGGAGCCGGTTTACCATAGGAGGTAGCGCTGATAATCCTTTGCGCTCCAGAATATAGTTGCTCCACCAAGGAATAGCAGGCCTTCAGTTTCTTCCGTACATCATCCCCAAGATGGGAGACACGGCGTCCTACATACAACAAGAAAAGTTAAACCGGGATAAATCACAGGTCGCAAAAATAACAGACAAGGATTCAGGTTATGTTTACCAAAGATAGCAGAGGTCATCAAATCAATCTGGCGTTTTAACCCGGTTAATTCTTCAGTAACCGGGTTGAGTGCTCCTTCGGCATCTTGAATACGTTTTTCAAGATCTTTCTTCTGGGCTTCAAAAGCAGTCCGTTCCTCATCAAAGAACCTCTTCAAGTCTTCAGCAGTTTTTAAACTTACTTGAAGGTCTTTCTTCGCCTTTAAAGCGGCTTTTTCAGTTTCGATAAGCCGGCTTCGAAGTTCACTATTCTCCACAGCATTCCGGTTCAGCTCAGCCTGTAAACAAAGTTCAAACACAAGGTTAGAAGTTACAAGTCTCAAGCACACAACCAAGTTGTCTACTTGACACTTGGGGGCTAATGGCAGTTGAAGCAACACAATAAAGACAATTTTGCAAAGTCTCAAGCACACAACTAAGTTGTCTACTTGACACTTGGGGGCTAATGGCAGTTGAAGTAATGCATCAGAGACAATTTTGAAACTACAAGTATCAAATACATAACCAAAGTTATCTACTTGATACTTGGGGGCTAATGTATGGGTCAGCAGTTCAAACCTACAAAAGTTCCGGATCACCTCCTATAAAGCAGATAAACCGGAACTTGGGGGCTGCTATAAGGTAAAGATGCATTGAAAAAGCAAAGTCAGAACAGGAAAATTTACCTCGTATTTTTCTCTCATGAGGTTCACCAGGCTGGCTTCATAGTCACGGCTGCTGTGGAGCCGGTTCAGATATCCGGAATAAATGTCCTGGGCACTCAGGCTCGAAAGGCTGGATATATCCGCGCTTAATTTCCCCTTTTCCTGAGTTACCTTCTCCGCTTTGGCAGTGTGTTTTGCTAAAACGGTGGGTTTGGCTGGCGCAACGTAAGCAGCGCCAGTAACCACAACGTCAGGGGAAGAAGGTGCATTGGGAGGAGTAATCTCAGCTTGAGCCGGATCAGAAGAACCCGGAGTAACTTGAGGAGAACTAACCCGGGCTGGACTTGGTGGATCTTGGGCAGCATCAGTCGCAGGAGTATCAAGAACAGGCTCTTGAACCGGAGTGATAGGAGTGCTTTCAGGAGGAACAGTTGCTGACGGTTCAATTACCGGTTCATTGGCAGAAGGATCAACTGCAGGCTTATTCGCCTTGGGCTTCTTGCTAGGTTTCGGCTTACTGGACAAATAAGCAAAATGAGTTAGCATTATAAAGGAAGGAACGTCATAAACCGGAATGGTGAAGAGAATTACCCCGGGACGGTCTTCAGAGGGGGTAGTTGCGTAGCGGTTGATTCGCCGGACGAGGACAGTGGAGTTTCCTGATAATCAGGATCAGTCGGTTTAAGTGGTTTTCGGATAAGACCGGCCTTGGGATGAAGAAGGGTTGGAGAGAGTATCACCTCAGCACGGCGTTTCCGAGCCGGAGTTAAAGGGATTCCAGAGGATTCCACTGCTAAACCGGAATGGCGAGTGGTCCGGCGCAAGGCTTCATGCTGTTGTTTCTTCAAATCAAAATTAGGATCCAACTTAGCATAAGGATGAGAAAACTGATATTTTCTAACAGTCCGACGGCTTTTCTGAGGAGGAGGTTCTGAATCAGAAGAAATAAGGGTTACCTCAATCTCAGCCGGGTTATCACCTTCCAGGGGATCCTGTGAGAGGGTATCATTAGATATGTTAACAAGTACATAATGGCAAAATATAAACCGGAGCAAAGTGTACCTCGGACTCCGGATCATCGTCCTCAGAAGGAGAACCGGCGTCAACGACTGCCTTCCTTTTCTTATTGGCAGGAGTTTTACGGCGAGTTTGCTTTGCCGGTTTGTCCTGAAGTTTTCTCCTCCAGAAGGGGTCATCAGCCTAAATGAAAAAGCAAAGGCAAGTGAAAGACGGTTCAAAATGGACGGTTCATAAGGTACGGGTTAAGGAAAACTTACATCAGGCTGTTTGTTCTTTTTAAAATATGGGGCCAAGCCAACCTTGGAACAGTCTGTTAAGGCGGGGTTGACGATCTTTTTGGCAGACTCTATCACCTCCGATTCAGAAAGTTCCTCTTTAGTAAACCTCAGTGGGTCTTCCGGTTTACCCGAATATTTATACATCAGCTTCGGGCGCCGGCTTAAGGGGAGAATGCTCCATGATAACCAGCAGCGAAGGAAATCGGTTCCAAGCAGTCCATTAGCTATGAAAGCTCTCAGCTTGGAAAGTTGAGGTGAAAATTGGATCCGTTCAGTAGCAGTTAACCGCTGCGGCAGAGGATGATTTGCCGGGATACGAGTCTCACGATAACCCGGCAACGGATTTTCACCTTCAGGAGATGTGTCTATGCAATAAAACCAAGACTTGTTCCAGTCCTTGGGGTGAGTGTGTAAAGAGGCGTGCGGAAAAACTGCATCCCTCCTTTTCTGAATACTGATACCGCCAAGTTCTTGGTGAGGCCCACTAGTGAACTCAGTGCGCCGGTTCGCATGGAAGAAATCCCGGAATAAATCAACTGAAGTCTCTTCTTGCAGATACACTTCAGAAAAAACTTGAAAGTCACAAATATTGGAAACGGAGTTTGGCCCGATGTCTTGTGGATGCAGTTGGAAGGTGGCAAGGACGTCCCGGAAAAATTTTGAACCGGGGGGAGAGAAACCCCTGGAGATATGATCCATAAATACTATAACCTCCCCGGACCTGGGAGCAGGAGGGCACTCGTTACCCGGAGCACGCCATTTTAATTCGGCCCGAGACCCTAAGGTGCCAATGCTCGACAGTTTGACTAAGTCTTCCTCAGTCACGACGGAACGGACCCAATCGCATGAAACATACTGCTTAGCAGTCATTTGAACAAAGTGCTGAAGAAGAGAAGGTACAGAACAAATTATGAACGTACAGATGATCTGGGACCTATATATATATTGTGCAAGAAAGGGAGTTAAGAACTATCTGGCAAAGTTAAACCGGCAATCATAAATACAAGATATATCATTTCCGGTTTAAAATGGCAGTTGAAGAGAAATAGTCAAGTCATTGCATCAGTTTACATCAGCTCCGGTTTATGACATGACAATATAAACCGGAACATACTTAGTGGATCTATCGAGGAGAAAAACAGGTTTTCAATGCATTGTTAAGAAGGAATAGATCTGAGCATAAGGAGATAAAGAAACGAAAATTGCACGGAAAATCTACAGAGGTCCAATTCAGGGGAGATAAGTTTACAAGATGTACATAGAAAGAAGACCTAAAGCAGGCAACAGCAGAAATAAAAATGGCAAGATTTAAAGTACCTGACGCATCTACAGCAAGATCAGAAAGGTAAAGATATTACGGAGTTGCAGGTTTCAGAGAAAGAACAATATGAAGCTCGCGGAGAACTCTAATGGCGGAACGCATAAAACTACAAGGTCACTATGACGAAGATCTAATCTGATGTTAAGTGAGACCTACAGTCTAAGGTTTAAAGGGTTACGAGATTCCTATGGTATAAGTATTTACAGAAGAACGGAGCTTCATCGGGAGCCCTAATGGCGGAAGAACACGGGCGAAGCAATGGCGAATATGGTAAGATCTACAGTGAGGAGGAAGAACATACCAGGGACAGTGAGAATCGGCGGCGGAGAAAATCTGGTCAAGGCTCAGGTTGATGCAGCGGCCGGTCGAGGACGGAAGATCCGGTGGTCGTCGGCGGTGTTCTCGAGCTCAGGCAGCAATGGAGTTCTTGTGGGTCAGGAGGAGAAAGGAGGAAGAAGACGCGAGAAAAGATAATGAATGGAGCAGGGCGGCATTTATAGCCAAAGGTCAGGTCTGAAACGGCAGGCGCGAAAACCGAGGAGACAGAAATCGAATAAAGATCCCGTGATGCCTCGATCTTCGGGATAACCCTTAAAATACGCTACAGTACAGCTCACAGCGTTAAATGCGGAGATGATGTCATTGTCAGACTTTAATGATTTCGGAGGATGACGTCAGAGCCGGTTTACAAAAGATGAAGACGGAAGAGAAATTGCAGAGGACGATGAAGATTGATATGAACAAGTTCAAATCATTCTGGGGCCTAATGTCAGGGATATGGTAAATAGGTATAAACCGGATATTGTAAACCGGCTTAGTATATTGTGTTTGGTTTATTATTAGTAGAGATTACGGCCCGTGAGATTTCAAGGCCCATGTATAGAAATACGGTTTGTAAACCGCTAAAAGGATGTAACTTGAGAAATAAGAAAGGAAGAGCAGAGACCGAGGCGGACACGATTATGAGCCGGCCTCGGGATTCTGTAAACCGGACCAGGCGTCACCTCTATATAAAGGGACGACCCGGCACCGGTTCAAGGACAAGCAACAATCGATCCGTCGAGACGCAGGCAAGCGATTCCGCTCCCTGTAAACCGACGCCCAAGCAATACCAAACCAACTAGACGTAGGCTTTTACCTTCTCAAAGGGGCCGAACTAGTATAAAATCCTTTGTGTCCTTTGTATGCCATGAACCCTTTCAAGCTAACCCGTGCGATGGTTCCATCATCAAGTCCGTTAAACCGGACATCTGCCGTGTTATTTCCATGACAGATACCATTTGGACATGCCAAAGTGGTACTTCCTTCACAAAGTGTTTTTTTGAACAGAATAGGAAAATGAATATTTTTGAATTATTTTTGAACTAGGGAAGGAAGGTTTTTTTACATATTTGACGAAGATATGACCCAAAGAATTTATGAGATTTTTTGGGGAATTTTGGGAATGACAGAAATATAGGTTGCTTCACAACCTAGGGCAAAAACTGCCACATGGACATGACACATAGGCAAAACTGATGAGGTGGCACCTAGTCGTAGCAACCCACCACAATTTACAAGGTTATGACCATCTATATTGGTCATGATCAGCTAGAAATAAGGCAGCGAACCAGTGCTATCTGCTTTATGACCATTTCGTGTAAGGAAATTATGACCTTTCTGAGCAAAATGGTCGTTATAGTTTAGGGTTTGGAGCCCCCCGAACAGCTTTTGACCAATTGGTCTGAAATGGTCATAGATCTATGACCAATTCTTCCAGGGTCACTAACAAAAGGTCATAAGTTGACATATTTCTTGTAGTGGGTCGTGGTTGCGTCAGATCCGGCGTAGGGATGGTGGAGCGGCACGGAAGGTGCCGCGGCCGCGTCGGATCCGGTGTAGGCAGGGTGAGGGAGAAAGAAGGTGGGGAGGCATGTGGTGGAGGAGTAGGGCACCGCGGTGGTGGTGGTGGTCGGCGGGGCTGGGGGAGGGGAGGGGCGGCGGCGATCTAGGCCGCTCCCGCGGTAGAAGGTAGAGAGGGGAGGGTCGGCGGCACTCCAGCCGCTCCCGCGGTAGAAGGTGCGGAGGGGAGGGGCGGTGGCGTTCGGGTGAGGGTGTTATGAGAATAAGCTTTTTTGTTAGGAGAATAAGGTCTTAAGGGGTGTTATGAGAATAGACCCACCCTATATATATATATATATATATATATATATATATATATATATTGTCATATGATTCTTATGATAAAGTAACAATTCATTCACAATATCAAGCATGGATCATAAACTTCATTGAAAACTAACAAACTTTGATCTCGGTCATTGAAGCAATTGCAATTTATCGTAACATCGGAAAGAGTCAATATAAGAGCTTTTCAGCAAGTCTACATACTCAACTATCATATAGTCTTTCAGAATTTCTCACACTCACGCAATACTTTTGGTTATGGAGTTTTAATCGGACAGAGAGAAAGATAGGGGCTTATGGTGTTGCCTCTCAACCTTTTACCTCAAGGGTAATGTCAACATTAATAGACCATGAAAACTTACATCCAAGTTGGTATATATGTCAGGATCTTTCCAACAGAGTGTGCTTGCCAAAGGATAAAATGTAAAAAAAAAGGTGAATTTCACCTTAACTCTTATAAGGCAAGAATAATAGATAGGCCCTTCGCAGAGGGAAGCAGAAGTTGTCATGTGTTTTTATGGTTGGATGCACAAAGTCTTAGCATAGAATAACATCACTTTATATTGCCACTTGTGATAAGGACCTTTATTATGAAGTCCGTCGCTTTTATTACTTCCATATCACAAGATCGTATAAAGCTAATTTCCTCCACACTAATAAATCATACATATTTTAGCGGGTTTGCAACATGACAACTTACTTGGAAGGATCTTTCTCAATCCATAGGTAGGTATGGTGGACTCTCATGGAAAAACTGGGTTTAAGGATATATGGAGCACAAGTAGTATCTCTACTTAGTGCGAGGAGTTTTTGGCTAGCATGAGGGGGAAAGGCAAGTTCAATATGTTGGATGATCCATGACAATATACTTAATTTCGGATATAAGAAAACATAACCCATTATGTTGTGTTTCTTGTCCAACATCAACTCTTTAGCATGTCATATTTTAATGAGTGCTCACAATCATAAAAGATGTCCAAGATAGTATATTTGTATGTGAAGCTTCTCTTCTTTTGTTACTTCCTATTAATTGCAACGATGACCAAAACTATGTTTGTCAACTCCCAACAACTTTTATTTATCATACTCTTATATGTGAAGTCATTACTTCCCACAAGATCAATATGATCTCTTTGATACTTTGCATATTTTCTTTCTTTTTATCATGACCCAAGTGAGGAAGTCAAGCCCTGGACTCAACACTAATATTTATTATATAACTCATGGACTCGATTACAAAGGGTAAAGATCATAAAGCAAAAGCTCGCAACTAGATCATGCTAACTTTATTCTACTAGATCAAGATACTACCAAAAGGATCGAACTAAGAAAAACGGTAAAGATAGGAGTGATGGTGATACGATACCGGGGTCACTCCCCCAAGCTTGGCAGTTGCCAAGGGGAGTGCCCATACCCATATGATTATGTATCCTTCTTCGGGGGTGGTGATGATGGAGTTGAAAGTAGTGACGCCGGATCATCATATATCGAGCGTAGGAGATCCTCCAGCTTGCGGATAATACCTTTGAGTGCAGCTATGTAATCCTTCAACAAAATATTTTCACTTGTGAGATGCTTGTTTCGAATTTGAGCTAACTCAATCATCCTGAAAGCTTCAATCTCAGTTGAGGTAAAGAGATTGGGAAGAGATTTAGGGGTGTCTTCTTCTCCCGATGCCGAAGCCGGATCTCCCACCTCCTTCTTGATCTTCTTCTCCTTGTGGGTCTCCTCGAGTCCTTCCCTCTTATGATCTATCTTCATTAGCCAAGCATCGTTGCCTTCATTGTTGGAGGAGGGAGATGACATGGTGCCAGGCTTCGCAAACCCTAGCAGAAAACAGCTCGAAACAAGAACATAGGATTTTTGCGTGATACACAGGTCAAAACCTTCGGGAGTATATATAATGAATTTTTACCGACCAAAATGAGTAACATACAAGAAATCGGAGTCCGAGAGGCACACGAGCTGCCCACGAGGCAGGGGGGCGCGCCCAGGGAAGGGGGGCGCACCCTCCACCCTCGTGGACGGCTCGTGTCTCTTCCGAACTGCTACTTATTTTTCTATTTTTCTAAATATTCCAAAACAGAGAAAAATTGCCTTTAGAACTATTTTGGAGTCGGTTTACTTACCGTATCACATACCTCTTCCTTTTCGGAGGCTGAATCATTCTACAAAGTGTCCCTCATGTATTCCTCCGGGGTTACGGTTTCAATAACATTGGTTTCAATATTTATAGGATTACCTGAGATATAATGTTTGATTATTTGACCGTTCACCACCTTTGGATTTGTGCCTTCGCAGTTGTTGATTTATATGGCACTGGAACGATAGACCTCCTCGATAACGTAAGGTCCTTCCCACTTAGAGAGAAGCTTTCTTGCAAAAAATCTTAAACAAGGGTTGTATAGCAAGACATAATCACCTATGTTAAACTCACGCTTTTGTATCCTTTTGTCATGCCATCTTTTAACTTTTTCTTTAAACAGCTTGCCATTCTTATAGGCCTGGGTTCTCCATTCATCAAGACAGCTAATGTCAAATAACCTCTTCTCACCGGCAAGTTTTAAATCATAATTGAGCTCTTTAATAGCCCAATATGTCTTATGTTCTAGCTCAAGAGGTAAGTGACAAGCTTTTCCATATACCATCTTATATGGAGACATACCCATAGGATTTTTGTATGCAGTTCTATAGGCCCATAATGCATCATCAAGTTTCTTAGACCAATTCTTACTAGACCTATTAACTGTCTTTTGCAAAATTAATTTCAACTCTCTATTACTTAGTTCTACTTGACAACTAGTCTGTGGGTGATAAGGGGATGCAATTCTACGATTCACATCATATTTTGCAAGCATTTTACGGAAAGCACCATGAATAAAGTGTGAACCACCATCAGTCATTAAGTATCTAGGGACTCCAAACCTCGGGAAAATAACTTCTTTAAGCATCTTAATAGAGGTGTTATGATCAGCACTACTAGTTGGAATAGCTTCTACCCACTTAGTAACGTAATCAACAACAACTAAAATATGTGCGTACCCATTAGAGGCAGGAAACGATCCCATATAATCAAAGCCCCAAACATCAAATGGTTCAATAACAAGAGAATAATTCATAGGCATTTCTTGACATCTACTGATATTACCAATTCTTTTACATCCATCACAAGATAAGACAAACTTACGGGCATCCTTGAAGAGAGTAGGCCAATAAAAACCGGATTGCAATACCTTATGTGCAGTTCTATCTCCCGCATGGTGTCCTCCATAAGCTTCGGAGTGGCACTTGCGTAGGATCTGTTCCTATTCATGCTCAGGTACACAACGCCTAATAATACCATCTACTCCTTCTTTATAAAGATGTGGGTCATCCCAGAAGTAATGTCTCAAATCATAGAAGAACTTTTTCTTTTGCTGGTATGTGAAGCTAGGAGGTATAAACTTAGCAACAATATAATTAGCATAATCAACATACCAAGGGGCAGCACGAGAAGTCAAATTCTTGCAGCAAGAGAACCCATCTAATAAGTCTAGGTTTAGCATCTTTCTTTTCCATAAGGTATTTGATAGCAGCATGATCAGTGTGAATAGTTACTTTAGAATCAACAATATAGGGTCTAAACTTATCACAAGCAAATACAACTGCTAAAAATTCTTTCTTAGTAGTAGCATAATTTCTTTGGGCATTGTCTAGAGTTTTACTAGCATACTTGATAACATTCAATTTCTTATCAACTCTTTGCCCTAAAACAGCACCTACAACATAATCACTAGCATCGCACATAATCTCAAAGGGTAAATTCCAATCAGGAGGCTGGACAATAGGTGTAGAGATCAATGATTTCTTAAGTATTTCAAATGCCTCTAGACAATCATCATCAAAGACAAAAGGGATATCCTTTTGTAAGAGATTAGTCAGAGGCCTGGAGATTTTGGAGAAGTCCTTAATGGACCTCCTATAAAACCCGTCATGACCAAGGAAACTTCATATACCTTTGATGTCCTTAGGGCATGGCATCTTTTCAGTAGCATGCACCTTAGCTTTGTCAACTTCAATACCTCTTTCAGAAATTTTATGTCCCAAGACAATGCCTTCATTAACCTTTAAGTGGCACTTCTCCCAATTAAAAAGAAGATTAGTATCTTCACATCTCTGCAAAACTTGATCAAGGTTGCTTAAGCAATCATCAAAAGAAGTTCCGTAAACGAAGAAATCATCCATTAAAACCTCAACAATCTTTTCACAAAAATCAGAGAATATAGCCATCACGCATTCTTTGAAAGGTAGCAGGTGCATTACATAAACCAAAAGGCATACATCTATAAGCAAAGGTACCGAAAGGGCAAGTAAAAGTGGTATTTTCTTGATCCCCTTTTTACACGGTGATACGTCCAAAACGTATCTATAATTTCTGCTTGCTCCATGCCACTTTTGGGTGATATTGCTATGATATTCATACACTTCCATACACTTTTGATCATATTTGGACTAACATACTAATCCAGTGCACCCCAGTGCCAGTTTCTGTTTCGGCTGTTTTTGTATTTCAGGTTTTCACGTTTCGAGAACTGCCCAGAAAAATCCAGAAAAAATATATAAAAAATCAGCGATCCGGAAACAACACTGCGTCCGAAGGGCAGCCTGGGGGGGCCACCAGGGCTCCAGGCGCCCTGGCGGCGCGCCCCCCCTGGGCCGCGCCAGGGGGGCGCCTGGGCCCCCCGAGGCTCCCCCGATGCCCTACTTTGGCATATATTTAAAGGACCTTCCGAAACCCTCAGATGAGAACTTCTTTTCGCGATCCCATCTCTGTTCCGCCGCCGCCGCCGCTTCCAAGATCGGGAGCACCAGGAGAACTCTTCCCGGCACCCTGCCGGAGGGGAGGATCACCACCGGGAGCTTCTCCACCACCATGGACGCCTCCCGGATGACTCGTGAGTAGTCTCCCTTGGACCATGAGTCCATGACCAGTAGCTATGTGATGTTCTCCTCCCGTTCTTGTGCTTCACTAATTAGTCCTCGTGAGCTGCCCAACATGATTGAGGCACCTATGTAATCATTATGCTGTTGCTATGTTGAGTTTGATGGGATCCGATGGATTATGAGATTATGTTCAGATTGATCTTGAGTAATATATTTGATTCACCTCTTTTATATTTTAGTTCATAAGTAATTCTTGCATGTTCTCCGTTGTTATTTATTGCTTTGGCCGAGTATAGGTAGTGACTCCAAGAGGGAACGTTATGCTTGATTGTGGGTTCATGCCCCTCGATGACTAGCTTGAGTGACAGAAACATGAGTCTAGGGGATGTGCTGTTGCCACAAGGGGGAAAACAACGGTGCTTGTGCCCGCGGGTGCAAGGATTGTTTACTTTACGCAAAGTTCTTTTAATGCAGTTGTCTGTTGCATTGAGTTTACACTATGGGTGGGACTCGCAACTTAATACCAGCGAGATGTTCTGGATAGATATCTCAAGGTGGATGATTAGTAGTAGGCATTGATGGATTTCGGTCTACTTACTTTGGTGTACCGCCCATGCTTTGAACCTGAACCTTTCTTGCAATGTAGTCAGCATAGGTTTGCGTTCGTGGTCCTGTCAATTGCCCAGCTGTAATTTGTTTACCTCACATAGCTGTTTTATCGTCTTTTGGGAGAGAGACATCACTAGTGAACATCATGAGACTCCGGTCCATATTACCATCATTGATCACATCCGCTATTTACTTTCCGTTATTATTTACTATTGCAAAACACTATCTATCACTACTATCATTGCTTTTAACCCTTTGTGAACTACAAGGCCGGAGGGATTGACAACCTCTCTGTACTCGTTGGGAGCAAAGTTATTTGTATCTGTGTGCAGGTCCACGTTGATTGCTACTAATCTAGCGCCGTAGCAATTGACACCTACTTGTTGAACCTAGGAGTCTCTGGGGATTCGATCCTTGGCATCTTTGCTAAGGGAAAACACTTCTACAATACTGCATCTTACACCTTCCACTTGGGGTAACCAACGAGGGGTTCGAGGCCCATCAAGGAGTATTTTCTGGCGCTGTTGCCGGGGACTCCACTCTTCAGGATAGGGGAGTTGCATGCTATCTTTTACCTTTGCTTTTTAGTCTTGTTAGTTTACCTTCCATTTTTGCTTTAGTTCCTTTTTATCGAAAATCACAAAAATAGTTATCTTGCTTGCTTGCTACTATGGGTTCCACCGAGAATACCAAGTTGTGTGACTTCACTAGTCACAACAATGATGACTTTATCAGCACACCTATCACTACACCTGCCACTTCAGCACCTTCATATGAAATTAAACCTGCTTTACTGAACTTAGTCATGAGAGAACAATTCTCTGGTGCTGGAGATGATGCTGCTTTACACTTGAACAACTTTGTAGAACTTTGTGATATGCAAAAGTACCAAGAAATAGATGGTAATATTGTTAAGCTTAAGCTTTTTCCTTTCTCCTTGAGAGGAGGAGCTAAAATTTGGTTTCAGTCTTTGCCTAGAAATAGCATAGATTCATGGGACAAGTGCAAAGATGCTTTTATCAGAAAATACTATCCACCTTCTAAAATTATCCAACTTAGTAGTAACATAATGAATTTTAAACAATTGGATAATGAACACGTTGCCCAAGCTTGGGAACGTATGAAGTCTCTTATCAAGAACTGCCCTACTCACGGTTTGACTACTTGGATGGTTATCCAAACTTTTTATGCAGGCTTGAACTTTACCTCGTGGAACTTGTTAGATTCGGCCGCGGGAGGAACTTTTATGTCAACTACACTTGGTGCTGCCACAAAGCTTCTCGATGAGATGATGACCAACTATTCCCAATGGCACACCGAACGCGCTCCAACAGGTAGGAAGGTAAACTCTGTCGAGGAGATTTCCTCCCTTAATGAAAAAGTTGACTTGATCATGTCTCTACTTTCGAAGCAATCTACTGTTGATCCTCGTGATGTTCCTTTAAATTCTTTGATTGCTCAAGAACAAGTAGATGTTAACTTTATCTCTAGAAATAATTTCAATAACAATGCTTATAGGAGTAACTTTGGTAACAATCCTAGACCGTTCCCCTCTAACTCTTATGGGAACAACAATGCTTATCCTAGTACCAAGAACTCCAATACTGAACTAGAGACCATGCTTAGAGATTTCATTACTACCCAAAAAGCCTTTAACAAGAATGTAGAAGAGAAACTACATAAACTAGATGATCTTTCTTTTAAGGTAGACCACTTAGCCAATGAGGTAAAATTGCTAAAAAATTGAAACTTCTCCTCTTAAGGAGAGGGAAGTCATCCCTATTAATGCTACTCAAGTACAAATTAATGAAAACATTAGGATGATGGCTAAGCTTAAAGAGAGATGGGCTAGAGAAAGGGAGGAAGAGGAAAGAATTAAGAGCCTTCCTACCCACCACACTGTTGCTACTATCCAAGTTATTGAGGATGTTCACACTCTTAGCACCCAATGTACTCCTGGTCCCAATGGACCTATTAATGGTGATGCTATGACTTTAGAAGCTACCAAACAAGTGAACCTTAAGGACACCACTACCACTTTACTTGATGCTCGTGACCTTGATTTTGATAATTGCACTCTTACCGAAGTTATTGATTTCCTTCACAAGATGTCTAGAGATCCCCGCACTAGCACGCTTAACCTTGCCTTCACAGAGCATATCACTAATGCTCTCATCAAAGCTAGGGAGGAGAAACTTAGAGCAGAAGCCTCCATACCTAGAAAGCTAGAAGATGGTTGGGATCCTATGATAAAAATTAATTTGAATGACTTCTCTTGTTATGCATTATGTGATGTTGGTGCTAGTACCTCTGTTATGCCCAGAAGAATATATGATATGCTTAAATTGAAACCTTATGATTCTTGTTCTTTTGATGTTCGCCTCGTTGATTCTTCCATAAAGAAACCCTTGGGGAGGATCGACGATGTTCTTATTGTTGTCAATGATAATTATGTTCCCGTTGATTTCACTATTATGGATATTGAATGTGATCCTTCATGTCCAATTATTTTGGGACGTCCCTTTTTGCGCACCGTTGGTGCTGTCATTGACATGAAAGAGGGTAATATAAAATTTCAGTTTCCTCTCAAGAAAGGTATGGAACACTTCCCTCGTAAGAAGATCAAGTTACCTTTTGAGTCCGTTGTACGGGCTAGCTATTCTTTTACTCTTGATAAAACTTGATCTATGCATTATGCCTAGCTTAAAGGCATAAAAGAAAGCGCTTTTGGGAGGCAGCCCACATGAATAAATTTTTTGCTTTTGTTGTGTCTTGATGTTTTTTACTGCTGTAGCATCATCATTGTATCTTTGCTTTTCATATTTGTGCCAAGTATAGCCTCCGATTGCTAGAAAGTTCAAAAGTTGTGAGGTGCTGTCCAGGAAACAGATTTTGTCCTTGGATAGAAAACTTCGTATAAAATCACCAGATCATCTTTTTGGTCTGAATTTTTTCGACAGCGTTCTCTATATAATTTTCTTTCGTGCGTCAGTTCTGAGTTTTTTGATTTGAGTTGCAGAAGTATCCCGAACAGATCAATTACTACATGCTGTTCTGTTTTTCACAGATTCTGTCCTGTTTTGCCTTTCCCTCACTTTGCAAATCAAGAACTTGTTTTTTTTCTTTGCAAAAACCTTTTGGCAATCTTGAGAAACAGTAGAACTTCAAGAATATCCTTATTTCCAGCAAGGTATAATTATTTTATTAAGGGTACTAACCTCGCTAATCAGATTATGATGAGTTATGTATGAAGGGAGTTTTCAAGTGTGCGAGGGAAGATGATAAAAAGATTCAGGAGTGTCAAGCGCTCAAGCTTGGGGATGCCCCCGTACACCCCCAAGAAATATTCAAGGAGACTCAAGCGTCTAAGCTTGGGGATGCCCCCGTGCATCCCCTTCTCCATCAACATTATCAGTTCGTCTTTCGTTCCACTATATTTTAATCACTTCATGTGTTATGTGCTATGCTTGGAGCGTCTTGCTTTTAGTCTTCTTTTTAGTTTTTCATAACGAGTCGGAATCCAGCATTCCTTTATGTGGGAGAGAAACACGCTCCACTTCTACCTAGAACATAACATAGAATTTTCATGTCTATCTATGCTGTGTGTGTTCTTTGTCTTTTAATAGCTACTATCGTGCTCTGCTCTTAGTATTCATGCTTATCTTTTCAAAGAGCTTTTGTTTAGTTGGTTGCTTGAACTCTCTTTAATTACCATGCTCACCTTATTAAGAGAGTTTGCTTCCATTGCATTGGTTAATGTGTCTATGATAAAGATGCTACTTGCATAATGGTGCTTAGTAGTTCAGGTTTTCTTATGGTTAATCTCAAATAGCTGGGGGGTTCCCAATGTGTTATTGGAGTACCAACTTGATTTGTTTGCCTATGATATGGTATGGTTTAATAATATCTTCCTTCGAGAATTTATTTTGATTGACTTGGCGTATGCTCACGCATATTTAAGACTGTAAAGAAAGTCTGTCAAGCCTTGATGATCTTTTGTTTCTGAGTAGCGATATAACTACCATGCCTGATTCAATATTGCTTTGTCGCTCTGCATGATTATGACCGTCATTGCTCTCTTAGTTGGTCGCTCCCAGTCCTTTTGCTAACCTCCACCTGTACTAAGCATACTAACCATGCAATACATAGCTCATGGGATAGTAGCCTAAAAACTATTGTGGTAAAGAATATGTTGCCTATGTATCTTATTCCTTATAAGTTGCTTGCTGAGCGGTAACCATGTTTCTGGGGACGCCATCAACTGTCACACTTTTGTTGAATATCATGTGAGTTGTTATGCATGTTCGTCTTGTCCGAAGTAAGGGTGATTTGCCGTGGGCTGAATAACTATGCATATTGTTAGAGAAGAACATTGGGCCGCCAACCAAAGCCATGCATCATGGTGGAAGTTTTAGCTTGGACCTTAATCCTCAATCTCTTATGAGAACATGCTTATGCATTAAAGAGGAGTCCATCATCTATTTTCTATGTTGTCCCGGTATGGATGTCCTCAAGTTGAGATCTATCAAAAACGAGAAATCAAATGCGATCTATCTCCTTGGACCTTTGTACAGGTGGCATAGAGGTACCCCTTTGTGACACTTGGTTGAAACATATGTAATGCAATGATAACCCATGGAGATCCGAGCTAATTAGGACAAGGTGCGAGCACTATTAGTATTCGATGCATGAGGCTTGCAACTTATAGGATGTTTTATGCATGACACATATGAAGTACTACTACCGTTGACACAATTGCTTCCATGTTTTCAAAATAAAAAGCTCTTGTCGGGGGAAGCTGTCCGCCACGAACACCTATGGGACCGGAGCCCCTTGTCTGTGCGGTACGAGGGCGGAGGGAGCACGAAGAGCAGATCGTAGCGAGCACGCGGGCAGTTTTACCCAGGTTCGGGCCGCGGTAGACGCGTAAAACCCTACTCCTGCTTAGTTGTGTATTGAGTTTGAGAGCTCGGGAGCTTGAGGATGCAGCTACACCGAGCGTGTGAATGATCTAGGTTTCGAACCCCCTCCACGTTGTGCATGGGCCTCCTTTTATAGTGCAAGGGGTCACCGACAGGTGTCAACGTAGGAGAAAGGGGTAAAAACGTAAAAGAGGTGGTAGTTGTAACAGTGCGGGAACAGTGGAGCTACAGTGCGCGAACAGTGGTCTATACCTACTTTGACAGTGGGGGACAAGGGCATTTAATGCCCGTCGCCGTCGACCCCAAAAGCTCCCGCCCTTGCGTCTCCGTCTGCCACGGCGATGGATCCACCACCGTGGAGTGCCACCGTGTCCCCCAGGCTGCACAGCCATCCGCCACGCGTCCATGGATAGGCCCCAGGGCGACGCGTGGGCCGATGAGCTGGAGCGCGGGGACACAGTGCAACCTTCCCGGCAAGCACCTTGCCGGGGCCTTGATCTTGCCGGGCCCGGGAGCTTGCCGCTCCCCGGGCCCTTGTCGGGGCGCGTATAGCGCCGAGGCGTGTCTTCTAGTCTTCCTGGCAAGCCCCTCTTGCCAGGGCCTTGTGCTAGTGGAGCAGTCTTGAGCCTGATACAGCCTTCCCGGCAAGCTCCACTTGCCGGGGTCTCGATCTTCTGTCTTGCATACTTTGTTTTTGAATGGTTTGATAGGGAGCAGGAAGGTCTCCGGCGAGCACGCGGTAAACCCTGCCGCGGGAAGCTGCAACTGCCCGTGCACAAGTTGGGGTACTGAGGTACCCTTACCTTAGTACACCGACAGGAGCCCCCGGGCCTGGGCCACACACGGTGCCGAGCGCTGTTGGGCCAGGCCCAAAACAATGCACGGGCGCCCGCGGCCCGCGGCGCGCCGAATCCACTTCCGTATCCGCCGCATCCCCCCGTAACGGCACGCGTCGATTGCGGCGTCGTGGGATGGGACGTGCCCACGATCTCTTAATGGAAAGGGAGAAACGCCCCCCACTCCCCCATAAAAGCAGAGGCAGCAGGAGCGGTTCCCCACCTTGCGCTTTCATTGCTTCTCCGTCTTCCTCCAGAGATCCCTCTTGCGCCCTGCTTCCACATCTCCGCCGCTGCCGTCTGCATCTCCGGCGTCGCTGAGTTCTTCGTCCCTCTTCTTCCGCCGCGTCCGCCATGGCCCCGAAGACCGACAAGGCGAAGGCGGAGAAGGCCAAGAGGGAGAAGTCGGAGCAAGCGGCGAAGCTCGTCGCGTATCGGAAGCAGCATCTCGTCTTCCCGCCGAGGCTCGGCGCGCGGGAGCTCTGGAACAAGTACTACTTGTTCTGGGCCAAGGAAACCAAGGCGCACCCCCGCACGCGAGCATATCCGGCCGCCGCCAAGGACAGCTACCCCGGCGGGTACTACTTCTTCGCAGCTTTCTTTCACTGCGGTCTTTGCCCTCCTTTCTCAAATTTCTTCTGCGATGTCATGCACACCTACGGCCTCCACCTCCTTGACTTCACCCCCAACGCCGTCCTCACCATGGCGGTTTTCGCACACATGTGCGAAAACTTCATAGGGATACAGCCCAATGTAGCGTTGTTTAGGCACTTTTTCACTCCTAGAGCAGAGGCCGACGCCCCCCTCTCCGGAGGAATTTCTTGGGTTTTCCGTTTGAACAAGAAGGGGTCCTACTTGCCGGGGGAGCTCCGCGGCAAGTGGGAGGAGTGGCGCGCGGAGTGGTGCTGGATTGTCGAGGACGCGCCGCAGCCCTTCACCGCGCCGCGCACAACACCCATCGTGCGCGGCAGGGATTGTAGCGAGCTGGACTCGGACGACATCAAGCTCGACATCGCCCTCGTCCGGATTCTTCGTCTTCGGATCGCCAAGCTGTCCGTCGCAGAGGTGGGCGCAGACTTCCTTCGCCGCCGCATCGCCCCTCTCCAAGACAGGAAGAGGCCGGCCTGGGAGTACGGCGGCCCGGCGGATATAATGAGGCTGCGCCCCGGGCTCAACTTCAACTTCACGACGCTGGAGCTGAAGGGGATGGTCCGGGAACTCTTCAAGTACGACCCGGCACACCCTGAGTGGTTCCGAGCTCCCCGGGGAGTGGTGCCGCTCTGCATCAGCACAGTCCGGGATCGTCTCCTCGCCATGATGCCCGCATGCGATTCGCACGGCGTGGACCGCACGTGGATTGCGCCCAAGCCCATCGACGTCCTTAACTTCTACGACAACCTCGTGGAGGTGGCGAAGAACAAGAATGACATCAAGGAGCACACGCGGGACACCACCGACCAGGAGATTGCCTATATGGCTTCTCGGGCCGAAGAGGCCGCTGCAGCCGCAGCGGCAGGAGATTTCGGGTATACGCCTGACGAGGCGGAGGCTGCGGACGCGTCCTGCCAGGCGGAGGAGGCGGAGATCCGCAGACTGCTGCAGCTCCCTCCCGACGCGCTCGCCGGGGTCCCCTCTCTGAGGCACTCCGGGATCCACGGAATCGCGGCCGAGGCCGCGGCAATGGAGGGTGCCGCCGGAGGGAACAGAGGCGCCGCGAGGAGCGGAGGCGCCAAGGGAAAAGAGGCCGCAGCGCAGGGCGCTGGGCCCAGTGAGCCGGCCGGGGAAGAGGAGGAGGAGGAGGCCGAGGACTCCGGCGGATCTACGGAGCTCTACGCCGACGACCTCTCCTCGTCGGAGAGCTCCCCGCCCCCGGCAAGCCCAAGGCAGTCTCCACCGAAGCGTCTCCGCAAGACGGCGACGGGAGAGAGGGCGCAAGCGCCCCGGCAACAACCAGCTCGCCGGGCAGCTCCCCGGGGGAGCCAAGCCGCGCCAAGGGCGACCGGCGCACCAGCCACAGCAGAGGCGGCCCGCGCGCGGGCCACGACGGAGGCGCCTCGCAGGCCGGCGCCGAGCCGACAGGGGTCTTCTCGGAGCGGAGCAACGGCTCCGCCCGCTCCTCGGGCGCCGGCTACCACAGGGGCTGGGTCTTCGCAGCCCCCAGCCCCAGGGACCACCAAGCGCGCGAGGGAATCTTCGTCTTCCGCTCCTCGCGCCGACGCGCCCCAGGTGGAGTACGACTTCTCCGCCTTGAGCGAGGACGACGAGGAGGATCAGGAGTAAGGATCCAAGATCTTACACCTTCTCGAGTTTTGTCGTGATTATTGTTGATGCTGATTTTGCCTGTTGCTTTGATTTCAGGACCTTGGTTCAGCGCGCGGCGAAGAAGGCCAAGGCGCCCGTGGTCGAGGTCGCGGAAGACTCAGCCGCCGCGGCAACAGGGGACGTGCCGGAGCCGAGTTTGCCGGACCCGAGCGCTGCTCCGAGGAGCAGCCCCCAGCGCAGCCCCCAGCGCAGCCCCCAGCGTAAGTCTGGGGTCTATCCTTCCGTTTGTCGGGGTACGCCTGAGGATTTCGTCTTCTTTCATCATCTTGACGTTTCTTGTCTTTTCTTGCGCAGAGGTGGAGCCACAGCCGCAGGAGCGTCCGGAGGCTGCCCCCGAGGAGCCGCAGGCCCCGCCGTCCCCGCCAAGGCCGAACTCTCCGGCGAGGGAGAGTGCTCCGCCAAGGGCGAGTACTCCGCCAAGGCAGAGTACCCCGCCAAGGGCGAGCAGCCCGGCGAGGGCGGCCACTCCGCCAAGGCAGAGCTCCCCGGCGAGGGAGCCCGCCGCCGAGGACGTCCGCCAAGGTATGTCTTGTAATTTGTCTTCTTGGCTTCGTCTCTTTTTGGATCTTTGCTTGAACTTCTTTTTCTTCTTCTTCTTTTTAGATCCTCCTCCTCCCGAGCCGATGGAGACTGAGGTCGTCAACATCGAGGATGAGGAGGGCGCGCAGGGCGGCGGCGGCGACGTCCCTGTCGCCGAGGACACGGCGAGAGCCGCCGAGCCGGCCGCGCAGGAGACCGCTCCGGCTGCGGACGCAGCGGCCGGGGAGGGGGACGGCGACCGCACCGCCGACCCGGAGGCGGCGGGAGCATCAGGTGCTGCGCCGGCCGCCGACCCTTCCGCCGGCAAGGAGCAGGGCTACTACCTTGAGGCCCCCAACGGCGTCTTCATCCAGATGCCTTGGGGGTCTTCGTCGCGAGCTCCCGCGGAGGGCGAGGCGTTTGATGGAGAAGTCCTCGCCTCCGCGGGCCTGAAGATTGTCGAGGCGCCCGGCGGGAGTGAAGGGCCCGAGGAGGAGAAGCTACTTCACCAGCTCCTGGCCCTTTACCGGGCCAGGCAGGCGAAGCTCGCTTCCCGGGAAGCCCTTGCCGCCAAGGCCGCCGCGGAGATGGAGAAGCGCGCGGCGGAGCTCAGCGCCGCCAACCAGGCGGCACTCCGCGAGGTGGCGGAGGAGCGTGAGCGGCTCGCCGGCGAATATCAAGAATGGGTGCTGGAGAAGGCCGAAGCTGAGGAACAGCAGCGGCTCGCCGGGGTGGAGCTGTCCCGGCGAGAAGGAGAACTCGCGCAGCGGAAGGTCCAGCTCGACTCCCATGAGGAGGACCTTGCCGCTCGCGAGGCGGCCCTTGGCGGGGAATTGAAGGAGGCGAAAGCCGCCGCGGTTGCCGCGGAAAACGCCAAGAAGGAGCTCGCCGCCAAGGTCGTGCAGCTGGAGAAGGCGCTGAAGGTGAGTGCGGAGAAGGTTGCCGCGCTCATCACGGAGCGCGAGAAGGACGCCCACACCAATTCAGAACTCCAGGTGCGTCTTTCTAAGAGGGGCGACGAGTTGAAGGCCGCCAAGGACTCCATCGAGGACTTGGAGTTGAAGGTCACGACACTGAAGGATTCACTCGACGCTGCCCGGGCTCGGGAGACCAAGCTGAAGGAGGAGCTCCGCAAGGAGCGGACCTTGGTGGACAGCGTCAACAAAGCGTCCGAGCTCTTCCGCCATACCATCGAGGTATGGACCGAAGACTTGGTATCTTCTGCGTCCAACATCGACCAGGAGCTGCTGGCGCTGAAAGTTGAACATCTCATCTACTCCCCGGATCCGGATCTCCCGCACAGCGCCAAGCTCAGCCTCTTCTTCAGGGGGATCGCGCCGGCCCTGGCAGGTCTCCGGAATCAAATCCCCGCGCAGCTGGCCGAGGAGTCGCGCCTGCTCTGCGCGGGAACTCTGGAGCGCGTGCTGACGAAGATCGTGTACCGCAATCCGGGCATCAACCTCACCAACGTTCTTCGCAGCTTGCCGGCCGATGCGAACACGGAGGCCCTGAAGGAGCAGGTCGCCCACATCATCGCCAAGGTGGCTAAGATCTCCAGGAAGGAGGGCGACCGCGTAGATTAGGCCTCCATTATCTTTATCTTTTTGTTGCTGCATATGACGTCATGAACTCATTAGTCCATTGTGACAAGTTATCCTTTGTAAGATATTTACCTCATTTTGATCAATCAGTGCAATGTTATCTTCCTTGTCTTAATCCTTGACTTTGTATGTTTTTCACCCTACGCTCCCGGGGAGCTTGCCGGCGAGGGGCCCTTGCCGCGAGCGCTGAGTCCTGGACTCTGAGCAGCCTGCTGGCCAAGGTCTCACCGGCAAGCAACCTCGCCGCGGCTAGTCGCAACGCACTTAGCTTGTTGAGCGTACTCGGAAACGAAACAAGGGCGCGACACTTGTCGCAACTCACTTAAATCGTCGAGCGAACTCGAAAACAAGATAAGGGTGCGGCAAGCTACGGGTAGGTTCCTCCGCGCACAGGTTTTCCATACAAAGTGTGATTGTTCAAGGAAGACAACTAAAATTTAAAATTTGAACTGGTCAAATTCTAACAACTTATCTTTCATGTTTCGCTTGTTTTCCGTTAAGGCTTCTCTTTCTTGAACAGCACTTGGTTCCTCCTCCACCTCCTTCCCCCCCGGCAAACTTGTGCGCGAGGAACGTTCCTTCTGCTTAAGAGGCAAGGAAAAAGGAGAGGGAGACAAGTATGTGGCCTTTCGGCGTGCTAATGCTTACCGGATACTTGAGTGTTGCACCAAATGCCAAAGAAAACATGCAAATAGCAAAGAAAAGCATGCAAAAAGGCAATTGGTGCGAAAAACACAAAGGAAACTTTACTGATGCGCGGGGTCTGCGCCCGGCTTTGTACAAAGGGTTACATGCAACAGCGGCAAAGCTTGTACAAAAGGTGGTTGTCGGAACGGATCACGGCAACCGCGCCTTATGGGTGAAACTTGCGAAGATGCTCTATGTTCCAGGAGTTGCTCACCGGTAAGCCTTCTTCGGTCTCGAGGCGGACAGCGCCGGGCCTCGTAACTTGTCTCACCCGATAAGGGCCTTCCCACTTCGGCGTCAACTTGTTGGAATTCTTGGCGGACTGAACACGCCGAAGAACAAGGTCGCCTTCCTCGAGACTCCGGGCCTTGACCTTGCGGCTATGGTAGCGACGCAAGGCTTGCTGGTATCGAGCAGCTCGTACAGCAGCCTGGAGACGTTCCTCCTCGAGGAGCAATGCATCATCTTGCCGCAATTGCTCTTGCTCGAGCTCATCATAAGCGAGCACTCGAGGAGATCCGTATACGAGTTCCGTGGGGAGAACTGCCTCTGCTCCATAGACTAGAGCAAAGGGTGTCTGTCCGGTGGCTCGACTTGGTGTCGTCCTGATTGACCAAAGAGCCGCCGGTAGCTCCTCTATCCAATTTCTTCCGCACTTGCGCAGCCTGTCAAAGGTCCTTGTCTTGAGTCCGCGCAGCACTTCAGCATTGGCCCTCTCCGCTTGACCGTTGCTCCTCGGGTGGGCAACAGAAGCGAAACAGACCTTGGCGCCAAGGTCTTGGACGTACTGCATGAAGGTGCGACTAGTAAATTGCGTACCGTTGTCGGTGATGATCCTGTTAGGGATTCCGAAACGGCAAACAATCGACCTGAAGAACCTGACTGCTGACTGTGCTGTCACCTTTCTCACGGCTTCCACTTCTGGCCACTTTGTGAACTTGTCGATTGCAACGTACAAGTACTCAAAGCCCCCGACAGCACGGGGGAAGGGGCCGAGGATATCGAGCCCCCAGACCGAGAAGGGCCAGGACAAAGGGATTGTTTGGAGAGCTTGAGCTGGCTGATGAATTTGCTTTGCATGGAACTGGCACGCTTCGCACTTGGTTACTAGTGCAGTTGCATCTTGGAGGGCTTCTTGCCAAAAGAACCCTTGCCGGAAAGCTTTCCCGGCAAGCGCCCTTGCGCCAATATGGTGGCCGCATATGCCTCCGTGGATTTCTGCCAACAGCTTCTGTCCATCTTCTCTGGAAATGCACTTCAACCTGACACCATTGAGTCTTCTTCTGTACAGCTCGTTATCCACGAACTGGTACATATTTGACTGCCTGGTTATCTTCTCTATCTCTTCTGGGTCGTCGGGAAGTTCTCCAGTTTGCAGAAAACGGACTATCTGCTGTGCCCATGCCGGAGCCTGAGGCTCAACGGCAAGGACTAAAGGCTCGAGGGCCGCTGCGGGGACCTCAGCTTCTACGGCAAGAACCTCTGGCTCTGCCGGAGCTGATGGTCCCCCGGCAAGCTCGCCGGGGCGAGGCTTGTCGGGAACACTTGCTTCAACTGTACAAACCCGAGGATCTGCAGGAGCAAACTGTTCCTCAGCGTTGTGGTTGTTGATCTTGGGGACCTTGGCGGCGGTCTCAGGAAGATCCGCCGGCAAGTAGTCGCCGGATACCAACTTTCTCTTCTTTGACTGCCCAATTGATGGTGTAACGGATGGTTGAGTCAGCTTGAGCAAGAAGGTCCCTGGTTCCACAGGTAACTTCATCGAAGCACACTTTGAAAGGCCATCTGCAATCTCATTCTGAGCTCTTGGGACGTGCTCCATTCGCAGACCTTCAAAGTGCTCTTCAAGCTTCCTCACTTCATCTACATAAGCTTCCATCAAAGGGCTCTGGTAACTCTTATTGACTTGTCGGACCACCAACTGAGAGTCTCCCCGCACAATCAGCTTTCTGATCCCAAGTTCGGCCGCAATTCTGAGGCCGGCAAGCAAGCCTTCATACTCAGCAGTGTTGTTTGTCGCTTGCTCCCTGGGAAAGTGCATCTGGATAACATATTTGAGGTGCTCTCCGGTGGGCGCGATGAGTACCACGCCGGCACCGGCGCCTTGCAGCGAGAAGGCTCCATCAAAATACATTATCCATTCACTTGTCGCTTCTTGTACGGGTGTGCTTGTTTCTTGGACTTCTTCATCGGGCGTTGGGGTCCATTCAGCTATAAATTCTGCCAAAGCTCGGCTCTGTATGGTTGAAGTACTTTCAAACTTGAGCCCAAAGCTTGACAGCTCCAGTGCCCACTCAACGATCCTGCCTGTTGCTTCTGGATTGTGCAATATCCTCTTCAACGGAAAGCGAGTGACCACTGTTATCTCATGTGCTTGGAAGTAATGGCGCAGCTTTCTCGAGGCCATGAGGAGGCCGAAAAGCAACTTTTGCACACCAGAGTACCTTGATCTAGCCCCCTGGAGAAGGGAACTCACAAAATACACTGGACGCTGCACCATCTTCTTCCGCACCTCATCCTGTTCCTGCGCAGAGTTATCCTTGTCGGGGCCAGAGCTTGCCGGAGCAGCCCCCTACTTGTCGCTGGATTCGCTTGCCGGTGGTGCTGACTCCTCGTCGGACTCCCTCTCCGCTACTAACGCAGCACTAACCACCTGGTTGGTTGCCGCTAGGTATAGCAACAACTTTTCCTGTGGTTTAGGTGCGACAAGTATAGGAGTGGAGGACAGGTACCATTTCAAATCCTGCAGCGCCGCCTCCGCTTCCGGAGTCCACTTCATGGGACCTGCCTTCTTCAAGATTTTGAAGAAAGGTAGGGCGCGTTCTGCAGACTTTGAAATGAACCTACTGAGGGCAGCCACACAACCTGCGAGCCTTCTGACATCCTTGACGCGCTTCGGGGCCTCTATCTGCTCAATGGCTTTAATCTTGTCGGGGTTGGCTTCAATCCCCCTCTGCGACACAAAGAACCCGAGAAGCTTGCCGGAGGGGACTCCAAAGACGCACTTCTCGGGGTTCAACTTGAGCTGTATCCTGCGCAGGTTCTGAAATGTCTCTTCTAGATCTTGGATCAGGGTATCCTTGCTCTTGCTCTTCACCACGATGTCATCCATGTAAGCCTCTACATTCCTGTGGATCTGTGGCTCAAAAGCAGTGTATACTACCCTTGCAAAGGTTGAGCCTGCATTCTTCAATCCAAATGGCATGCGTATGAAGCAATAAGTGCCACATGGAGTGATAAATGCAGTCTTCTCTTCATCCTCTTTGGTCATGAAAATCTGATGATAGCCTGAATATGCATCAAGAAAACAGAGTAGCTCACATCCGGCAGTGGAGTCAACGATCTGGTCAATGCGCGGCAAAGGGAATGGATCCTTGGGACATGCTTTATTCACATCGGTGAAGTCTATACACAGTCTCCACTTCCCATTGGCCTTGCGCACGACGACTGGGTTTGCCAACCACGTCGGATGGATCACACCTCTAACTAGGCCTGCTGCCTCTAGCTTCTTGATTTCTTCATTGATGAATTCTTGGCGCTCCACGGCTTGCTTCCTCACTTTCTGCTTGATGGGCCGCGCATGAGGACAAACAGCAAGCTTGTGCTCAATTACCTTCCTGGGAACACCGGGGATGTCAGATGGTTGCCAGGCAAACACATCGACATTCGCCCGCAGGAAGGCAACGAGCGCGCTTTCCTATTTGCTGTCAAGCGTAGCACTGATGGTGAAGGTACCACCAGTGCCGTCCTCCTTGGCGGACACCTTCTTGGTTGCCGGAGGAGCGGCCATCCCCTTCTTACACTTGCCGGTGGAGCTCGATGGGACGTCCTCGACGGCAGCGCAGCACTCCGAAGAGGTGCGGTTGCCGGAGTGGGCCCCAGAGCACTTGCCGGACTTGGTCTTCGTCTTCTTCCCCCCGGGAGCTTCAGCGGCAAGTGTGTCCTTCTCTGCCGCGGCTGCCGCATCCCGGTAGATCTTGTCGGCGCAGATAAGCGCATCCTTCTTGTCGCCATGGATAGTGATGACGCTTATCGGCCCCGGCATCTTAAGTACGTTGTAAGCAAAGTGGGAAGCTGCCATGAACTTGGCGAGGGCGGGACGGCCGAGTATTCCATTGTATGGCAATGGAATATCGGCGACGTCGAAAGTGATGCGCTCAGTCCTGAAGTTGAGCTCCCCGCCAAAGGTCACCGGCAGAGTTATCTTCCCCTTGGGCTTGCTCCTTCCCGGGTTGATTCCTTGGAAAGAACCGGTCTCTTCGAGCTCGCCATCTGGAATTTGGAGTTTCTTGATCACAGCAGAGGAGATCAAGTTCAGCCCGGCCCCGCCGTCAACCAACATTTTAGTGACCTTGAGGTTGCGGATGGTGGGTGAGACCAGCATCGGCAAGCACCCGACCGCAGTGGTGCGGTCAGGGTGATCCTCAAGATCAAAAATGATGGGCGTGCTGGACCATTTGAGGAGCCTGCGCGACTCCACGGGCGGCTCTGCTGCATTCACCTCACGCACCCACTGCTTGAGTTGGCGGTGGGAGGTGTGCAGAGAGGCGCCACCGTCGACGCATAGGACCTCCGTGGCCTTCTGGAACTCCTGCTCGCTGTTATCCTCGTCCTCCATGTCTTCATCGTCGTCTTCGTCCTTGTCGCGGCCCCGGGGAGGTCGATCTCCTTGCCGCTGCTTGGCCTTGCCGCGGCGTCCTCCCCGGCCGTTGAACGGCCGCTTCTTGCTTGGTTCTTCCCCGCCACCTTGGGCCTTCTCCTTGTCGCGCCTCTCGTATTCAGCTTTTTGCTGCTCGACGAGGTACTCGACGCGCTTGCAGTTGGAGAGATCGTGGCCTTTGGTGCGGTGTATCTTACAGTATTGCTTGTCGGAGCCGTCCTGCTTGTCGGCTGCCGCTACAGGGGCAGGCTCCTTGCCGGAGCTGCCAGCCTGCGTTTGCTTGGCGGGAGCCTCCTTGCCGGACTTCTCGACGGCAAGCACTTCCTTCTTGCCCTTTCTTCTGTTGTTCCGCCGCCGGCTCTTCTTTGCCGGGGCGGTGTCGTCGCTGTCGCTTCCTTCTGCGCCAGCATCCTCCCCGGGGAGTCTCCTCCCCTCTTCCGCGCGTGCGCACTTGTCAGCTAGAGCATAAAGCTCGCTGACATCCCGAATCTTGGTCATGGCCATCTCTTCACGCATGCGGCGGTTACGCACGTTCTGATGGAACGCGCTGATAACCGCGGCAGGGTGAACGTCGGGGATGTTGTGCTGCACACGGCTGAAGCGTTGGATGTACTTGCGCAGGGTTTCTCCTTCCTTCTGGGCCAGAATGTGGAGATCGCTCTCCTGGCCGTGGGGTTTGTGGCCGCCGGTGAAGGCGCCAACAAACTGGTGGCAAAGGTCGGCCCAAGAAGAGATGGAACCTTCCGGCAAGTGCATAAGCCACGAACGGACGTTCGGCTTAAGCACGAGCGGGAAGTAATTTGCCAAGATCTTCTCGTCGCGCCCCCCGGCAGCTTGCACTGCGATGGTGTAGACGCTGAGGAATTCCGAGGGGTGCGTCTTGCCGTCGTACTTCTCCGGTACGTCGGGTTTAAAATTCTTCATGTTGGGCCACTGGACGCGCCGCAGCTCGTGAGTGAACGCAGGGCAACCTGCCGCGTACGGCAAGTCGCCTGGTTCACCGGGCGCGCGCGCGTCGACAGCGTCCTCAGCCCTCCGGTCTGATTGTCGCCGAGCTTCTCGGCGGCGCTCGATTCTGGTTCGAGCGTCTTCTTGTTGCCGGTCGTCGAGGACCTGGCGCTGGTCCCGACGGGCCCGCGGATCCGACGAGGCTGTGGAGCCATCGTCAGCGTTGTTCCGGCGGGGCGGCGTCTTCTGCTTTCGCTGCGGGGAGTGCGCGCTTGTCGCACCCCCGGCTGTCTTGTTGCCGTCGGCCTTCGTCTTCTCAGCTTGCCGCGGCCGCGAGGCCGACGGCTGCTGTGGAGAATCGTTGTTGGCGAAGGCTATCAGGCTCTGGATGGTGGCCCTCCAGTCTTCGGCCTTGTCTGCCGCTGGAGGGAAGTCGAGGAGCAGTTGCGCCCTTGCGAGCGCTTCTGCTGGAGTGGAGGGGAACGCGGGCAAGCGGTGCGAGGAGCGGGATACACTCGGACTTCTAACGACGTTAGAAGGAGCGGGGTCCCGCGCCGGCGCCTTCGCTTTACTTGTGCCCGGACGGGGGTCCGGGGCGTCCCGCGAGCCTCCGGTTTGGCCTTGGCCCAGCAAACGGATGCCACCTCCTGTGACATGGCGCTGCTGGGTCGTTGTGTGCTGAGAGGGACGCGGCGCGTCCACGGAGACCGAGGTTCGGTCGTCCGTCCTGTTCTTGGATCTGGTGGCGCCGTGTGTGTCCTCACCGGCGACCACCCTTCCGACGGCGTCTCCCCCGCCCACCGTTGGCTCCGGTGGCGGCGGGTGAGACGCGTACGGGCCTCCGACCTCCGAAGGCTTCTTCTTCGGGGCCATGGAGTTGTTGCTGGTGAAGTTGCTGAATTCGGAGAGGTTGATGAAGAATGCGCCCGCGCGAACGCCGGATCAGGTTCGCACAACCTCGACGCCCCCTACCTGGCGCGCCAAAGATGTCGGGGGAAGCTGTCCGCCACGAACACCTATGGGACCGGAGCCCCTTGTCTGTGCGGTACGAGGGCGGAGGGAGCACGAAGAGCAGATCGTAGCGAGCACGCGGGCAGTTTTACCCAGGTTCGGACCGCGGTAGACGCGTAAAACCCTACTCCTGCTTAGTTGTGTATTGAGTTTGAGAGCTCGGGAGCTTGAGGATGCAGCTACACCGAGCGTGTGAATGATCTAGGTTTCGAACCCCCTCCACGTTGTGCATGGGCCTCCTTTTATAGTGCAAGGGGTCACCGACAGGTGTCAACGTAGGAGAAAGGGGTAAAAACGTAAAAGAGGTGGTAGTTGTAACAGTGCGGGAACAGTGGAGCTACAGTGCGCGAACAGTGGTCTATACCTACTTTGACAGTGGGGGACAAGGGCATTTAATGCCCGTCGCCGTCGACCCCAAAAGCTCCCGCCCTTGCGTCTCCGTCTGCCACGGCGATGGATCCACCACCGTGGAGTGCCACCGTGTCCCCCAGGCTGCACAGCCATCCGCCACGCGTCCCTGGATAGGCCCCAGGGCGACGCGTGGGCCGATGAGCTGGAGCGCGGGGACACAGTGCAACCTTCCCGGCAAGCACCTTGCCGGGGCCTTGATCTTGCCGGGCCCGGGAGCTTGCCGCTCCCCGGGCCCTTGTCGGGGCGCGTATAGCGCCGAGGCGTGTCTTCTAGTCTTCCTGGCAAGCCCCTCTTGCCAGGGCCTTGTGCTAGTGGAGCAGTCTTGAGCCTGATACAGCCTTCCCGGCAAGCTCCACTTGCCGGGGTCTCGATCTTCTGTCTTGCATACTTTGTTTTTGAATGGTTTGATAGGGAGCAGGAAGGTCTCCGGCGAGCACGCGGTAAACCCTGCCGCGGGAAGCTGCAACTGCCCGTGCACAAGTTGGGGTACTGAGGTACCCTTACCTTAGTACACCGACAGCTCTTAACCTTTCTTTTACTTTTATGTTAAAGCACCAACTACTGAGAGCATGATTGTCATTCTGAGTGTAATGTGCATTGTCCCAAAGTAGCATTGTCTTTTGCATGATTGTGATATCGTTTATTCTGAAATCATTGTATCTAGTCATCACTTAAACCTTGAAGGTGCCCCTGTATTTATGTTTTGCATCACTAAAGGGGGCAAGCTAGATATCACTTTGTCATATTTGCACATCATATTCATTGCAAATCTTTTTGATGTTTCAGTTTCATGTTGTAAAACTTTCAGTCATTTGTGATTTTCTCTTGAGGCAACTTAATTACTATAGAATCATTGTCTCAAGTAAGCTTTTGTCATATGACTATGAAAAAGTCCTATATGGTTAATAGCATGTCACCACAGAAATTATTCTTGTTATCATTTACCTACTCGAGGACGAGCAGGAATTAAGCTTGGGGATGTTGATACGTCCAAAACGTATCTATAATTTCTGCTTGCTCCATGCCACTTTTGGGTGATATTGCTATGATATTCATACACTTCCATACACTTTTGATCATATTTGGACTAACTTACTAATCCAGTGCACCCCAGTGCCAGTTTCTGTTTTCGGCTGTTTTTGTATTTCAGGTTTTCACGTTTCGAGAACTGCCCAGAAAAATCCAGAAAAAATATATAAAAAATCAACGATCCGGAAACAACACTGCGTCCGAAGGGCAGCCTGGGGGGGGGGCCACCAGGGCTCCAAGCGCCCTGGCAGCACGCCCCCTCTGGGCCGCGCCGGGGGGGCGTCTGGGCCCCCCGAGGCTCCCCCGATGCCCTACTTTGGCATATATTTAAAGGACCTTCCGAAACCCTCAGAGGAGAACTTCTTCTCGCGATCCCATCTCTGTTCCGTCGCCGCCGCCGCTTCCAAGATCGGGAGCACCAGGAGAACTCTTCCCGGCACCCTGCCGGAGGGGAGGATCACCACCGGGAGCTTCTCCACCACCATGGACGCCTCCCGGATGACTCGTGAGTAGTCTCCCTTGGACCATGAGTCCATGACCAGTAGCTATGTGATGTTCTCCTCCCGTTCTTGTGCTTCACTAATTAGTCCTCGTGAGCTGCCCTACATGATCGAGGCACCTATGTAATCCTTATGCTGTTGCTATGTTGAGTTTGCTGGGATCCGATGGATTATGAGATTATGTTCAGATTGATCTTGAGTAATATATTTGATTCACCTCTTTTATATTTTAGTTCATAAGTAATTCTTGCATGTTCTCCGTTGTTATTTATTGCTTTGGCCGAGTAATAGGTAGTGACTCCAAGAGGGAACGTTATGCTTGATTGTGGGTTCATGCCCCTCGATGACTAGCTTGAGTGACAGAAACATGAGTCTAGGGGATGTGCTGTTGCCACAAGGGGGAAAACAACGGTGCTTGTGCCCGCGGGTGCAAGGATTGTTTACTTTACGCAAAGTTCTTTTAATGCAGTTGTCTGTTGCATTGAGTTTACACTATGGGTGGGACTCGCAACTTAATACCAGCGAGATGTTCTGGATAGATATCTCAAGGTGGATGATTAGTAGTAGGCATTGATGGATTTCGGTCTACTTACTTTGGTGTACCGCCCATGCTTTGAACCTCAACCTTTCTTGCAATGTAGTCAGCATTGGTTTGCGTTCGTGGTCCTGTCAATTGCCCAGCTGTAATTTGTTTACCTCACATAGCTATTTTATCGTCTTTTGGGAGAGAGACATTACTAGTGAACATCATGAGACTCCGGTCCATATTACCATCATTGATCACATCCGCTATTTACTTTCCGTTATTATTTACTATTGCAAAACACTATCTATCACTACTATCATTGCTTTTAACCCTTTGTGAACTACAAGGCCGGAGGGATTGACAACCTCTCTGTACTCGTTGGGAGCAAAGCTATTTGTATCTGTGTGCAGGTCCACGTTGATTGCTACTAATCTGGCGCCGTAGCAATTGACACCTACTTGTTGAACCTAGGAGTCTCTGGGGATTCGATCCTTGGCATCTTTGCTAAGGGAAAACACTTCTACAATACTGCATCTTACACCTTCCACTTGGGGTAACCAACGAGGGGTTCGAGGCCCATCACACGGGTATTTGAGAAAAACCAGAATAACCATCTAGAAAGCAAAAGTGAGTATGTTTGGATAACCTTTCTAGCATTTGATCAATAAATGGCAAGGGATAATGATCTTTCTTAGTAGCTTTATTTAACTTACGAAAATCAATTACCATCCTATAACCTGTAACTATTCTTTGCGGGATCAATTCATCTTTATCATTAGGAACAACAGTCATACCTCCCTTCTTAGGGACACAATGGACATGACTTACCCACTGGCTATCAGCAACTGGATAGATAAAACCTGCCTCTAGAAGCTTTAGTATTTCCTTCCTCACCACTTCTTTCATCTTAGGATTTAACCGTCGTTGACGATCAATAACCGGTTTAGCATTTTCTTCCAATTTTATCTTGTGTTGGCATAATGTGGGACTAATGCCCTTAAGATCATCTAGAGTATATCCAATAGCAGCATGGTGCTTCTTCAGAGTTTTCAATAATTTTTCTTCTTCCTGCTCTGAAAGGTTAGCACTAATAATAACAGGATATATCTTCTTTTCATCAAGGTAAACATACTTAAGATTATCAGGTAAGGGTTTAAGTTCAAACACGGGATCACCCTTGGGTGGAGAAGGATCCCCTAGGATTTCAACAGGCAAGTTGTTTTTCAATACGGGTCCCTAATTAAAGAATATTTCATCTATTTCCCTTCTCTCATTCATAAGCATATCATTTTCATGGTCTAGCAAGTATTGTTCTAAAGGATCATTAGGAGGCACAGCAATAGAAGTAAGACCAATAATTTCATCCTTACTAGGTAGTTCTTTATCAAGGGGTTGTCTATGGAATTTAGCAAAGTTAAAATCATGAGACATATCCCCTAATCCAACAGTAACAATATCTTTCACGCAGTCTATCTTAGCATTGACAGTGTTCAAGAAGGGTCTACCAAATATAATGGGACAAAATTCATCTTGTGTGGAACTAAGAACAAGAAAATCAGCAGGGTATTTAACCTTCCCACACAAGACTTCAACATCTCTAATAATCCCAACTGGTGAAATAGTGTCTCTATAGCTAGCTTAATAGTAACATCTATCCCTTCTAGCTCAACAGGTGCAATGTCATGCATAATTTCTTGATATAAGGTATGAGGGATAATACTCGCACTAGCACCTACGTCACATAAACCATGATAACAATGATCTCCTATCTTAATAGAGATAACATGCAAGCCTACAATAGCTCTATGTTTATTCCTAGCATTGGGTTTGGCTATTCTAGCAGACTCTTCTTGGAGGTAAATAACATGTCCATCTAAATCTTCTACTAAGAGATCTTTAACCATAGCAACACTAGGTTCAACTTTAATTTGCTCAGAGGGTGTAGGTGCTCTAGTATTACTCTTACGAACTACAGTTGAAGCTTTAGCATGATCCTTTATCCTAACAGGGAAAGGTGGTTTCTCAATATAAGCAGTAGGAATAATAGGATCAACATTATAAGTGACAGTCTTTTCTTCAACTTTAGCAGGTTCAACTACTTTGACTTCAATAGGGGGGTGGTATTTAAGCCACTTCTCCTTGGGGAGATCAACATGAGTAGCAAATGATTCACAGAAAGAAGCTACTATCTCAGAGTCAAGTCCATATTTAGTGCTAAACTCACGGAAAACATCGGTATCCATAAAAGCTTTGACACAATCAAACTTAGGGGTCATACCTGACTCCTTACCTTCTCGAGATCCCAATCTTCAGAGTTGTGTTTAACTCTTTCCAATAAGTACCATTTGAATTCAATAGTCTTCATCATAAAAGAGCCAGAACAAGAAGTATCGAGCATGGAGCGATTATTGAGAGAAAGCCGAGCATAAAATTTTTGAATGATCATTTTTCTTGAGAGCTCATGATTGGGGCATGAATATAACATTGACTTAAGCCTCCCCCAAGCTTGAGCGATGCTTTCTCCTTCGCGAGGCCAAAAATTATAGATATAATTACGATCACAATGAACCTGGTGCATAGGGTAGAACTTCTGATGAAATTCCAACTTCAGACGATTATAGTTCCATGATCCAATATCATCACATAGCCTAAACCATGTCAATGCATCTCCCTTCAAATACAAAGGGAAGGCCTTCTTCTTGATAACATCCTCGGGCATACCTACAAGCTTAAATAATCCACAAACTTCATCCACATAGATTAGGTGTAAGTCGGGATGCAGTGTTCCGTCACCTATAAAAGGATTTTCAAGCAGTTTCTCTATCATACCCGAAGGAATTTCAAAGCAAACATTTTCAGTAGGTGCAGTAGGTGGAGGAGCAACTCTTTGCTCTTCTGGTCGGGGTGAAGATACCCTGAACAAGCCCCTCAAAGGATTTTGTGCCATAGTAACAAGTGACAATAAATTTCAGCACACTATATAAATTTTTCCTTACCAAAGGCGCTTCACTCCCCGGCAACGGTGCTAGAAAAGAGTCCTGATGACCCACAAGTGTAGGGGATCTATCGTACTCCTTTCGATAAGTAAGAGTGTCGAACCCAACGAGGAGCAGAAGGAAATGATAGGCAGTTTTCAGTAAGGTATTGTTTGCAAGCACTGAAATTATAGGTAACAGATAGTTTTGTGATAATGTAATTAGTAGCAAGTGACAAAAGGTAAAAGTAAATAAGGTGCAGCAAGGTGGCCCGATCCTTTTTGTAGCAAAGGACAAGCCCGGACAAACTCTTATATGAAGGAAAGCTCTCCCGAGGACACATGGGAATTATCGTCAAGCTAGTTTTCATTGCGATCATCTAATTCGCGTTCGGTACTTTGTTAATTTGGTATGTGGGTGGACCGGTGCTTGGGTGCTGTCCTTACTTGGACAAGCCTCCCACTTATGATTAACCACTAATGCAAGCATCCGCAACTACAAAAGAAGTATTAAGGTAAACCTAACCATAGCCTGAAACATATGGATCCAAATCAGCCCCTTACGAAGCAACGCATAAACTAGGGTTTAAGCTTCTGTCACTCTAGCAACCCATCATCTACTTATTACTTCCCAATGCCTTCCTCTAGGCCCAAATAATGGTGAAGTGTCATGTAGTCGACGTTCACATGACACCACTAGAGGAGAGACAACATACATCTCATCAAAATATCGAACGAAGATCAAATTCACATGACTACTAATAGCAAGACTTCTCCCATGTCCTCAGGAACAAAATTAACTACTCACAAGACATAATATTGTTCATGATCAGAGGGGTATTAATATGCATAATGGATCTGAACATATGATCTTCCACCAAATAAACCAACTAGCATCAACTACAAGGAGCAATCAAGACTACTAGCAACCCACAGGTACCAATCTGAGGTTTGGGTACAAAGATTGGATACAAGAGATGAACTAGGGTTTGAGAGGAGATGGTGCTGGTGAAGATGTTGATGAAGATAGCCCTCCCCAAGATGGGAGAGTTGTTGGTGATGACGGCAGTGATGATTTCCCCCTCCCGGAGGTAAGTATCCCCGGTAGAACAGCTCTGCCAGAGCCCTAGATTGGTTTCCGCCTCGAGACGGCAGTGTCTGGTCCCGAAAGCCTCCTTATGATTTTTTCCAGGTCAAAACACCTCGTATAGGAGAAGATGGGCATTGGGGGACCATCGGTGGGCCCACGAGGCAGGGGGGCGCCCCCACCCTTGTGGACAGCCGATGGCCCCCCTCGTGGACAGCCGATGGCCCCCCTCGTGAACTTCTTTCGCCAGATATTTTTTATATTTTCTGAAACGAAGTTCTGTGAAGTTTCGGGGCTTTTGGAGTTGTGCAGAATAGGTCTCGAGAGTTTGCTCCTTTTCCAGCCCAGAATTCCAGCTGCTGGCATTCTCCCTCTTCATGTAAACCTTGTAAAATAAGAGAGAAAAGGCATAAGTATTGTGACATAACATGTAATAACAGCCCATAATGCAAAAATATCAACATATAAGCATGATGCAAAATGGACGTATCATCACCTAGATACTCCAATGTCACCTCAAGTATCTGTGGGCATGATTATACGATATGCATCACACAATCTCAGAAACATCTATTCAACCAACACATCAACTTCAAAGAGTGCCCCAAAGTTTCTACCGGAGAGTCAAGACGAAAACGTGTGCCAACCCCTATGCATAGGTTCCCAAGGTCACGGAACCCGCAAGTTGATCACCAAAACATACATCAAGTAGATAACATGATATCCCATTGTCACCACAGATAAACACGTGCAAGACATACATCAAGTGTTCTCAAAACTTTAAAGACTCAATCCGATAAGATAACTTCAAAGGGAAAACTCAATCCATTACAAGAGAGTAGAGGGGGAGAAGCATCATAAGATCCAACTAGAATAGCAAAGCTCGCGATACATCAAGATCGTGCCATCTCAAGAACACGAGAGAGAGAGAGATTAAACACATAGCTACTGATACATACCCTCAGCCCCGAGGGTGGACTTGGTTTTTGATGGCAACAGAGGCTTTCGGCAGCGGAACTCCCGATCTAGGTTATTTTTCGGAGGTTTCTGTATATATAGGAGGTGTTTGAGTCGGGGCCAAGCAAAGGGGGGTTACGGGCTGTCCACGAGGCAGGGGGGCGCCCCCACCCTCGTGGGCAGCCCGTGGGTGCTTCATAGCCCACAAGTGTAGGGGATCGCAACAGTTTTCGAGGGTAAAGTATTCAACCCAAATTTGTTGATTCGACACAAGGGGAGCCAAATAATACTCTTAAGTATTAGCAGCTAAGTTGTCAATTCAACCACACCTGGAAACTTAGTATCTGCAGCAAGATAGTTTAGTAGCAAAGTAATATGATAGTGGCGGTAGCGGCAATAAAAGTAATGATAGTGTTTTTGTAATTTTTATGATAGTAGCAACGGAAAAGTAAATAAGCAACAAACAGTATAGGAAAAGCTCGTAGGCATTGGATCGGTGATGGGAAATTTTGTTGGATGCAATTCATCATGTAGAAGTTATAACCTAGGGTGACACAGAACTAGCTCCAGTTCATCAATGCAATGTAGGCATGTATTCCGAATATAGTCATACGTGCTTATGGAAAAGAACTTGCATGACATCTTTTGTCCTACCCTCCCGTGGCAGCGGGGTCCTATTGAAAACTAAGGGATATTAAGGCCTCCTTTTAATAGAGTACCGGACCAAAGCATTAACACATAGTGAATACATGAACTCCTCAAACTATGGTCATCACCGGGAGTGGTCCCAATTATTGTCACTTCGGGGTTGCCGGGTCATAACACATAGTAGGTGACTATAGACTTGCAAGATAGGATCAAGAACACACATATATTCATGAAAACATAATAGGTTCAGATCTGAAATCATGGCACTCGGGCCCTAGTGACAAGCATTAAGCATAGCAAAGTCATAGCAACATCAATCTCAGAACATAGTGGATACTAGGGATCAAACCCTAACAAAACTAACTCGATTACATGATAGATCCCATCCAACCCATCACCGTCCAGCAAGCCTACGATGGAATTACTCACACACGGCGGTGAGAATCATGGAATTAGTGATGGAGGAAGGTTGTGATGACGATGGCGATGATCTCCACTCTCCAGAGCCCCAAACGGACTCCAGATCAGCCCTCCCGAGAGAGATTAGGGCTTGGTGGCGGCTCCGTCTCGTAAAACGCGATAATTCCTTCTTCTTGATTTTTCCTCCCCAAAAGAGAAGATATAGGATCTGGGGGTACGTCGGTGGAGCACCAGGGGGCCCACGAGGCAGGGGGGCGCGCCCTGGGCAGGGGGCGCGCCCCCACCCTCGTGGACAGGCCATGGGCCCCCTGGTGTGGATCTTCTTGCAGATATTTTTATATTTTCCGAAATAATTCTCTGTTGATTTTTAGGCGATTCCGAGAACTTTTTATTCTGCACAAAAACAACACCATGGCAGTTTTGCTGAAAACAGCATCAGTCCGGGTTAGTTCCATTCAAATCATGCAAGTTAGAGTCCAAAACAAGGGCAAAAGGGTTAGGAAAAGTAGATACATCGGAGACGTATCAACTCCCCCAAGCTTAAACATTTGCTTGTCCTCAAGCAATTCAGTTGATAAACTGAAAGTGATAAAGAAAAACTTTGACAAACTCTGTTTGCTCTTGTTATTGTAAATTTGTAAGCTAGCATTCAGGTTTTCAACAAGATCATGAACTAACCACATTCACAATAACTTTCAGGTCTCAAGACTACTCACATCAATGGCATAATCAGCTAGTGAGCAATAACAATAAACCGTGGATGACAACACTTTCTCAAAACAATCATGATATGATATAACAAGATGGTATCTCGCTAGCCCTTTCTGAGACCGCAAAACATAAATGGAGAGCACCTTTAAAGATCAAGGACTGACTAGACATTGTAATTCATGGTAAAAGAGATCCAGTCATGATCATACTCAATGCAAATTAATTGTAATACATGCAACGACAGAGGTGCTCTCCTACTGGTGCTCTTTGATAAGAGGATGAGGACTCTGCATAAAAGTAAATAGATAGGCCCTTCGTAGAGGGAAGCAGTGATTTGTAGAGGTGCCAGAGCTCGTTTTTAAATAGAGATGAATAACATTTTGAGCGGTATACTTTCATTGTCAACATAACAACCAAGAATCTCGATATCTCTCATTCTACGCACATTATAGGCGGTTCCCAAACAGAATGGTAACGTTTATACTCCCCCAACCACCAACAAGCACACTCCACGGCTAGCCCGAAACAACGGGTACCGTCCAAACAAGCAACATCCCTGGGGGAGTTTTGTTTAATTATTATGATTTGAGCATGGGACTGGGCATCCCGATTACCAGCCATTTTCTCATGAATGATGAGCGGAGTCCACTCATCATGAGAATAACCCACCTAGCATGGAAGATATAGACAGCCCTAGTTGATACATGAGCTGTTCAAGCATACAAAACATAATTTCATTTGAAGATTTAGAGTTTGGCACATACAAATTTACTTGGAACGGCAGGTAAATACCGCTTATAGGAAGGTATGGTGGACTCATACGGAATAACTTTGGCGTTTATGGAAGTGAATGCAAAAGCAGTATTCCCGCTTAGTACAGGTGAAGGCTCGAAAGAGACTGGGAAGCGACCAGCTAGAGAGCAACAACGGTCATGAACATGCATTAAAATTAATCAACAATGAATGCAAGCATGAGTAGGATATAAATCACCATGAACATAAATATCATGGAGGCTATGTTGATTTGTTTCAACTACATGCGTGAACATGTGCCAAGTCAAATCACTTAATTCGTTCAAAGGAGGATACCACCCATCATACCACATCACAACCATTTTAATATCATGTTGGCACGCAAGATAGACCATTATAAACTCTCAGCTAATTAAACATGGCATAAGCAGCTATGATCTCTAATTGTCATTGCAAAAATGTTTGATTCATAACAAGCTGAATCAGGAACGACGAGCCATCATATTTACAATAAACAAGAGAGGTCGAGTTCATACCAGCTTTTCTCATCTCAATTAGTTCATCATATATCATCCTTATTGCCTTTCACTCGCACGACCGAACGGTGTGGATCATAATAGTAGTGCACGTGCATTGGACTAAGCTCGAATCTAGAGACATTTAATACAAGAGAGAAGACAAGGTAATATGGCTCAAAGTTAAATCAACAACAAAGCATATGAGAGCCACTAAGCATTTTAATCATGGTCTTCTACTCTTATCCCCCAAAGAAAAGAAAAGAAACTATTAACACGGGAAAGCTCCCAACAAGCAAAAGAAGAACGGGAAATCTCTTTGGGTTTTCATTTTGACTACTACTACGGGCAAAGAAAGTAAACTAGCTAGAAGCTACAACTAATATTTTTTTGTTTTTCTGGGTTTTTCTAGCACACAAGAAAAAGACTAAGAAAAAGAAATTAAAACTAAGCATGGATGGTACAGTGAAAGAGTGTGAGCAACGACAACTAGAATAAGTGTGAACATGAATGTAAAGTTGGTGAGAAACACGTACTCCCCCAAGCTTAGGCTTTTAGCCTAAGTTGGTATATGGCCAGTATTGGCCTGACGGATATCCAAAGTTGTAGTTGGGGTCGTACTGGGATGCAGCAGATACTGCATGCTGAGCTGCATCTCGAAGGCAGGCTGCCTCCATCATGTTATAATAAGAATTGGCCTCCTCCATAGTTATAGTGTATATCCCTTTTTCCTTCTCATAAAGCTATCGGTTAGGCCACGGTATTGATTGCACTTATCTTGTATGAAGCCCTCGAGGTCAGCATTGCGCATGTATGCGTAAAATTCATCTTTGATGCCAGCTTGATCCATGAAGTCATCTGACGGCCATTCACAAGGCCGTACGTCAGCATCCCTCGGTAGTTCATCGTCTGGCTCTCAGAACGCGAGCCTCGGTTCTTGCTTCCTTGAAGAACCACCTTGGAAGTTTCTCCTAGACATTTTTCTGAAATTTTTAGTAACTTCAATATAAAAGTTAACCAAAATCAATAAGATTGATAGCAACAACTCCTATGAGTGCCTAGAGACTATATCATGCATTAGAACTACTTGGGACCAAGAAAATTTGACATGCAAGTTCAAGAACAAGGTCACCACAGCAGCAAAAATTTGCAATAAATAGAGCACTAAAACAAAAACTAATTGGACTAATGGAGGAGTTACATACCAAGGAACAACCCC
>LR738713.1:19576220-19636489 GCA_902687465.1 Secale cereale
ACAACCCCCCCCCCCCCCCAAATAGTTTGGTGAATGGTGCTTTGAGCAAGGAGATCGAAAATGCTAGCAAGATGAGCTAGAACTCGGGTTTGAGCTGGTTGGTGATTTTTTTTGGGAGGAAGAAGAAGAGCATGGGTGCAGGAATAAGTGGAGGGGGGCCACGTGGGGCCCATGAGGCAGGGGGCGCGCCCTGGACCCTCGTGGCCACATGTTGGCTCCCCTCGCTGTGTGTTCAGTGCCATATTTCCTCAAATATTCTAGAAAAAATCATATTTCATTTTCATGGCATTTGGAGAACTTTTATTTTCGGGATATTTTTTTATTGCACGGATAAGTCTGGAACCAGACAGAAAATGCTATTTTTGCTTTATTTATCCTAATTAACAGAAAGTAAAAGGAGGGTACAGAAGGTTGTGCTATCTAGATTCACCTATCCCATGCTCATCAAAAGGAATCCATTAACAAGGTTGATCAGGTCTTGTTAATAAACTCTTTCCGAGTAACATGAAACCGGAGAATTTTGGAATAACACTAGGTTACCTCAATGGGGATATGTATGTCCCCAACAATAAGGATGTCATATGTCTTCTTGATAGTAGGAAGAGGAAATTCAAAACCTCCAATAGTGATAGTTGAAGTTTTTCCAATATAATTGATATTGTGGACGTGAGGTTTTTTCCTCGGAAACTGTACCGTATGCTCATTACCATTGACATGAAAAGTGACATTGCCTTTGTTGCAATCAATAACAGCCCCTGCAGTATTCAAAAAGGGTCTTCCAAGAATAATAGACATATTATCATCCTCGGGAATATCAAGGATAACAAAGTCCGTTATAATAGTAACATTTGCAACTACAACAGGCACATCCTCAAAAATACCGACAGGAATAGTAGTTGATTTATCAGCCATTTGCAAAGATATTTCAGTAGGTGTCAACTTACTCAAGTCAAGTCTACGATATAAAGAGAGAGGCATAACACTAACACCGGCTCCAAGATCACACAAGGCAGTTTTAACATATTTTTTCTTAATGGAGCAAGGTATAGTAGGTACTCCTGGATCTCCTAATTTCTTAGGCATTCCACCCTTAAAAGTGTAATTGGCAAGCATGGTGGAAATTTCTACTTCAGGTATCTTTCTTTTGTTGGTAATAATATTTTTCATATACTTAGCATAAGGATTTGTTTTAAGCACATCAGTCAAACGCATACCCAAAAAGATAGGTCTAATCATTTCAGCAAAGCACTCAAAATCCTCATCATCCTTTTTCTTGGATGGTTTCGGAAGAAAAGGCATGGGTTTCTGAACCCATGGTTCTCTTTCCCTACCGTGCTTCCTAGCAACAAAGTCTCTGTTATCATAACGTTGATTCTTTGATTGTGGGTTATCAAGATCAACAGCAGGTTCAATCTCTACATCATTATCATTGCTAGGTTGGGCATCATCATGAACATCATCATTAATATTATCACTAGGTTCATGTTCATTACCAGATTGTGTCTCAGCGTCAGAAACAGATATATCATTGGGATTCTCAAGTGTGTCAGCTACATGTTCACTAGAAGCATGCAAATTCCTATCATTTTTCTTTTTCTTCTTCTTAGAACAACTAGGCGCATCTAAATTAGCTCTCTGAGAATCTTGCTCAATTCTCTTAGGGTGGCCTTCAGGATACAGAGGTTCCTGAGTCATTATGCGACATCTAGTCACAACCCTAATGGCATTATCATTATTCTTACTATTTAATTCATTGATCAAATCATTCTGAGCCTTAAGTACTTGTTCTACTTTAGTGGTGACCATAGAAGCATGTATACTAATGAGTTTCAGTTCACCTTTAGCTCTAGACAGATAATCACTCAAGCGTTCAATCATATAAGCATTGTGTTGTAATTGTCTACCAACATAAGCATTGAAGTTTTCTTGTTTCACAATGAAATTGTCAAACTCATCTAAACATTGGTTAGCAGACTTATAACGAGGAATATCACCTTCATCAAATCTATAAAGAGAATTTACCTTTACTACCTGTGTCGGGTTCTCAAGACCATGTATTTCTTCAATAGGTGGTAAATTCTTAACATCTTCAGCTTTAATACCTTTTTCTTTCATAGATTTCTTTGCCTCTTGCATGTCTTCAGGACTGAGAAATAGAACACCTCTTTTCTTTGGAGTTGGCTTAGGGGCTGGTTCAGGAATTGTCCAATTATTTTCATTGGCCAGCATATTATTCAATAGTAGTTCAGCTTGTTCAACTGTTCTTTCCCTGAAAACACAACCAGCACAACTATCCAGGTGGTCTCTGGAAGCATTGGTTAGTCCATTATAAAAGACATCAAGTATATCATGCATTTCAAGAGGATGATCAGGCAAAGCATTAAGTAACTCGAGAAGCCTCCCCCAAGCTTGTGGGAGACTCTCTTCTTCAATTTGCACAAAGTTATATATTTCTCGTAAGGCAGCTTGTTTCTTATGAGCGGGAAAATATTTAGCAGAGAAGTAATACATCATATCCTGGGGACTACGCACACAACCAGGATCAAGAGAATTAAACTAAATCTTAGCATCACCCTTTAACGAGAAAAGAAATAACTAAGGATATAGTAGTAACGAATCTTTTCATTAGTGGCAAACAGGGTGGCTATATCATTCAACTTAGTAAGATGTGCCACAACAGTTTCAGACTCATAGCCATGGAAAGGATCGGATTCAACCAAAGTAACTAACTCAGGATCAACAGAGAATTCATAATCCTTATCAGTAACACATATAGGTGAAGTAGCAAAAGCAGGGTCATGTTTCATTCTAACATTCAAGGACTTTTCTTTCAGCTTAGCTAATAACTTCTTAAGATCGTATCTATCATTGCAAGCAAGAAAGTCCTAGCAATTTCTTCATCCATAACATAACCCTCAGGAACAACAGGCAATTCATATCTATTGGGAGTAGCATCATCATCACTTTCATAAATATCATCAGTTTCTATATTTGCACTCTCCCTAACCTTAGCAATTTGTTCATCTAGAAATTCACCTAGTGGCACAGTATGAGGCATAGAAGTAGTTTCATCATACATAGCAGAAGTAGTGTCAGGGATATTACTAGCAGGTATAAACCGGCTAGTGTAAACCGGATTATGGTAATTTAGTTGTATAATTGTAATACCCAGTAGAGGTTACGGCCCATGAAGGCTTAGGGCCCATGTGTAGAGTTACGGTTTGTAAACCGCCTGATCATGTAACTTGAGAGATAAGGAAGAAAGAGCAGAGACCGAGGCGGACAGAAGTATGAGCCGGCCTCGGGACTCTGTAAACCGGACCGGGCGTCGCCTCTATATAAAGGGACGACCCGGCGACGGTTCAAGGACAAGAGACAACCCGTCGAGACACAGGCAAGCGATCCGCTCCCTGTTCATCGACGCCCAAGCAATACCAAACCAAACTAGACGTAGGCTTTTACCTTCATCGAAGGGGCCGAACTAGTATAAACCCTCTGTGTCCTTCGTGTGCTTTTAACCCCTTCAAGCTAACCCGTGCGATGGTTCCATCACTAAGTCCGTTAAACCGGACATCTGCCGTGTTAATTCCACGACAGTTGGCGCCCATCGTGGGGCCTCCGCACGATGGTTTCGAGTTCTTGAAGGGCAGCTTTGAGGGGCTCAAGGGTTACGCGGTCGGCCGGATGACCAAGAGTCGCCGCGGCCGGATCTACATCGACGACGCAGGCTGGGGACCGGAGGCCGATTCAATCGAATACGGGTACCGGGTTCCCTTCGGCGGCATCCACGTCTTCATCGGCAAGATTGGAGAACCGGGATCTGAGCCGGACATCTTCCCCAACGTCGTCGAGCCGGCTCAGCGTGCGAGATCGGCCCGGATTCGGCCTGCCATGAAGCGCGTTTTCGATGGAGCAGTTCACGGGTTTCAAGCTGAGGACGGATCGGATTCCGGTGGCGAGACAGTTATCTATTCCGACGATGAATCTTCATCCGGAGAGACTGAGTCTTTGTATCAGTTGCGGGACGGCCGGTCTGAGGGTATGTCCGACGGAGATAGTATTCCGGACCCCTTTGATCCGCCAAACCGAGTGGCTGTCTTTATGGCCGGTTCACAACCTACGCAGCAGTCCACGGTGAATGGGGCAATGACAGCAGACGCTGGTGTAGGGGGGAGCGGCCAAGCCCTCTCGCCCTCTGACGCTCTATCCACCTTGATCGAGGAGTTCACTACCCGAGCCATGGCAGAGGTGGCTCCAGCAGACAAGACGCAACACGATGCAGAGCTTCTTCAGCTAAAGGGCCGGATCGATCAAGCAAAAGAAAATCTGAAGGCAGAGAAGGCTATGATAGCAATGAGGCAGGCAGAGCTGGATGATCAGGCTTTTCAGTTGAGGATGGAACATGCCTCTACACAAGGAGTAAGGAATCGAAGGTACCATTCTCGTCTACTGCCGGTTTACGAGGCGATGAATCTTTTCAAGACACCAAGAGCGGGGACCAGCAATGATCCGACGGTAAACCGGAGGGTGGCCCCGGCGAGGGATTGATGGCTTCTCACCCCTCGTTGGTTACCCCAAGTGGAAGGTTTGAGATGCAGTGTAGCGGTAGTTTTCCCTTGGCAAAGATACCAAGGATCGATTTCCCCTAAGACTCCCAGTTTCAACAAGAGGGTGTCAACTGCTAACGGCGCCAGATATTAGCAATCAACGTGGACCTGCACACAGATACAAATAACTTTGCTCCCAACGAGTACAGAGAGGTTGTCAATCCCTCCGGCCTTGTAGTTTACAAAGGATCAAACACAAGTGATAATAGTGATAGGTATAATTGCAATAGTAAGTAAAAACAGAAAGTAAATAGCGGATGTGATCAATGATGGTAATATGGACCGGAGTCTCATGATGTTCACTAGTGATGTTTCTCTCCCAAAAGACGATAAAACAGCTATGTGAGGTAAACGAATTACAGCTGGGCAATTGACAGGACCATGTGCGCAAACCAATGCTGACTAAGTTGCAAGAAAGGTAGAGGTTCAAAGCAACATTGAATCAGGCATGGAAGTTATATCGCTACTCAGAAACAAAAGATCATCAAGGCTTGACAGACTTTCTTTACAGTCTTAAATATGCGTGAGCATACGCCGAGTCAATCAAAATAAATTCTCGAAGGAAGATATTACTAAACCATACCACATCATAGGCAAACAAATCATGATGGTACTCCAATAACACATTGGGAACCCCCCAGCTATTTGAGACTAACCATAAGAAAACATGAACTACTAAGCACCATTATGCACGTAGCATTTTTATCATAGACATATCAACCAATGCAACAGAAGCAAACTCTCTTAATAAGATAAGCATGATAACTAAAGAGAGTTCAAGAAACCAACTAAACAAAAGCTCTTTAAAAAGATAAGCATGAAAACTAAGAGCTAAGCATGATAGTAGCTATTGAAAGACAAAGAACACACACAGCAAAGATAGACATGAAAATTCTATGTTATGTTCTAAGTAGAAGTGGAGCGTGTTTCTCTCCCACATAAAGAAAGCTGAGTTCCGACTCGTTATGAAAAGCTAAAGAAAACTAAGCAAGACGCTCCAAGCATAGCACATAACACATGAAGTGATAAAAATATAGTGGAACGAAAGACGAACTGATAATGTTGATGGAGAAGGGGATGCACGGGGGCATCCCCAAGCTTAGACGCTTGAGTCTCCTTGAATATTTCTTGGGGGTGCATGGGGGCATCCCCAAGCTTGAGCGTTTGACACTCCTGAATCTTTTTATCATCTTCCCTCGCACACTTGAAAACTCCCTTCATACATAACTCATCATAATCTGATTAGCGAGGTTAGTACCCTTAATAAAATAATTGTTCCTTGCTGGAAATAAGGATATTCTTGAAGGTCTACTGTTTCTCAAGATTGCCAAAAGGTTTTTGCAAAGAAAAAACAAGCTCAAGGTTTGCAAAATGAAGGAAAGGCAAAACAGGACAGAATCTGTGAAAAAAAGAACAGCAGGTAGTAAATGATTTTTTCGGGGCACTTCTGCAACTCTAATCAAAAAACTCAGAACAGACGCCCGAAAGACAATTGTATAGAGCATGCTGTCGAAAATATTCAGACCAAAAAGATGATCTGGTGATTTTATACGAATTTTTCAATCCAAGGAAAGAATCTATTTCCTGGACAGCACGTCACAACTTTTGAACTTTCTTGCAATCAGAGGCTAAACTTGGCACAAAGCTGAAAAGTAAAGATACAATGATGATGCTACTGTAGTAACAACATCAAGACACAACAAAAGCAAAATAAAATTTTATTCATTGTGGGCTGCCTCCCAAAAGCGCTTTCTTTTATGCCTTTAAGCTAGGCATAAGACTTTAATGATGCTCTCGTAGGAATAAGAGTTGAAGAACAAAAGAGAGCATCAAGAAGCAAATACCAAACACATTTAAGCCTAACATGCTTCCTATGCATAGGAATATTGCAATACAATAATTCATTGAAGCACAAAGCAATAAGCATAGGAAGACAAAACAAGTGCAGCTTCAAAACCTTCAACATAAAGAGAGGGAACTTGATATTATTGAAATATCTATAAGCATATGTTCCCTTCTCATAATAATTTTCAGTGGGATCATGAATAAACTCAACAATATAAGCATCACATAAAGCATTGTTACCATGATCCACATGCAAAAAGGTATCATTACTCTTCATATAAGCAAAATCTTTCTTATTAGGAATAGTGAGAGTAAAGCAATCATAACCATCATGGTAATCATTGTATTTAGGAGGCATATCATAATCATAATAAATTTTATCCTCAATAGTAGGTGGACTGAAAACATCATATTCATCATTGTAATCATATATAGGAAGCAAAGTATCATCAAAGTAAATTTTCTCTTCAAAAGTTGGGGGACTAAAAATATCATGTTCATCAAACGTGTCATCCCCAAGCTTAGAGCTTTCCATGTCATTAGCAATATTGATATTCAAAGAAAACATACTAATAACATCACCACCATCATGATTGTTATGCAAATAATAAAGTTCCATAGGTTTTTTAATTTTCTCTTCAAACACATCATCTCCCAAAGCAAGGTAGAGCTTATAAAGCTCTCTCATATTTTTGTTGTTTTCCATTAAGCAAAACTAGTGAAAAGACATAAAGAAAACTGAAAGGTAAACTAACAAGACTAAAAAGCAAAGATAAAAGATAGCGTGCAACTCCCCTATCTTGAAGAGTGGAGTCCCCGGCGACGGCGCCAGAAAACTTTGCTTGATGGCTTCTCGCCCCTCGTTGGTTACCCCAAGTGGAAGGTTTGAGATGCAGTGTAGCGGTAGTTTTCCCTTGGCAAACATACCAAGGATCGATTTCCCCTGAGACTCCCAGTTTCAACAAGAGGGTGTCAACTGCTAACGGCGCCAGATATTAGCAATCAACGTGGACCTGCACACAGATACAAATAACTTTGCTCCCAACGAGTACAGAGAGGTTGTCAATCCCTCCGGCCTTGTAGTTTACAAAGGATCAAACGCAAGTGATAATAGTGATAGGTATAATTGCAATAGTAAGTAAAAACGGAAAGTAAATAGCGGATGTGATCAATGATGGTAATATGGACCGGAGTCTCATGATGTTCACTAGTGATGTCTCTCTCCCAAAAGACGATAAAACAGCTATGTGAGGTAAACGAATTACAGCTGGGCAATTGACAGGACCATGTGCGCAAACCAATGCTGACTAAGTTGCAAGAAAGGTAGAGGTTCAAAGCATGGGCGGTACGCCAAGGCAAGTAGACCGAAATCCATCTGCATCTACTACTAATCATCCACCTTGAGATATCTATCCAGAACATCTCGCTGGTATTAAGTTGCGAGTCCCACCCATAGTGTAAACTCAAAGCAACAGACAACTGCATTAAAAGAACTCTGCATAAAGTAAACAATCCTTGCACCCGCGGGCACAAGCACCGTTGTTTTCCCCCTTGTGGCAACAGCACATCCCCTAGACTCATGTTTCTATCACTCAAACTAGTCATCGAGGGGCATGAACCCACAATCGAGCATAACGTTCCCTCTTGGAGTCACTACCTACTACTTGGCCAAAGCAATAAATAACAACGGAGAACATGCAAGAATTACTTACGAACATAAATATAAAAGAGGTGAATCAAATATATTACTGAAACACAATCTGAACATAATCTCATAATCCATCGGATCCCAGCAAACTCATCATAGCAACAGCATAAGGATTACATATGTGCCTCGATCATGTAGGGCAGCTCACGAGGACTAATTAGTGAAGCACAAGAACGGGAGGAGAACATCACATAGCTACTGGTCATGGACCCATGGTCCAAGGGAGACTACTCACAACTCATCCGGGAGACGTCCATGGTGGTGGAGAAGCTCCCGGTGGTGATCCTCCCCTCCGGCAGGGTGCCGGGAAGAGTTCTCCTGGTGCTCCCGATCTTGGAAGCGCGGCGGCGGCGGAACAGAGATGAGATCGCGAAAAAGGGTTCCCGTCTCGAGGGTTTCGGGAGACGATATAAATATATGCCAAAGGGGGGCATCAGACGAGGCCTGGGGGCCCAGGCGCCCCCCCGGCGCGGCTAGGAGGGGGGCTGCGCCACCAGGGCACCTGGAGCCCTGGTGGCCCCCCTCCGGCTGTACTTCGGGTGCCGGGAAGCTTCTGGAACGCTGATTTTTTATATAATTTTTCCGGGATTTTTCTGGCAGTTCTCGTAATGGGAAAACCTGAAATACAAAAACAGTCGAAAACAGAAACTGGCACTAGGGTGCACTGAGTTAATAGGTTAGTCCAAATATAATCAAAAGTGTATGGAAGTGCATAAATATCATAGCAATATCACCCAAAAGAGGCATGGAGCAAGCAGAAATTATAGATACGTTTTGGACGTATCAGGGATGAGCCGGTTCAGCAGCCCACTGCGGAGCAAGATCGGCGGGTTATGTCTACGCCTCACGTCCCTACCCCTCTGGGTCATTATTCAAACCCTTTGGATAATATTGTTGCTGCCGCTTCGCGCCTGACCGCTTTACCCATTGAGGGGACATCCCCCGTGGCGATGGAGGCACGCAGGGTCAAGGATCTGCTTAATACGGCATTAACACAACAGCAAGCGTATTCTTATAGCAGGGAGAGGCTTCATTCAACACCACGCCACAGCCGGAGTTATACTAGGCATTTGGAAGAACCGGAGGTGTCCAGTAGTGAACGGAGGCGACACCGTCACAGAAAGGATAATCCGGCGGGCGCAGAGGCACCGGCTCAGGAGGCGAACCGGGTTAGATCAGTGGCCCGCGAGGAGGTCCGCCAAACGACGCCGGTTCACACAACTACAGCAGAAACAGGAGTCACGACGAGTTCTTTCGGGGTGCAGTGTCTTGTTCCCGCTTTACGGAGTGTGAAGTTGCGGGTCCACGTAAGGTGCCTAATTACACAGCAGATTTGGCCCCGGAAGCTTGGGTTGAGAGTTACGAGATGGCCATGGAGATGCTGAACGTGGATGAAGCGGCTTGTGCGAAATACTTTACCATGATGCTTGAGGGTACAGCCCGGACCTGGTTAAAGGGTTTACCCCCTAACTCCATCGGATCGTGGGGAGAGTTACGCCGCCAGTTTATCAAAAATTTCAAGGATACGTGCAAGCAGCCAATGTCAGTGGTGGATCTGGCAGCCTATATACAAGGAGAACAGGAGTCTACAAGTGCATGGGTGCGGCGAGTATCAGAAATCTTGCACTCTTTGAACGGTATCAATCCTAGTACGGCAATAGTGACACTGGAAAACAATTGCCGGTTTGAGTCTCTGAAGTTAAAACTGGGACGGCTCAAACGGGATTGCAATGACATGGGAACTCTCATGAGCGCTCTCGTGAAGTACGGGGACTCACACAACACTAAGTATCCAGAAGCGGATGGAGATAAATCTGGAAAGGCAAATAAATTAGGTAAACCGGCGCAGGCTAGTCCGGTCGGTACAAGCTTCTTAGGCAAGCGAAAAGCGGAGGGTGGCTCCGATTTCGTGGCCAATACCCAAGTTCAAGGGGGCTTTCAGCGCAATAAGGGTAAACCGCCTCCACAAGCCGGCGGAGGGCCCGCTACCTGGGAGCAAGAATTGAATGAGCCTTGCCCGAAACACGGATCAAGGGAGCGTCCAGCCAAACACACTATAGGAGAATGCAAGGCCATGATGGAAGCCATGAGTCGGTTCATATCTAACAACAGGCCACCGGGCGGCGGATCAGGCCCCGGGTTTTACGGTCCGGGTCATCAGGGGAACGGCGCCGGTCAGGATATCGTGGCAACAACAGTGGTTATAATACCCAAGGCAATAACCAATATGGTCAAGGCGGTTATAATAACCAAGGCAATCAACAACATGGTCAAGGTGGTTACAATAACCAAAACAACCAACAGCAGGGCCAGGGTAATCACAATAACCAAGGCAATCAGCAGCATCAGCAGCAGCAGCAGCAATCCGGATATCAGAGTAATCCGAAGGAGTTGAGTAGTGGGCAGTATCATGTGTTCACTATGAGTTTGTGTAAACGGGATCAAAAAGTTTTAAAGTGGGTGGTCCATGCGGTTGAACCGGCGACACCGCAGTTTCTGCGCTGGTCAGAGCAGCCTATTGTGTGGAGCAGGGAGGATCACCCGCTACGAGTTGATAATCCGGGCCACTTGGCCTTAGTGGTAGCGCCACAGGTGGGTGGCTACAAATTCACCAAAGTCCTCATGGACGGTGGCAGTAGCATCAATATCTTATATTATGAGACTTTTCGTCGCATGGGGCTGACGGATAAGAAGCTAAGACAGTCAAACACGGTGTTTCATGGAGTGGTGCCAGGTAAATCAGCTTGCCCAGTTGGGAAAATTGACCTAGAAGTTACCTTTGGGGATGAGCAGGATTCCAGGTCAGAGATGATAACCTTTGAAGTTGTCAAGATTCGGAGCCCTTATCACGCTCTGTTTGGAAGAACGGTTTATGCCAAGTTTATGGCCAGGCCGTGTTATGTCTATCTACAGCTCAAGATGTCGGGTCACAAAGGAACCATCACGGTTCATGGAAGTCGCAAGATTGCATTGGAGTGTGAAGGAGACGCTGCTTATGCGGAGGCGGTATGTGCTACGGAGGAGTTGAAGTTTTACAAGGACAATGTTGATCCGACAGATATGTCCCCGTTGAAGAAGCCAACTACAGAGCATGATCCGGCGCTGAAGTTTAAGACAGCAGAGGAGACCAAGCAAGTTGATTTTGTGCCAGGCGATTCATCCAAGCAGTTCACTATCAGTGCTAACCTTGATCCTAAATAGGAAAGCGCGCTCATCGAGTTCATCCGTGAGAACCGGGATATCTTTGCATGGAAACCTTCTGACATGCCAGGTATACCGAGGGAACTCGTTGAGCACAGTCTTAACATTGATCCGAAGTTTAAACCGGTCAAGCAGTATCTGCGCCGCTTCAACGAAGAAAGGCGCAAGGCTATAGGAGAAGAAGCGGCAGGCTTTTGGCCGCGGGGTTTATAGTTGAAGTTTTTCACCCGGAGTGGTTGGCTAATCCGGTGCTGTTGTTAAAGAAAAATGGAAAGTGGAGAATGTGTGTGGATTACACGGACCTAAACAAGGCTTGTCCAACTGATCCTTTTGCTCTCCCTCGCATTAATCAGATCATCGATGCTACAGCGGGATGTGAGCGGCTAAGTTTTTTGGATGCATATTCAGGGTATCACCAGATCAAGATGGCAGTTAAAGATCAGGAGAAGACGTCTTTCATAACGCCTTTTGGTGCTTTTTGCTATGTTTCTATGCCCTTTGGGCTCAAGAGTGCCCAAGCAACTTATCAGCGTTGCGTGCAGAATTGTCTTAACGGGCAGATAGGGAGGAATGTTCATGCCTATGTGGATGATATTGTGGTGAAATCAAGGAAGGAGGAGACGCTGATAGAGGACCTCAAAGAGACTTTTGACAATCTTCGAGCTTATAAAATGATGCTTAATCCAGAGAAGTGTGCTTTTGGTGTTCCGGCGGGCAAGCTCCTTGGATTCTTGGTGTCAAACAGAGGGATAGAAGCTAATCCGGAGAAGATCAAGGCAATCACATCTTTGACTAAACCGGCTTGCATCAATGATGTTCATCGCATCGCTGGCCGGATCACAGCATTGAGCCGGTTCATCAGCCGTTTGGGGGAGAAGGCGATTCCGCTTTATCAGATGCTGAAAAAGATGGACCGGTTTATATGGAGTGACGAGGCGAACGCTGCGTTTGAGGATTTGAAGCGGCAGCTGGCAAAGCCGCCGGTCCTGGCTGTCCCTGTTGATAATGAGCCATTGCTGTTACGTAGCCGCCAATGCACGGGCAGTCAGCGTGGCAATCGTGGTTGAGCGCAAGGAAGCAGGGAAGGAATACCCGGTTCAGCGTCCAGTCTATTACGTCAGTGAAGTTCTCATTGAGTCCAAGCAAAGATACCCACATTGGCAGAAGCTGGTATATGGTGTGTTCATGGCAAACCGGAAATTGAAACATTATTTCCAGGGCCACCCAATAACTGTTGTTAGTTCAGCACCATTGGGGGATATAATCCAGAACAGGGAAGCTACGGGCAGAGTGGCGAAGTGGGCCATTGAGCTTAGCCCACACGAATTGAAATATGTGCCACGCACTGCTATCAAATCTCAAGCATTGGTGGATTTCATCAATGATTGGACAGAACTGCAAACACCAGAGGAGAAGCCGGATCTTACATACTGGACGATTCACTTTGACGGTTCAAGGCAATTAGAAGGCTCGGGGGCTGGAGTTGTTTTAACTTCCCCGCGAGGAGATAAGTTTTGTTATGTCCTCCGTCTGCTGTTTCCTTGTACTAATAATGCAGCAGAGTATGAAGCATTGCTTCATGGCTTACGGATGGCCAAGGAAATGAACTTGAGCCGGGTCAAGTGTTTTGGCGATTCAGATTTAGTGGCACAACAGGTGTCCGGCAAGTGGGATTCAAGAGATCCTCTCATGGCAGCTTACAGACGAGAAGTTGAAGCAGTCGCAGGATATTTCAAAGGATATTAGGTGGATCACATAGACCGGCGAAGGAATGAAGCGGCCGATGCTTTAAGCCAGCTGGGTTCTCAACGTAAACCGGTACCACCGAATACTTTTTTGGATGAGCTGCATAGTCCATCAGTGCAAGCACCATCGGAGGAAGACCTGGCTGTCCCTGATCCGGAGGCACAGCTAGTTGCAGCACTTCATGTTATTCCGGATTGGACGCTGCCATATTTGGCGTATCTAAGCCGGGGAGAGCTGCCGGACGACGAGATCGAAGCAAGACAGATAATCTGGCGCTCTAAGTCCATGACAATTGCAAACGGAGAACTTCATCATCGCAGCATTTCTGGAGCATTTCAGCGGTGTGTGTCAGCTGAGGAAGGTTGTGATATTCTTCGTGAAATCCATGAAGGGGATTGTGGTCATCACGCTGGTTCAAAATCCTTGGTGGCTAAAGCTTTTCGACATGGGTTCTATTTGTTGACAGCCCATGCTGATGCGGCGGATCTAGTCCGGAAGTGTGATGCTTGTCAGAAGTTTTCACGACGTGCTCTTGTTCCGGCACAGGAGCTCCGGATGATACCGATAACCTGGCCGTTTGCGACTTGGGGGCTTGATATGGTTGGGCCCTTCAAACGATCCCAAGATCAGAAAACTCATCTACTGGTGGCTGTAGATAAGTTTACAAAATGGATTGAGGCAGAGCCTGTGAGCAAGTGTGATGCGGCAACAGCGGTTAAATTTATCAAAAAGGTAATTTTCCGGTTTGGCTTTCCACACAGCATCATCACAGACAACGGCACCAATTTATCTAAAGGAGATATGGGAGAGTTTTGTCGACGGGAGCATATTCGCCTAGACGTGTCTTCTGTAGCTCACCCTCAATCCAATGGTCAAGCTGAAAGAGCAAATCAGGAGATTTTGCGAGGTATCAAGCCCCGGCTTATGACTCCTCTGCAAAGAACACCAGGGTGCTGGGTTGAGGAGTTACCTTCTGTTCTTTGGAGCATCAATACTACGCCGAACCGGTCCACAGGGTATACACCTTTCTTTATGGTGTATGGTGCTGAAGCAGTCCTTCCAAGTGATGTCCGTCATGATTCGCCATGGGTGACGGCTTATGTTGAAGCGGCCAATGAGCAGGCAAGACAGGACAGTTTGGACCGGCTGGATGAAGAACGTGACATAGCAGCAGCACGATCTGCAATTTATCAACAGGATCTGCGCAGATATCACAGTCGCCGGATCAAGACCAGGACGTTCCAGGAAGGAGATTTGGTACTCCGGCTCATCCAAGATCAAACAGATATGCACAAGCTATCCCCGCCTTGGGAAGGGCCCTTTGTGGTCAGCAAGAATTTACACAACGGTTCATATTACCTGGTAGATGTTCGAGAACACAAGGACTCATGGACTTCGGAGGAAGAAACAAAGAGGCCGTGGAACATCGCCCTCTTGCGGCCCTACTATACCTGAGCCATGAGCTCTGCTGTATCCTATGTATATATTATGATTAATGAATAAACCGGCACCCTCGGTAAACCGGGGGATCAGCCTTTTTTTTCCAATACAAGTGTCTTATGGTGATAACCATACATTTTTTATTATATGTCATATTTTAAACACTTTGATCAGTCTAACTGGTTGTGCAGGACAATTGTTGTATATGCACTCTGGAGCAGTGATTACCGAAGGGATTCCTGTTCAAACATAGGTCGTATTCGAACCAAAGAGAACATACCCAAACTTACTGAAGGGATTCCTGTTCAAACATAGGTCGTATTCGAAGCAAAGAGAACATACCCAAACTTACTGAAGGGATTCCTGTTCAAACATAGGTTGTATTCAAACCAAAGAGAACATACCCAAACTTATTGACGGGCTTCCTGTTCAAACATAGGTCGTATTCGAACCAAAGAGAACAAACCCAAACTTAATGAAGCCATTCTGTTCAAACATAGGTCGTATCCGAACCAAAGAGAACATGGCAAAGGCCAGTAGGGGGCAGGATCGTATCCGAATCCTAGCTTAGCCCAGAGGTCCGGTTTGTATGGTCGTATCCGAACCATAAGCTCAATGGATCGTATCCGAATCCATTGCTTGGCTAAGTTTTTAAGGCCAGTAGGGGGCAGGATCGTATCCGAATCCTAGCTTAGCCCCTATGGTCCGGTTTATATGGTCGTATCCGAACCATAAGCTCAATGGATCGTATCCGAATCCATTGCTTGGCTAAACCTTGCTTTGGAGCCTGGCAGCTCGCAAAAAGCCTCGACTACATGGTTTTATTTGCAAACTTGTATTTATGGTATTTGTGTTTTATGGTTCTTTGATCCGGAGTGGGACAAAACCAGAGTTTACCGCGTATCTTTAAAAGTCTGGACAGAGCGCCAGCATGATCTAAACCGGTAGCTTCTATAAAGCCCGGAATTATTATTGGGTCTATCAAAGGCTCCCTCAGAAAATTGCAAATTTCGCCGGATTAAGAACATCAAGCATACTTGATCGCAGGTATGAAGTTATTTCTAGTACAAACAAACACTTGTTTGATGTATTTTTGAGAGCAATTTAATTGGTCCAGCGGTAAACCGCTAGGACATCTTTTAAGTGTTATCCATGCAGAAACAGATAATATGCAAGATCAACCACATCAGGCTAGATTTAAATGGGCAAACATCAAAGCAAAGTTGGGACATCCGGATCAAGACGGGCAGTATTTTAAACTATCCTATTACAAGGCACAACAGGCCCGAGCGGATTAAAGTTTTTCCAGCAACATGAGACTGCAACTACAAAGATAAATATGTGGCCTACGCTTCCTCCTGCTGCGACGGCTGAGGATCAACTTGTTCCGGAGTTTCTTCCTCTTCTTGAAGCGGCTGAAAGTCAGGGACGCACTAGTAGATTTTCGTTAAGGCGCGGAAGTACATCTCTTCTGTAATAAGTTCAGACGGATCAACATCTGGGGCGAAAGTATGGGGGCGCACTGGTGGGATTAGATTTACGGTATCATAAACCGGCCGATCCACCCGCTCGTTCTGTAAATCATACCCCGGATGATACCTGGACAAGTCTGATTCGGCGGCAAGCTTGCTAGCGAGAGGGCGCATCTCCTTAGTCAAAGCGTGAAGATCCTTGGCAGTGAAAGCTGATCCGTCTTCTTTAGTACCGGGATACCCGTTCAAGGCTTCTTCCGGATCAAAATCTGGAACCCACGCTTTGGCTCTAGTGGGCGCCATGAGAGAACCGGCTCGAGCGGCAGATTTCTTCGTTTCCTCTAAGCGTGCTGGCAAGACAGAAAGTTTCTCTAATGTGCCTTGGATAGTGGTAGGGGCCGGTTTATTAAAAGACATGGCGCTTATGATCCTTTGAGCGCCGGAATACAGTTGCTCGACCAGAGTATAAGACGCTTTGAGTTTCTTCCGTAAATCATCCCCAGGATGGGTAACACGGCGCCCTACATAAGAAGATTACAGTTAAACCGGACCGGAATACAGATTGCAAGGATGAAAGCATGCGTGCAGATTAAGTACTTACCAAAGACAGCAGAAGTCATGAGTTCGATCTGCCGTTTTAAACCAGACAATTCTTCTGACACCGGATTAAGAGCTTCTTCAGCATCTTTTGCTCTTTTCTCCAGCGCGTTCTTTTGCACTTCAAAGGATGTCCGCTCCTCTTCAAAAAAATTCTTCAGCTGTTCAGCAGTAGTTAAGCTCACCGCCAAGTCTTTCTTGGCCTTAGCAGCAGCAGATTCAGTTTCGGCAAGTCTGTTCCGGAGTTCAGTGATTTCTTCAGCCCTCCGATTCAAATCAGCCTGTAAGAAAAATCAAGTGGAATAAGGGCAAAATTCAGACAAGTCTCAAGCACATAACCAAGTTATCCACTTGACACTTAGGGGCTAATGGGCAGTTGAAGTGTAAAACAGTAGCAATTCAAAACAAGTCTCAAGCACACAAACAAGTTGTCTACTTGACACTTGGGGGCTAATGGGCTATTGAAGTATCAAAGAGTGGCAATTCAAAACAAGTCCCAGGCACATAAACCGGATTATGCCCCTGGCACTTGGGGGCTAATGTAAGATCATTTGCTCGAATTGGAAGTATCGGTTCACCTTCTAAACATAGCTGAACCGGAACTTGGGGGCTACCATGATATAGACAGAAACAAAACAAGGGCAAAAAACAAAGGCAAGGGAGATACCTCATACTTGTCCTTCATCATGTTGACCAAGCCCGCTTCATAGTCTCGACTAGTATGAAGCCGGTTCAGATACCTGGAATAGAGCTCCTGGGCACTCAGCTCGGCGAAACTAGACAAATCAGTGCTCCATTTGCCCTTCTCTTGATGGAGTTTCTCCGCTTTAGCGGTATGCTTGGCCAAAACAGTGGGCTCAGCAGGAGCGGTGTAAGCTGTACCGGTTACTTGAACGTCCGGAGAAGGAGCAGATGCCGGTGGTGGAGTAGCAGTGTGAACCGGACTAGCGGGTGCCGAGCTGGTCCGAGGAGGGTTGGCACGGGCAGGACTCGCCGGTTCATGGATGTTTTCTACGTTGGGATTTTCAGGAACAGTGGTGTAAGTGTGATCCATGGGAGCAGGATCTTCAAGCGGAACTGTAGGTTCATTCTCCGGAGGGATGGTGGTGTTTGGGTCAGCCGCCGGATCATCCGTGGCAGTCTCAGCAGCTGTTTTGCTGGCCTTTGCCTTTTTGCTAGGCTTAGGTTTGCTGAAAGGAATTAAGAAAATAAATCAGAGTCACAAAAGCAAATGCAATCATAAACCGGATAAGATGAAGGACTTACCCTGGGACAGTTTTTAGAGCTGGGACTTGTGTGGCAGTGGATTCGCCAGAAGAAGATAAAGGAGTCTCCTGATAATTAGGGTCAGACGGTTTAAGTGGTTTGCGTATAAGCCCGGCCTTGGGATGAAGAAGAGTTGGAGAGAGTATAACCTCATAGCGGCGCCTCCGAGCCGGAGTAAGGGATATTCCGGAAGATTCAACTACAAGGCCACTATGGCGTGTAGCCCGGCGAGCTTCATGTTGCTGTTTCTTCAAAAGAAAATTGGGGTCCAGTTGAGCGTAAGGATGAGAAAATTGATATTTCTGGACTACCCGACGAATTTTTGGTGGAGGCGGTTCTGAGTCTGAAGAAAGAATAGTTACCTCAATTTCTGCCGGTTTATCTCCTTCAGCCAAATCCTATGAAAAGACATCGTTAACACAAGTCTAGATAAAAGTGAACAAATCATAGCCGGATTAACTCATACCTCAGAATCCGGATCATCTTCTTCAGCATGAGAACCGGAGCCAGCAGCCGCTTTTCTTTTCTTAACTACGAAGGTCTTCCGGCGCGGCTGTTTGCCTGCCTTGTTCTGAGGTTTCCTTTTCCAGAAAGGATCGTCGGCCTGTTCAAAAGAGAGAGATAGTTCGAAAACGATTTAAATAAACGGATTAAAAGCAGACAGAAGAGGCTAAGACTTACTGCAGGCAGCTTATTCTTCTTATAGTATGGAGCCAATCCGGTTTGGCTACATTCTTCCAAGGAGACATTGAGCATCTTCTTAGCAGACTCAATAACTTCCGATTCAGAAAGCTTTTCCTTGGAAAACCGTTGAGGATCATCCGGTTTTCCAGAATATTTACACATCAGACTAGAGCGCGGACTCAGAGGGAGGATACTCCAAGAAAGCCAGCAACGCATAAAATCAACCCCGGTTAATCCATTGGCCATAAAGGCCTTGAGCTTGGCAAGTTGAGAAGCAAACCGGGGCCGTTCTGAGGAGCTGAGGCGTTGCGGCAAAGGGTGATCTTCAGGAAGACGATGCTCACGGTAACCCGGCAGTGGGTTCTCCCCTTCAGGTGAAGTGTCAAGGCAATAGAACCAAGACTTATTCCAATCTTTAGGGTGTGTGTGGAGAGCGGCATGAGTAAAGACTGCGTCCCTTCTCTTTTGGATGCTAACCCCTCCCAACTCTTGATGAGGACCGCCAGTAAACTCGGTTCGCCGGTTCAAATGGAAAAAGTCCCGGAACAAGTCGACTGATGGCTCCTCTTGCAGATACACCTCTGAGAAAACTTGAAAGTCGCAGATGTTTGAAATGGAGTTTGGGCCTATGTCCTGAGGGTGAAGTTGAAAAGCGGCAAGCACGTCCCGAAAAAATTTCGAACCGGGAGGAGTAAAACCTCGGGCCATGTGGTCGAAGAAGACAATTACTTCTCCTGATTTTGGAGCAGGGGGGCATTCATTTCCTGGGGCCCGCCATTTTAAGACTGACTGAGGGCCCAGAGTACCGATCGCAGCAGCATTGACTAAATCTTCTTCCATAATGACGGAAGGAACCCAGTCGCAAGCAACAAACTGTTTTGCAGCCATAGTAGCGGAATGAAAGTGCTGAAAAGGCGAAGTATAAAATCCGGATTATTCAAGTATAGATGTATAAACCGGATCATATATGCAAAGTCACACCGACGGTTTAGACAAGGGACTAATGACATTACTAACCCGGCAGTAAGCAGGAAACGCACTACTACCGGTCACTGTTCAAGATATCTTCCGATATGCCGATAAATCGACCGATTTATCGCTTACCGCTGTCTGACCGATAAGATAAATCGGCCGATGAATCAGCCGATATGGCGATAAATCGGCCGATATGCCGATAAACTGGCCGATTTACCCCTTATCATGGGTCGACCGATAAGTTCTCGATAAGCGATATCCCCAACATTGCTACCGGTTCATGATAACAAAAGAGAGGAGCTAAACCGTCGTGTTCATTGTCGATGTGTTACAGAAGCAATATATGACTGACTAAACCGGTGAATATAGTACAGATCTATAAGGATGAAGAAACAAGTTTCTACAGAAAGCTAAGGTAAAACAGATCTGAGCAATAAGAAAAAAGAAAATTATACAGGTCTATTACAGGAAGAACTACAAGGATCTTATGCAGAGCGGACAAATCTAAAGGTTGAATCTAATGCCAAGAATCTAAGCATAAGGCAGCGGAGCAGAAGCAGATTTTGAAGACAAATCTAAAGGATTGAAACCACTATGAGCCTGACGTCTAGGACGAACAGATGAAGCTTTCTCTAGGTTCAATGGCGGAGGCGTGAGAAGAACCCTAAAGCTACAGATCTACAGCAAAGGAGAAAGGTTACTTGAGGCAGCAGGAAACGATGGCGGAGTTATCTGGTCACGTTCAGGTTGATGCGGCGGCCGGACTTGCTGACGACGGCGAGCTTGACGGACGACGGCGGAGGCTTGAGCTCGGGTGACGGAGGAAGAAGATGAGCGGAAGGAGATGAGGAAGAGAGGCGGCAGTATTTATAAAGGGGGAGAGACGAAATGGCAGGCGCGAGATTTGAGGAAGAGAGAGATTGGATAAAGATTCCCTGTCGCCTCGATTCTCGGGATGGCCTTTAAACAAAAGTAATAGACAGCTGCGCGCGTTAAATGCGGAAGTGATGTCACGGTCGAATTAAATGATTTCCAAGGATGACGTCATCGCCGGTTTACAAAAATGAGAAGACACAAGAAAAGAAGATCATGTAAGACTGAGAAGATTGATGTGAACAAGTTCAAATCATTCTGGGGCCTAATGTCAGGGATATTACTAGCAGGTATAAACCGGCTAGTGTAAACCGGATTATGGTAATTTAGTTGTATAATTGTAATACCCAGTAGAGGTTACGGCCCATGAAGGCTTAGGGCCCATGTGTAGAGTTACGGTTTGTAAACCGCCTGATCATGTAACTTGAGAGATAAGGAAGAAAGAGCAGAGACCGAGGCGGACACAAGTATGAGCCGGCCTCGGGACTCTGTAAACCGGACCGGGCGTCGCCTCTATATAAAGGGATGACCCGGCGACGGTTCAAGGACAAGAAACAACCCGTCGAGACACAGGCAAGCGATCCGCTCCCTGTTCATCGACGCCCAAGCAATACCAAACCAAACTAGACGTAGGCTTTTACCTTCATCGAAGGGGCCAAACTAGTATAAACCCTCTGTGTCCTTCGTGTGCTTTTAACCCCTTCAAGCTAACCCGTGCGATGGTTCCATCACTAAGTCCGTTAAACCGGACATCTGCCGTGTTAATTCCACGACAAGTAGCATCATCAAGAACATACGACATATCTAATTCAATAGCAGGAGTAGGTGTCGCAAGTTTACTCATAACAGAAGGAGAATCAAGTGCGGAGCTAGATGACAGTTCCTTACCTCCCCTCGTAGTTGAGGGTAAGATCTTGGTTTTTGAGTCCTTCAAATTCTTCATAGTGATAAAAAAATATAAATCCCAAGTGACTTAAAGAATAGAGCTATGCTCCTCGGCAACGGCGCCAGAAAATAGTCTTGATAACCCACAAGTGTAGGGATCGCAACAGTTTTCGAGGGTAAAGTATTCAACCCAAATTTCTTGATTCGACACAAGGGGAGCCAAATAATACTCTTAAGTATTAGCAGCTGAGTTGTCAATTCAACCACACTTGGAAACTTAGTATCTGCAGCAAGATAGTTTAGTAGCAAAGTAATATGATAGTGGCGGTAGCGGCAATAAAAGTAACGATAGTGTTTTTGTAGTTTTTATGATAGTAGCAACGGAAAAGTAAATAAGCAACAAACAGTATAGGAAAAGCTCGTAGGCATTGGATCGGTGATGGGAAATTATGTCGGATGCAATTCATCATGTAGAAGTTATAACCTAGGGTGACACAGAACTAGCTCCAGATCATCAATGCAATGTAGGCATGTATTCCGAATATAGTCATACGTGCTTATGAAAAAGAACTTGCATGACATCTTTTGTCCTACCCTCCCGTGGCAGCGGGGTCCTATTGGAAACTAAGGGATATTAGGGCCTCCTTTTAATAGAGTACCGGACCAAAGCATTAACACATAGTGAATACATGAACTCCTCAAACTATGGTCATCACCGGGAGTGGTCCCGATTATTGTCACTTCGGGGTTGCCGGATCATAACACATAGTAGGTGACTATAGACTTGCAAGATAGGATCAAGAACACACATATATTCATGAAAACATAATAGGTTCAGATCTGAAATCATGGCACTCGGGCCCTAGTGACAAGCATTAAGCATAGCAAAGTCATAGCAACATCAATCTCAGAACATAGTGGATACTAGGGATCAAACCCTAACAAAACTAACTCGATTACATGATAGATCCCATCCAACCCACTCACCGTCCAGCAAGCCTACAATGGAATTACTCACACATGGCGGTGAGCATCTTGGAATTGGTGATGGACGAAGGTTGATGATGATGATGGCGATGATCTGCACTCTCCGGAGCCCCGAACGGACTCCAGATGAGCCCTCCCAAGAGAGATTAGGGCTTGGCGGTGGCTCCGTCTCGTAAAACGTGATAATTCCTTCTTCTTGATTTTTTCCTCCCCGAAAGTGAAGATACAGGATCTGGGAGTACGTCGGTGGAGAACCAGGGGGCCCACGAGGCAGGGGGCGCGCCCCCCACCCTCGTGGACAGGCCGTGGGCCTCCTGGTGTGGATCTTCTTGCAAATATTTTTTATATTTTCCTAAATAATTCTCTGTTGATTTTCAGGCGATTTTGAGAACTTTTTATTCTGCACAAAAACAACACAATGGCAGTTCTGCTGAAAACAACGTCAGTCCGGGTTAGTCCCATTCAAATCATGCAAGTTAGAGTCCAAAACAAGGGCAAAAGGGTTTGGAAAAGTAGATACGTCGGAGACGTATCAGTTCTCTCGTCCCCCTCCGGCACTCTGTGGGCTTCTTCTGGTCCAAAAATGATCTCCGTTGATTTTCAGGTCAATTGGGTTGTGTTTGATATTCCTTTTCTGTGAAACCCTAAAACAGGAGAAAAACAGAAACTGGCACTGGGCTCTAGGTTAATAGGTTAGTCCCAAAAATAATATAAAAGTGTATAATAAAGCCCATAAAACATCCTAGAAGGATAATATAATAGCATGGAACAATAAAAAATTATAGATACGTTGGAGACGTATCACCTCGACTAATGGGATTTTTGATTTTTGGAACTGAACATTGAATCTAATCTAGAGATCCGTTCAAATCTTTGAGTGATCGGGTGCTGCGCTGCGGAAGTGGTGAAGAAACCTAGGATCAGCGTCGCGAGACTAACCGCTATAATACCATATTGAATTCATGCACCAGCCAACTCATCCAAAAGTCCGAACTGATGAAGGGAGGTGGACAATATTTTTTTTAGAACGGAGGCTCAAGCAGAGCCCGGCTTTGAATTAACAAAGCCATCAACTGGCCAGGATTACAGAGATTATAACCACGAACCACACTAAAAAAGGAAGAAGAAAATACGACAAAGATACAAAGGCGATGAGAGACAACTCACAAACCACACCACCAGCTAGATACCAGATCAACATGAAGCTAACTAGCTAGGAGATGCTAGGGACCTCTTGCACACACACAACCAAGGGGAAGGCAACTGCCGGCTCAGGGCAAGGAAACGATGACGATGAGAGGCCTGTCGTTGCCAGAACACCAGGGACTTGAGGAAAACACAGCCGGGCAGATCCATCGTCAAAGAAGGCCCCTGCCTCCTCGCCTGTCTCGAAAGGCGCCGCACCGTTGAACGATGGACTAGTTCACCCTAGAACCTGCCTGAATGGCACCCAAGGAAGCCACAGGAGTGGAACCAGGCGTTCCTCACATGTCGACGGCGACTCACCTAGATCCAAATAGCCCCAAAACCAATGATCGGGCGAGAAAGAGGGTGAGCTACCAAGATGAAAGACAGCAGCAAGGGCCACTCCGGCTCCCTCAGCGAGGTGGTGAGGAAACCACCAGAGGTGGGGAACCCTATCCCCTCCCTTCCTGGAGATCCACGGCACCGGAGGCACTCACACCAGCCGCACGAAGAGAACCACAAATACACACATGGCTGCAGCTGTAGACTTGCCGCCGCCGCCGCCGCACACCAACCTCACCACACCGAAGCCCACCGCCCCACTTGTTCCGAAAAACAACGTCTTCAAGAAGATTACGGAGCCTAGGGCGTTTCGGCCGTCCAACAAAGTTTGGGTTTTCACCCGGGAAACAAGAGGGCATGGCATGGGGAGGACAGGACCTGATCGGCGCCTCCAAGGAGGTGAGCGGTGCCCGCAGGCATCACCGCTGTCACGCCGGCAAGGCTGGCTAGGGGTTTCCCCCGGCCCTGGAACCCCAACGTCCGCTCCCACCCACCAAAACCGCCCCGCCACACCGTAGCATACCGGATCTGGGGGGAGGATCACGCTGGTGGAGAGAAGGGGGTGGAGGCGGCCAGATCTGACGCCGATATAGCCGGAACCGTCGCCGCGTCCAGATCCGCGTCCTCCGGAGGTCTCGCCGTCCTCACGGCCAAGACCATCGGCCCACGCCCGCGCCACCAGGAGCCGAAGGGCTGGAGGCGCCACACCAGTCGAGGCCGCCGCCCCAGATCCGGCAGCCTCCCGCGAGCGAGGCGAGGCAGCGAGGACCCCGTCGCCACCGTCATCAGCAGCACACCGAGCTTGCTCGGCGGCTGCCTCCAGTGGCGGCGAGGGGAGATCGAGGAGGGGGGATGCGAGGCGGCGGGCAAGGTTTGGCCCCTCGAGTCGCCCGAGCGGGGCGATGCGTGGGAGGGAAGGGGAGGGAGCGTGGACAATATATTTCAACACTTCCCCTCACGTCTAGACTATTTTAGTCCTTAAACATGGATCGATGTATGCCGCAGAATCATTTTTATTTAATACTGCATTGGCAGGGTCTTGAACTGAAGACCTTTTGGCTCGGATACCATATTGAAATTGTAGGATACTAATATTTGTGATGTTGTTGTGTTGTATTTAATCACCTTTGATTTTGGCAGTTTCATACAATTTGATTAAATCAAAGTCAACTGATGTTTTCTACATGTGAGATGAGTATTAGATAAGATTCATGCATTGGTAGGGCGTTTGTGATATTGGATCTGAAGGCTTGGGGCTTCGATCCATACCTAAGTCGACATGAGCATTCTCATCTCCTAGATCCAGCTCTTTGGGTGAAAGCCAAGATCCTGTCATAGGATCGGGTAGCGGCGTCGTCGTCAGGGCCGGCCCTAGGGGGGCAAATGGGGCGGCCGCCCCGGGCCCCGCAAATGACAGGGAGCCCTCCCAGGTATCTGTACGTAGTAACGTGGGTATGCTTCGACGGGGAAAAATGAAGGCAAACTTAGCGACGACTCAGGCCCTCAACGTACAGGAAAGAAAACGAGAGATGTGGGCCTGGCCCATGTTTCCACCTCGTACAGGCTCATGACGTGCACAGGGAAGGAATCGCTGGATTAACGGTTTCCTTTTCCTTTGGATCGTTCCGTCGTTCTTTCGCTGGCCGATGTTCGTCTAATCGTCGTCTTCAACTCCGCGTCTCTGCGGCCTCTGACGAACGAGATGACTACTGCCGCCAACTATAGCAGGCAGCCGGTACGTCTCTCCTTGAACCCTATGTGGCTCTGTCATCTGCCCTTGCCTGTTCTAGTGTTATTCTTTCTGTTTTTTTTTCTAATGCTAAATTGCTGATTTCCGAAATTTACTAGGGCAACATATAGTACCTTACCTCTGTAATCCAATCTAGCTATGTGTCTTTGCTGATTCCCGAATCAATTGGTCAATAAGGAATCGTTGGCTGGGCGATCAAATCATTGAGGATTTAGCACACATAGCCAGATTAGATTACAGAGATAAGGTACTATATTATGCCCTAGCAAATTTTGTCATGATAATATTAGATGAAGATCTTCTATAACTAATCTAATGTTTTAATTAGCTTAGTGCTAATTGTAAAAGCTAATTGTTCCTTTCAATTTCAGCAAGGTAATTGTTCAGTTTCAGAAAATTGAAATTGTTGAAGAACTATCTGAGATCTACAATGGCGCGGGAGATGTTAAATGGCTTGGCAACTTGATGCATTGGGAAAAATGTTGGGGATCGTTGCAGAAATTCAAAAAAATTCTACGCATCACCAAGATCTATCTATGGAGTTTATTAGAAACGAGAGGGGAGTGCATCTTCATATCTTTGAAGATCGAGATGCGGAAGCGTTGCAAGAACGCGGTCGATGGAATCGTACACGAAGCGATTCAAATCGCGGCCGAATTCGATCTAAGCACCGAACAACGGTGCCTCCGCGTTCAACACACGTGCAGCACGGCGACGTCTCCCGCGTCTTGATCCAGCAAGGAGAGAGGGGAGGTTGGGGAAGACTCCGTCCAGCAGCAGCACGACGGCGTGGTGGTGGTGGAGGAGCGTGGCAATCCTGCAGGGCTTCGCCAAGCACCGCGGGAGAGGAGGAGGACTTGGGAGAGGGGGAGGGCTGCACCAGGACTTGGGTGCGACCGCCCTTCCACCCCCACATATATATAGGGGCAAGGGAGAGGGGGTCCGGCCCCCGAGCCCCCTCAGATGAGATCTGAGAAGGGGGCGGCAGCCAGAGGGGGGTGCCTTGCCCCCAAGGCAAGGGGGCGCCCCCCTTAGGGTTTCCCCCCAGACCCTAGGTGCATGGGCCCTAGGGGGAGGCGCCCATCCCACTTATGGGCTGGTCCCTCTCCATATACAGCCCATAGGGCCCTCCGGGGCAGGTGGACCCTCGGAACCTCTTCGGTGGTCCCGGTACAATACCGGTACCCCCCCCCCCCGAACTATTCCGGCGATCGTATAGGGACTTCCCATATATAAATCTTTACCTCCGGACCATTTTGGAACTCCTCGTGACATCCGGGATCTCATCCAGGACTCCGAACAACATTTGGTAACCACGTACATCTATTCCCTATAACCCTAGCGTCATCGAACCTTAAGTGTGTAGACCCTACGGGTTCGGGAACCATGCAGACATGACCGAGACATCTCTCCGGCCAATAACCAACAGCGGGATCTGGATACCCATGTTGGCTCCCACATGTTCCACGATGATCTCATCGGATGAACCATGATGTCAAGGATTCAATCAATCCCGTATATGATTCCCTTTGTCTACCGGTATAGCACTTGCCCGAGATTCGATCGTCGGTATAACGATACCTTGTTCAATCTCGTTACGGCAAGTCTCTTTACTCGTTCTGTAATACATCATCCCGTGACCAACTCCTTAGTCACATAGAGCTCATTACGATGATGTCTTACCGAGTGGGCCCAGAGATACCTCTCCGTCATACGGAGTGACAAATCCCAGTCTCGGTTCGTGCCAACCCAACAGAAGCTTTTGGGGATACCCATAGTGTACCTTTATATCCACCCGGTTACGTTGTGACGTTTGGCACACCCAAAGTATTCCTACGGTATCCGGGAGTTGCACAATCTCATGGTCTAAGGAAAGGATACTTGAGAATGGAAAATCTTTAGCATACGAACTACACGATCTTGTGCTAGGCTTAGGATTGGGTCTTGTCCATCACATCATTCTCCTAATGATGTGATCCCGTTATCAATGACATCCAATGTCCATGGTCAGGAAACCGTAACCCTCTATTGATCAACGAGCTAGTCAACTAGAGGCTAACTAGGGACATGTTGTGGTCTATGTATTCGCACATGTATTACTGTTTCCAGATAATACAATCAAAGCATGAACAATAGACAATTATCATGAACAAGGAAATATAATAATAACAATTTTATTATTGCCTCTAGGTCATATTTCCAACAGTCTCCCACTTGCACTACAGTCAATAATCTAGTTACATTTTGATGAATCGAACACCCATAGAGTTCTGGTGTTGATCATGTTTTGCTCGTGGAAGAGGTTTAGTCAACGGATCTGCGACATTCAGATCCGTATGCACTTTACAAATATCTATGTCTCCATCTTGAATATAATTTCGGATGGAGTTGAAACGGCGCTTGATGTGCTTGGTCTTCTTGTGAAACCTGGGCTCCTTGGCAATGACAATAGCTCCAGTGTTGTCACAGAAGAGAGTCATCGGGCCCGACGCGCTTGGAATAACTCCTAGGTCGGTGATGAACTCCTTCATCCAGACTCCTTCCTCTGCTGCTTCGGAAGCAGCTATGTACTCCGCTTCACATGTGGATGTCGCCACGACGCTTTGCTTGCAACTGCACCAGCTAACTGCCCCACCATTCAAAATATACACGTATCCGGTTTGTGACTTGGAGTCATCCAAATCTGTGTCGAAGCTAGCATCGACGTAACCCTTTATGACGAGCTCTTCGTCACCTCCATAAACGAGAAACATATCCTTAGTCCTTTTCAGGTACTTCAGGATGTTCTTGACCGCTGTCCAGTGTTCCATTCCGGGATCACTTTGGTACCTCCCTACCAAACATATGGCAAGGTTCATATCAGGTCTGGTACACAGCATGGCATACATAATAGAGCCTATGGCCGAGGCATAGGGGATGACACTCATCTTTTCTCTATCTTCTACCATGGTCGGGCATTGAGCTGTGCTCAATCTCATACCTTGCAACGCAGGCAAGAACCCTTTCTTGGACTGATCCATATTGAACTTCTTCAATATCTTGTCAAGGTATGTGCTTTGTGAAAGACCAATGAGGCGTCTTGATCTATCTCTATAGATCTTCATGCCTAATATGTAAGCAGCTTCTCCAAGGTCCTTCATTGAAAAACATTTATTCAAGTAGGCCTTTATGCTTTCCAAGAATTCTACATCATTTCCCATCAACAATATGTCATCCACATATAATAAGAGAAATGCTACAGAGCTCCCACTCACTTTCTTGTAAATACAGGCTTCTCCCCAAGTCTGTATAAACCCAAACGCTTTGATCACCTCATCAAAGCAAATGTTCCAACTCCGAGATGCTTGCACCAGCCCATAGATGGAGCGCTAGAGCTTGCATACATTGTTAGCATTCTTAGGATCGACGAAACCTTCCAGCTGCATCATATACAGTTCCTCCTTAAGGAATGTCGTTTTGACGTCCATTTGCCATATCTCATAATCATAGAATGCGGCAATTGCTAACATGATTCGGACGGACTTCAGCATCGCTACGGGAGAGAAAGTCTCGTCGTAGTCAATTCCTTGAACTTGTCGATAACCTTTAGCGACAAGCCGAGCCTTATAGATGGCCACATTTCCATCTGCATCAGTCTTCTTCTTAAAGATCCATTTATTTTCTATGGCTTGCCGATCATCGGGCAAGTCAACCAAAGTCCATACTTTGTTATCATACATGGATACTATCTCGGATTTCATGGCTTCAAGCCATTTGTTGGAATCCGGGCCCGCCGTCGCTTCTTCATAATTCGAAGGTTCACCGTTGTCTAACAACATGATTTCCAGGACAGGGTTGCCATACCACTCTGGTGCGGAATGTGTCCTTGTGGACCTACGAAGCTCAGCAGTAACTTGATCCGAAGTTTCATGATCATTATCATTAACTTCCTCTCTAGTCGGTGCAGGCACCACAGAAACATCTTCCTGCGCTGCGCTACTTTCCGGTTCGGAAGGGGTGACAATCACCTCATCAAGTTGTACTTTCCTCCCACTTACTTCTTTCGAGAGAAACTCTTTCTCTAGAAAGGATCCATTCTTGGCAACAAAGACCTTGCCATAGGATCTGAGGTAGAAGGTATACCCAATAGTTTCCTTAGGGTATCCTATGAAGACGCATTTTTCCGATTTGGGTTCGAGCTTTTTAGGTTGAAGTTTCTTGACATAAGCATCGCATCCCCAAAATTTTAGAAATGACAACTTAGGTTTCTTCCCAAACCATAGTTCATACGGTGTCGTCTCAACGGATTTAGATGGTGCCCTATCTAAAGTGAATGCGGCAGTCTCTAAAGCATAACCCCAAAATGATAGCGGTAAGTCGGTAAGAGACATCATAGATCGCACCATGTCCAACAGAGTACGATTACGACGTTTGGGCACACCGTTACGCTGAGGTGTTCCAGGCGGCGTCAACTGTGAAACAATTTCACATTTCCTTAGGTGCGTGCCAAATTCGTGACTTAAATACTCTCCTCCACAATCTGATCATAAGAACTTTATTTTTCTCTCATGTTGATTCTCAACCTCATTCTGAAATTCCTTGAACTTTTCAAAGGTCTCAGACTTGTGTTTCATCAAGTAGACATACCCATATCTACTTAAGTCATCAGTGAGGGTGAGAACATAACGATAGCCACCGCGAGCTTCAACACTCATTGGACCGCACACATCAGTATGTATGATTTCCAGCAAGTTTATTGCTCGCTCCATTGTTCCGGAGAACGGAGTCTTGGTCATCTTGCCCAAGAGGCATGGTTCTCACGTGTCAAATGATTCATAATCAAGAGACTCCAAAAGTCCATCTGCATGGAGCTTCCTCATACGTTTGACACCAATGTGACCAAGGCGGCAGTGCCACAAGTATGTGGGACTATCATTATCAACCTTACATCTTTTGGCATTCACACTATGAATATGTGTAACATCACGATCGAGATTCAATAAGAATAAACCGTTGACCAGCGGGGCATGACCATAAAACATTTCTCTCATATAAATAGAACAACCATTATTCTCAGATTTAAATGAGTAGCCATCTCACATCAAACGAGACCCAGATACAATGTTCATGCTCAAAGCTGGTACTAAATAACAATTATTGAGGTTTAAAACTAATCCCGAAGGTAGATGTAGAGGTAGCGTGTCGACGGCGATCACATCGACCTTGGAACCATTCCCGACGCGCATCGTCACCTCGTCCTTCGCGGGGCTCCGCTTATTCCGCAGCTCCTGCTTTGAGTTACAAATGTGAGCAACTGTACCGGTATGGAATACCCAGGAGCTACTACAAGCGCTGGTAAGGTACACATCAATAACATGTATATCACATATACCTTTGACATTGCCGGCCTTCTTATCTGCTAAGTATTTGGGGCAGTTCCGCTTCCAGTGACCCGTTCCCTTGCAATAAAAGCACTCAGTCTCAGGCTTGGGTCCATTCTTTGGCTTCTTCCCGGCAACTGGCTTACCGGGCATGGCAACTCCTTTGCCGTCCTTCTTGAAGTTCTTCTTACCCTTGCCTTTCTTGAACTTAGTGGTTTTAATCACCATCAACACTTGATGTTCCTTTTTGATCTCCACCTCCGCAGATTTCAGCATTGAATACACCTCAAGAATGGACTTCTCCATCCCTTGCATATTGAAGTTCATCACGAAGTTCTTGTAGCTAGGTGGGAGCGATTGAAGGATTCTGTCAACGACCGCATCATCAGGGAGATTAATTCCCAGCTGAGACAAGCGGTTGTGCAACCCAGACATTTTGAGTATATGTTCGCTGACAGAACTATTCTCCTCCATCTTACAACTGTAGAACTTGTCAGAGACTTCATATCTCTCGACTCGGGCATGAGCTTGGAAAGCCATTTTGAGCTCTTGGAACATCTCATATGCTCCGTGCTGCTCAAAACGCTTTTGGAGCCCCGCTTCTAAGCTGTAAAGCATGCCGCACTGAACCAGGGAGTAATCATCACTACGCGACTGCCAGGCGTTCATAACATCTTGAGTTGCTGGGAAAACGGGTGCATCACCTAGCGGTGCTTCAAGGACATATGCTTTCTTGGCAGCTATGAGGATGATCCTCATGTTACGGACCCAATCCGTATAGTTGCTACCATCGTCTTTCAGCTTGGTTTTCTCTAGGAACGTGTTGAAGTTGAGGGCAACATTACCGTGGGCCATTGGATCTACAAGACATAATGTAAAGATTTTAGACTATGTTCATGAAAATTAAGTTCATCTAAACAAACTTAATGAACTCCCACTCAGATAGACATCCCTCTAGTCATCTAAGTGATACATGATCCGAATCGACTAGGCCGTGTCCGATCATCACGTCAGACGGACTAGTCATCAACGGTGACCATCTTCATGTTGATCGTATCTTCTATACGACCCATGTTCGACCTTTCGGTCTTCCGTGTTCCGAGGCCATGTCTGTACATGCTAGGCTCGTCAAGTCAACACTAAGTGTATTGCGTGTGTAAATCTGGCTTACACCCGTTGTATGCGAACGTTAGGACCTATCACACCCGATCATCACGTGGTGCTTCGGAACAACGAACCTTAGCAATGGTGCACAGTTAGGGGGAACACAATTCTTAAAATTTTAGTGAGAGATCATCTTATTTATGCTACCGTCGTTCTAAGCAAATAAGATGTAAAACATGATAAACGTCACATGCAATCAAATAGTGACATGATATGGCCAATATCATTTTGCTCCTTTTGATCTTCATCTTCGGGGCTCCATGATCATCATTGTCAATGGCATGACACCATGATCTCCATCATCATGATCTCCATCATCGTGTCTTCATGAAGTTGTCTCGCCAAACGTTACTTCTACTACTATGGCTAACGGTTAGCAATAAAGTAAAGTAATTACATGGCGTTTTCAATGACACGCAGGTCATACAATAAAATAAAGACAACTCATATGGCTCCTGCGGTTGTCATACTCATCGACATGCAATTCGTGATCCCTATTACAAGAACATGATCAATCTCATACATCACATATACATCATTCATCACATTCTTTTGGTCATATCACATCACACGGCACATGCTGCAAGAACAAGTTAGACGTCCTCTAATTGTTGTTGCAAGTTTTTACGTGGCTGCTATAGGTTTCTAGCAAGAACGTTTCTTACCTACGCCAAAACCACAACGTGATATGCCAATTACTATTTACCCTTCATAAGGACCCTTTTCATCCAATCCGATCTGACTAAAGTGGGAGAGACAAACACCCTCTAGCCACCTTATGCAACTAATGCATGTCAGTCGGTGGAACCTGTCTCACGTAAGCGTACGTGTAAGGTCGGTCCGGGCCGCTTCATCCCACGATGCCACCGAATCAAGATAAGAGTAGTAGCGGCAAGTAAATTGACATGATCTACGCCCACAACAATCTTGTGTTCTACTCGTGCAAAGTAACTACGCATAGACCTAGCTCTGATACCACTGTTGGGGATCGTTGCAGAAATTCAAAAAATTTCTACGCATCACCAAGATCTATCTATGGAGTTTACTAGCAACGAGAGGGGAGTGCATCTTCATACCTTTGAAGATCGCGATGCAGAAGCGTTGCAAGAATGCGGTCGGTGGAGTCATACACAAAGCGATTCAGATCGCGGCCGAATCCGATTTAAGCACCGAACAACGATGCCTCCGCGTTCAACACACGTGCAGCCCGGTGACGTCTCCCGTGACTTGATCTAGCAAGGAGAGAGGTAGAGGTTGGGGAAGGCTCCGTCCAGCAGCAGCACGACGGCGTGGTGGTGGTGGAGGAGCGTGCCAATCCTGCAGGGCTTTGCCAAGCACCGCGGGAGAGGAGGAGGACTTGGGAGAGGGGGTGTATGTTTTGAATGGAGGGGCAGTTAGCTGGTGTAGTTGCAAGCAAAGCGTCGTGGTGGCATCTACATGTGAAGCGGAGTACATAGCTGCTTCCGAAGCAGCGCATGAAGGAGTCTGGATGTAGGAGTTCATCACCGACCTAGGAGTTACTCCAAGCGCGTCGGGCCCAATGACTCTCTTCTGTCACAACACTGGAGCTATTGCCATTGCCAAGGAGCCCAGGTTTCACAAGAAGACCAAGCACATCAAGCGCCATTTCAACTCAATCCGGAATTATATTCAAGATGAAGACATAGATATTTGTAAAGTGCATACGGATCTGAATGTCGCAGATCCTTTGACTAAACCTCTTCCACGAGCAAAACATGATCAACACCAGAACTCTATGAGTGTTCGATTCATCACAATGTAACTAGATTATTGACTCTAGTGCAAGTGGGAGACTGTTGGAAATATGCCCTAGAGGCAATAATAAAATGGTTATTATTATATTTCCTTGTTCATGATAACTGTCTATTGTTCATGCTTTAATTGTATTATCCGGAAACAGTGATACATGTGTGAATACATAGACCACAACGTGTCCCTAGTAAGCCTCTAGTTGACTAGCTCGTTGATCAATAGATGGTTACGGTTTCCTGACAATGGACATTGGATGTCATTGATAACGGGATCACGTCATTAGGAGAATGATGTGATGGACAAGACCCAATCCTAAGCCTAGCACAAGATTGTGTAGTTCGTATGCTAAAGCTTTTCCAATGTCAAGTATCCTTTCCTTAGACCATGAGGTTGTGCAACTCCCGGATACCGTAGGAATGCATTGGGTGTGCCAAACGTCACAACGTAACTGGGTGACTATAAAGGTACACTACGGGTATCTCTGAAAGCATCTGTTGGGTTGGCACGAACCGAGACTGGGATTTGTCACTCTGTATGACGGAGAGGTATCTCTGGGCCCACTCGGTAAGACATCATCACAATGAGCTCAATGTGACTAAGGGGTTGGTCACGGGATGATGTGTTATGGAATGAGTAAAGAGACTTGCCCTGACGAGATTGAACAAGGTATCAGTATACCGACGATCGAATCTCGGGCAAGTACTGTACCGATAAGACAAAAGGAATCATATACGGGATTGATTGAATCCTTGACATCGTGGTTCATCCCATGAGATCATCGAGGAACATGTGGGAGCCAACATGGGTATCCAGATCCTGCTGTTGGTTATTGACCGAAGAGTCGTCTCGGTCATGTCCGCGTGTCTCTCGAACCCGTAGGGTCTACACACTTAAGGTTCGGTGACGCTAGGGTTGTAGAGATATAAGTATGCGGTAACCTGAAAGTTTTTCGGAGTCCCGGATGAGATCCCGGACGTCACGAGGAGTTCCGGAATGGTCCGGAGGTGAAGATTTGTATATAGGAAGTCCAGTTTCGGCCACCGGGAAAGTTTCGGGGGTCACCGGTATTGTACCGGGACCACTGGAAGGGTCCATCGGGTGGGGCCACCTATCCCGGAGGGCCCCATGGGCTGAAAGGGGAAGGGGAACCAGCCCCTGGTGGGCTGGTGCGCCCCCCCCCCCCATGGGCCTCCCCTACGCCTAGGGTTGGAAACCCTAGGGGTGGGGGGCGCCCCACCTGACTTGGGGGGCAAGTCCCCCCCTTTGGCCGCCGCCCCCCTAGAGATTAGATCTCTATGGCCGGCGCCCCCCCTAGGGGCCCTATATATAGTGGGGGGGAGGGCAGCCGCACCCTAAGCCCTGGCGCCTCCCTCTCCCTCCCGTGACACCCCTTCCTCCTCCAGTTGCGCTTGGCGAAGCTGTGATGGCCTGGCTTATTAGGGATGATAGACTACTCATATCAATAAGGAATTCCTTCTTTTCCGGGAGCCCATTCGGATAGAACTCCAAAGTTAAGCGTGCTCAGCTTGGAGTCGTTTCAGGATGGGTGACCGACCGGGAAGTTGCTCCTGGGTGCACAGGAGTGAGGACAAAGTGCGCAGAAAAGACTAGTATTGATATGTGAGGCCAGTCTAGATCCCGCCAGGAGTAACGACCACCGGCGGGTGTGTCCGGGGCGTTACAAGTTGGTATCAGAGCCGACCCTCACGGTTACACGGATGTTTGCGGACAGTTTGCAGTCATGTTGTGCATGATGTTTGTGACCCGTCGTGGCACACGGCATGGCACATGTGCTGTCCTGGAAGCACAGACGGTTGTGCCAAGAGGGAACGTTCCTGTGGCCCGACGAGGACGTCGGTTCCTCTGAGTGAGGGTGTATGTGATGGTCTGGCTTATTAGGGATGATAGACTACTCATATCAATAAGGAATTCCTTCTTTTCCGGGAGCCCATTCGGATAGAACTCCAAAGTTAAGCGTGCTCAGCTTGGAGTAGTTTCAGGATGGGTGACCGACCGGGAAGTTGCTCCCGGGTGCACACGAGTGAGGACAAAGTGCGCAGAAAAGATTAGTATTGATATGTGAGGCCAGTCTAGATCCCGCCAGGAGTAACGACCACCGCCGGGTGTGTCTGGGGCGTTACAGAAGCCCTGCTGGAATCCCGCTGCTTCCACCACCACGCTGTTGTGCTGCTGGATCTCCATCAAACTCTCCTCCCCCCTTGCTGGATCAAGAAGGAGGAGACGTCCCCGCTCCGTACGTGTGTTGAACGCGGAGGTGCCGTCCGTTTGGCGCTAGGATCATCTGTGATTTGGATCACGACGAGTACGACTCCATCATCCCCATTCTCTTGAACGCTTCCGCTCGCGATCTACAAGGGTATGTAGATGCACTCCCCTCTCCCTCGTTGCTAGATGACTCCGTAGATTGATCTTGGTGATGCGTAGAAAATTTTAAAATTCTGCTACGTTGCCCAACAGGTTTCATCCCGTTTGGACTCTGTTTGATATTCCTTTTCTGCAAAACCCTGAAACAGGCAAAAAACAGCAATCTGGACTGGGCCTTTGGGTTAGTAGGTTAGTCCCAAAAATGATATAAAAGTGTATGATAAAGCCCATTAAACATCCAAGACATCATAAATAATAGCATGGAACAATAAAAAATTATAGATACGTTGAAGACGTATCAGTGTGCCACATGAAGTAAACTTGTGTAGCTTAGGCACATGATTAGTCTGCAAATTGCATTGTCATCAACACCAAAACACTTAAGGCAGGAAATGCCCTTACAAGTATGACCAGCTAGGAAGAAAAGAAGAGGCACTAGAGTTGTGCATGACCGGTATGGTGAAGATCCAAGTTGATTGCCTGTGGTTGGCTCATGCGACTAGCTTATTGGAACGGCAAAGGTATCCAATGATATGCAGGGGTCCATGCTTGCAGCACGCCGCAACTGGCAAAAGATGGGTACCAAGGTACTGAGGAGGATGGCGACAATGCTTAGTTGTTGCCTATGGAGTTAGTTGGTCTCATTGAGTTAGCTGAGGAACTTGCATTCAGTTGGGCCAATGGCCTCCTCTGACAAGGTGGCCTCTGATTTCAGCCTTGCTTTTTATACCTTTGACTAAGTGCAGGTTGTTGCAAAGGGTTGCTCTTTTGTGACTGAGGGCAATGGCACCCTATACGACTTCACCGAGCTGATCAAAGGCCTCTTGATGCGCCTTCGATCACCCAATGGACATGTCATCTTGTCAATGGGAAGAAGATGAAGTGTGTCAACCAGTTGGTAAGTGCCGATGTGAGGGACAACCCGACAAAATGTTAGTCCCGAGAAAGTGTTTCCTTCTCCAATCTAGTTTTGTGGATTAACTTGCTGTGTCTTGCCATGGGCGTGATCTTTGCTGACAGTTTCAGTCACCGTGTGGGCTTGGCCCCAGATGTGTTGGTTTTTTCTTGGTTTTCTGCTAATTAACTAGGCAAACTATCTTAATTAATGAAAATGGTAAAACTTTTGCGTTTGTTTCAAAAAATATCCTTGTGGATAGGGGGGCTAGCCAGAACTTTGAAGGAAAGAATGAGTTTATAAGAAAATAAATGAAGCCATATATGATACTATCTTTGGACTACCATAGTGTGGAGTAACTTAGACTAGTAACATGTGCATATGTTACTAGTCTATGTTACTACCTCTATAGTGGGGACTAAGATATGTGTGGTGTCATGCAACACTTCATTTATTAGGTTGTAGACTTATCTTTTCTTGGTATGCATGATGTTACCCATAGTGTGACTAATAATACTATGTTACCCCATGTTTCTCTTTCCTCATAAACTACTTGTCGCATCATCTATTTTGTCTAGATATGTATGATGTTACCACTTAGGCCCATCCCGGTGCTCCACCTTGTACAGGTGATAAGACTGCTATGTAGGCAAAAAGGTTGATGTGGTAATTAAGAGGAGAGAGATGAGTGTGGTGACACAGGAAGAAACAATGCCAAGCGCGTGAACCTAGCTAGACAAAACAATTAAATGAATGAATCCTACCAATGCGTGGAGGAGTTTAGTTGCTAAATCATTAAAGGAAGGGAGCTTAGTTACAACAAGTTAAGCACATATGCATTGAGGGCTTTAGTTGCTAAAGTTTTTCATGTGCTTAGCACCTCATCTAAGCACATGTGCATTGAAAGAGGTCTTATGTTACTCCCAATATGAGTAGTCTTATGTTGCTTTGCACTATGAAGATAGTAACTGATAACCCACAAGTATAGGGGATCGCAACAGTTTTTTAGGGTAGAGTATTAAACCCAAATTTATTCATTCGACACAAGGGGAGCCAAAGAATACTCTCAAGTATTAGCAGTTGAGTTGTCAATTCAACCACACCTAGAAGACTTAATATCTGTAGCAAAGTATTTAGTAGCAAAGTAGTATGGAAGTAACGGTAACAGTGGTAAAAGTAACAGTAGCAGCTTTGTAGCAATTGTGACAGTGACAGCGGAAAAGTAACTAAGCAAGGATCAATATGTGAAAAGCTCGTAGGCATTGGATTAGTGATGGATCATTATGTCGGATGCGATTCCTCATGTAGTAGTTATAACATAGGGTGACACAGAACTAGCTCCAGTTCATCAATGTAATGTAGGCATGTATTCCGAATATAGTCATACGTGCTTTTGGAAAAGAACTTGCATGACATCTTTTGTCCTACCCTCCCGTGGCAGCGGGGTCCTATTGGAAACTAAGGGATATTAAGGCCTCCTTTTAATAGAGTACCGGACCAAAGCATTAACACGTAGTGAATACATGAACTCCTCAAACTACGGTCATCACCGAGAGTGGTCCCGATTATTGTCACTTCGGGGTTGTCGGATCATAACACATAGTAGGTGACTATTGACTTGCAAGATAGGATCAAGAACTCACATATATTCATGAAAACATAATAGGTTCAGATCTGAAATCATGGCACTCGGGCCCTAGAGACAAGCATTAAGCATGGCAAAGTCATAGCAACATCAATCTTAGAACATGATGGATACTAGGGAACAAACCCTAACAAAACTAACTCGATTACATGGTAAATCTCGTCCAACCCATCATCGTCCAGCAAGCCTACGATGGGATTACTCACGTACGGCGGTGAGCATCATGGAATTGGTGATGTAGGAAGGTTGTTGATGATGAAGGCGACGATCTCCACTCTCCGGAGCCCTGAACGGACTCCAGACCAGCCCTCTCGAGAGAGATTAGGACTTGGCGGCAGCTTCGTATCGTAAAACGTGATGAATCCTTCTCTCTGATTTTTTTCTCCCGGAACGTGAATATACAGAGTCGGAGCTGAGGTCGGTGGAGCATAAGGGGGCCCACGAGACAGGGGCACGTCCAGGGGGGTGGCCGCGCCCCCCACCCTCATGGATAGGGTGTGGGCCCCCTGGTCTTGATTCTTTCGCCAGTATTTTTTATATATTCCAAAAATATTCTCCATTGATTTTCAGGTCATTCCGAGAACTTTTATTTCTGCATAAAAATAACACCATGGCAGTTCTGCTAAAAACAACGTCAGTCCGGTTTAGTTCCATTCAAATCATGCAAGTTAGAGTCCAAAACAAGGGCAAAAGTGTTTGGAAAAGTAGATACGTTGGAGACGTATCAACTCCCCCAAGCTTAAACCTTTGCTTGTCCTCAAGCAATTCAGTTGACAAACTGAAAGTGATAAAGAAAAACTTTTACAAACTCTGTTTGCTCTTGTTGTTGCAAATATGTAAAGCCAGCATTCAAGTTTTCAGCAAAGATTATGAACTAACCACATTCACAATAACTTTCAGGTCTCATGTTTACTCATATCAATGGCATAATCAACTAGCGAGTAATAATAATAAACTTCGGATGACAACACTTTCTCAAAACAATCATAATATGATATAACAAGATGGTATCTCGCTAGCCCTTTCTGAGACCGCGAAACATAAATGCAGAGCACCTCTGAAGTTCAAGGACTGACTAGACATTGTAATTCGTGGTAAAAGAGATCCAGTCACAGTCATACTCAATGTAAATTAATAGCAATGCATGCAAATGACGGCGGTGCTCTCCAACTGGTGCTTTTTAATAAGAGGATGATGACTCAACATAAAAGTAAATAGATAGGCCCTTCGCAGAGGGAAGCAGGGATTTGTAGATGTGCCAGAGCTCGAGTTATGAAATAGAGATCAATAATATTTTGAGCGGCATACTTTCATTGTCAACATAACAACCAAGATTTCTAGATATCTTCCATCCTACATACATTATAGGCGGTTCCCAAATAGAATGGTAAAGTTTATACTCCCCCACCACCAACAAGCACACTCCACGGCTGGCCCGAAACAACGGGTACCGTCCATACCAACAACAGCCCTGGGGGAGTTTTGTTTAATTATTTTGATTTGATTTGAGCGTGGGACTGGGCACCCCGGTTACCAGCCATTTTCTCGTGAATGATGAGCGGATTCCACTCATCATGAGAATAACCCACCTAGCATGGAAGATATAGACAACCCTAGTTGATACATGAGCTGTTCGAGCATACAAAACAGAATTTCATTTGAAGGTTTAGAGTTTGGCACATACAAATTTACTTGGAATGTTAGGTAAATACCGCATATAGGAAGGTATGGTTGTCGGGGAAACTAATCGCCCACGAACACCTATGGGACCGGAGCCCCTTTTCGGTACGGCAAGGGAGCGGAGGGAGCACAAAGGGCGGATCGAGGGGCACACGCGAGCAGTTTTACCCAGGTTCGGGCCGCACGGATGCGTAAAACCCTACTCCTGCCTTGGTTGTATTGAGTTCTTGAGCTCGGGAGCTTGAAGATCTACAGTACTAGCTATACCGAGCGAGGGAGTGATCAAGTTTCTGGAATCGAACCTCCTCTACGTTGTGCATGGGCCTCCTTTTATAGCTCAAAGGGGTCACCGACAGGTGTCAACGTAGATGAGGGTAAAAGTGTAAAATTGGTGGTGGTTGTAACAGTGCATGTACAGTGTATGCATAGTGGTCTATACCTAACTTTGACGGTGGGGGACAAGGGCATTGAATGCCCGTCGCCGTCACCCCAAAAGCGTCCGTCCGGGCGTCTCCGCTCGCCACGACGGTGGCCTCGTCATCGCGGCCTGCCACCGTGTACCCCAGGCTGCACAGCCATCTGCCACGTGCCCCTGGAAGGGCCCCAGGGCGACGCGTGGCCAGATGAGCTGGAGCGCGGGCACACAGCATAAGCTTCCCCCGGCAAGCACCTTGCCGGGGTCGCTATCTTGCCGGGCCCGGAAGCTGATCGCTCTCCGGGTCCTGTCGGGGCGCATGATGCGCCACGATACATCTTCTGAAGTGCTGTTCTTTGGCCTTCCTGGCAAGCTCCTCTTGCCAGGGTCTTGTGCTGAAGTGATAACCTTGAGCCTAGTGCGGCCTTCCCGGCAAGCTCCTCTTGCCTGGGCCTTATTCTTCTGACTTGTATACTTCGTTCTTGAATGGTTCCAAAGGAACTAGAGTGGGCCTTGGCGGGCGCGTGGTGAGCCTGACCACGGGACGCTGCTACTGCCCGTGCACAAGTTGGGATACTAAGGTACCCCTACTTTAGTACACCGACAGGAGCCCCCGGGCCTGGGCCACACACGGTGCCGAGCGCTGTTGGGCCAGGCCCAAAACAGTGCAGGGGCACACGCGGCCCACGGCACGCCGTTTCACACTCCAGATTCGCCGCATCCCGCCCTAACGGCACGCGTCGATCGCAGCATCGTGGGAGAGATCGTGGCCTGTTTCTTTAAGGAGAAAATGCGGAACGTCCCCCACTTCCCCCTTAAAAGCAGAGGAAGCAGGGGCAGTTTCCCCCCATTGCTTTCATTGTGTCTTCAATCTCCAGAAACCCCCCGCCGCCCTCCGCCTCCCCAAAGGTCGACAGAGAGCCGAGCTCCACCCTGCCTCCGCCGCCGCCTGCCTCTCCGGCACCGTCGACCCTTCTCGCCGTCCCCGCCATGGCCCCGAAGAGCAGCAAGGCGAAGAGCGATAAGTCCGACAAGGCGGCGAAGCTGGCAGCCATGCGGAAGAGGATGGTGGTCTTCCCGCCGAGGCTCGGCGCGAGGGAACTGCGGGACAAGTATTATCTGTTCTGGGCGAGGGAGACGAAGGCTCACCCGCGCACCAGAGTCCTCCCCGCCGAAGCCATCGACATGTACCCGGGAGGTTACTACTACTTCGCTCTGTTCTTCCACTGTGGTCTTTGTCCTCCGTACTCCGAGTTTTTCTGCGATGTGATGAACACATACGGATTCCACCTCCTAGATTTCACCCCGAATGATGTCCTCACTTTAGCCGTTTTCGCACATCTGTGCGAAAACTATGTCAGGGTCCATCCAAATGTAGCTCTCTTCTGCCACTTCTTCACACCTAGAGTAGAGTCTGGATCCCCACTCTCCGGCGGCATCTCCTGGATCTTTAGGCTTAACAAGAAGGAAGCGTATTTGATTGGGGAGCTCCGCGGCAAGTGGGAAGAGTGGAGGGCTGATTGGTGCTGGGTTATGGAAGAGGAACCCCAGCAGTTTACCTCCCTGCGCCGAGCGGCAATAGTGCGCGGCAAGGATTGGAGTGACTTGGCCCCAGAGGACGACAAGCTGCAGATTGCCCTTATTAGGATCCTTCGCCTCCGGGCCGCCAACCTTACTGTAGGCGAGGTCGGGGCTGATTTCCTTCGCCGCCGTATCGCCCCCCTGCAGGAGAGGAAGAGGCCCGCTTGGGAGTTCGGCAACGCGGCAGACCGCATGAGGTTGCGCCCCGGGCTGAATTATAATTTCACCGTCTTGGAACTCAAGGGGATGATCCGCTCAATGTTCAAGCACGACCCCAAGCACCCTGAGTGGTTCGCTCCGTCCCGGGGAGTAGTTCCCACTTGGCTGACGCCTTCAGAGGAGACCGTGCAGACCTTCTTCGACAGCCTGGTTGAACGGCCACGCAACCCCGAGGAGAAAAAAGGGCTCACCCGTGCGACCACCGAGCGGGATGTGGCATATATTGCCACCAAATGGAGGAGGCCGCCACAGCTGCGGCTGCGGGTGAGTTTGGGTACACCGTGGACGAAGCGGAAGCAGCGGACGCAGTGAGCCAGGCCGAGGAGGAAGAGATCCTCAAGCTGCTGAGGCCCGCCGGGAAGCCTACCGGGGAGCCTGCCGGGACGAGCGAGGCTGCCGGGCAAGGCACTGAGTCCGGTGAGCCCGCCGAGGAGGACGCCGAATCGGGCGATTCTGACGAAGACTCGGGCGGGTCACTGAACCTTGACGACGCCTCTTCATCCTCAGAAAACTCTCCGCCATCACCAAGTCCTCCGCCACCGCAGAAGAAGCGCCTCCGCAAGACCGCTGAGACGGCGAGGCAACCGGCGCCCCGACAGCAGCCGAAGCGTCGCGCGACGCGTGCCACCACGACGAGCAAGGTCGTCAAGGAGGCGCCCCGTGCCCCAGCGGCAAGCGGAGGGGGATCTTCCCGAAGCGGCTCTGGTGTTCCTTCTGCTCCTCGGTCCTCGGTGACGACCGGAGCGGGGTCTTTGCAACCCACGGCTCCGGAGCCCGCCAAGCGCCCGAGGGAGCCTACTCCTCCAGCTCCTCGCGCTGGGACACGCGAGGCGGAATTTGACTTCTCCGCCCTTAGCTCTGACGAGGAGGAGGAAGAGTAAGCACTTGCAACTTTCATTTCTTCTGATTCTTATTGTCCTTGTCTTGAATTCCCTTTGCCTAACTCTGATCTTGTTTGGCTTCCAGGACCTTGACCCAGAGGATGGCGAAGAGGGCCAAGATCCTTGTGGTTGACCTTGAGGACGACGAGCCTGTCGCAGCGGCGGGGGATGCGCCAGCGACAAGCCTGCCAGACCAGCCTGCTGCTCCGGAGAGCAGCCCCCAGTGCAGCCCCCAGCGTAAGTCTTGTGTTCACTTTTCTGCTTGACGGGCGCGCTTGAGGTTATTATCTTTACTAATGTCTTGTTGTCTTGTGCAGAAGTGGAGCCGCAGCCGCAGGAGCACCAAGAGACCGCCCCCGACGAGCCGCTTGTCCCACCATCCCCGCCGAGGAGCTCCCCGGCGAGGGAGGGTGCTCCGCCAAGGGCGGGTACTCCGCCAAGGGCGAGTACCCCGCCAAGGGTGAGCACCCCGACAAGGGTGGACACCCCGCCAAGGGAAGGCGCAAGCGGCCCTCCGCCGGCGGGGGCCACTACCACGCCGCCAAGGGAGAACTCCCCGGCGAGGGACCCCGTTACCGAAGAGGCCCGCACAGGTAAACCCTTGTACTTTCCTTTTTTTCGAATTCCTCTTTTTGGATATTTGCTTGACGATTCTCTCTTTTCTTTTTCTTCTGTTAGATCCGCCCGCCCCGGAGCCGATGGAGACGGAGACCATCGCCGAGGAGGACGTGCGCGACAATGCTGGCGACGCCACCACCGCTGAAGGAATGGCTGGCGCTGACGAGCCAACCGCCGAGGAGACCGCCCCGACCGCTGACGCGGCAGCTGGGGAAGGGACCGGCGACCGTACTGCTGGCCCTGAGGCCGCAGGAGCGCCGGACGCTGCACCGGCCGCCGACCCCTCCGCCCCCGCGGCTGGGTCGGGCGTCTATCTGGAGGCCGCCAACGGGGTCTTCATCCAAGTCCCGTGGGCGTCCTCATCAAGGGCACCCGCGGAGGGGGAGAACTTCGACGGAGAAGTCCTCGCCTCCGCCGGGCTAAGGGTTGTCGACGCGCCCGGCAGCAGCAGCGAGCCCGAGGAGGAGCAGCTCCTGCGTCGGCTGCTGGCCTTGTACCGGGCCAGGCAGGCCAAGCTGGAGTCCCGAGAGGCTCTGGCTGCCAAGGCTAGTGTTGACTTGGAGAAGCGTGCCGCCGAGCTCCGCGCCGCCAACCAAGCGGCCCTCCGGAACTTGGCGGAGGAGCGGGAGGAGCTTGCCGGAGCACACCAAGCGTTCCTCCTCGAGAAGGCCGAGGTGGAGGAGCAGCAGCGACTGGCCGCCGAGGATCTGTCTCGGCGGGAGGGAGAGCTCAACCAGCGGAAGGTCGACCTCGATAGCCACGAGGACGACCTCACCGCTCGCGAGCAGGCCGTTGGCGGGGCTCTGCAGGAGGCGAGGGACGCCGCTGCGGCCGCAGAGACCGCCAAGAGGGATTTGGAGGCCAGGGTGGCGCAGTTGGAGACGGGCTTGAAGGCGAGCGAGGACAGGGTTGCCGTGCTCAACGTGGCGCAGGACAAGGACGCCCACACCAACTCGGAGCTGCAAGTCCGTCTCTCCGAGAAGGGCAAGGAGCTCAACGACGCCAGAGACTCCATTGCAGATTTGGAGCTGAAGGTTTCCACCCTCACCGACTCGCTTGACGCCGCCCGGGACCGCGAAATGAAACTGAAGGATGATCTTCGTGCTGAGAGGGCCTTGCTGGACAGCGCCGCCGTGTCGCAGAACAACTTCCAGCGGACGGTGGAGCAGTGGACCGAGGAGCTCGTCGCCTCTGCCGTCAATATCGACAAGGAGATTATGGCGTTGGGGACGGAGCACCTTGCGTACTCCCCCGATGAGAGCCTCCCCCACAGCGCCAAACTGAGCATGTTCTTCAGAGGAGTGGCGCCGGCCCTCGCGCAGCTACGGGAGAGGGTCCCCGCGCAGCTGGCTAATGAGGCGTGCCGGCTTTGCATGGGTACCCTGGAGCGGGTGCTAACGAAGATCGTCTACCGCAACCCCGGGATTAATCTTGAGAACGTCCTCCGGACCTTGCCGCCTGAAGCTGACCTGGAGGTGTTAAAGGCACAAGTTGCCCACATCGTGGCCAAGGCGGGAAGATCAATAGGGTTGACGCAGACCGTGTAGACTAGGCTCCCTTCTTTCTGCTTCCCTTGCCGCTGTCGATTGAGTCATGGGTAGTAGTTGGTTAGAACAACGGCAAGTTATCTTGTAATATAACTTTATTTTGGATAGTCAATGCAGTGTTATCTCCCTTGCTTGGTTCCATCACTTTGTATGCTTTCCACCTTACGCTTTTAGGGAACTTGCCGGCAAAGGGACCCTTGCTGCGAGCGCTGAGTGCGGGACTCTTAGCAGCCTGCTGGCAATGCCCTTGCCGGCAAGAAACCTTGCCGCAGCTAGTCGCAGCACACTTAGATTGTCGAGCGAACTCGAAAACGAAGTAAGGGCGCGACACTTGTCGCAGCTCACTTAAGCCATTGAGCGTGCTCGAAACAAAGTAAGGGCGCGGCTAGCCACGGGTAGGTTCCTCCGCGCACAGGTTTTCCATACAGAGTGTGGTCGTTCAAGGAAGATAACTAAGAATTTTCAAAATTTGAATGCTCAAACTTTGGCAACTTAGCTTTTGTGTTCAGTTTGCTTCTCGGCAAGGCTTTCCTTTCTTGAACAGCACTTGGTCCATACCACTGTCTCCTTCCCCCCCAGCAAACTTGTGCGCGAGGAACACTTCTTCTGCTTGAGAGAAAAAGGAAGAAGGGAGAAAACATAGATACGGAGCCTTGCGGCTTGTTATTGCTTACCGGGATCGTGTGCTGCACAAAGTGTCAGATAATACATGCAATGAAAACAAGAATGCACCAAATGACAAGCTGTGCGAAGCACAAAAGTTTTACTGATGCACGGGGTCTGCGTCCGGCTTTGTACAAAGGTTTACATGCAACAGCAGCAAGACTTGTACAAAAGTTGGTTGCCGGAGCGGATCACGGCAATCGCGCCTCATGGGTGAAACTTGCGAAGATGCTCAATGTTCCAGGAGTTGCTCACCGGTAAGCCTTCTTCGGTCTCAAGGCGGACAGCACCGGGCCTTGTGACTTGTCTCACCCGATAAGGGCCTTCCCACTTCGGCGTCAACTTGTTGGAGTTCTTGGCGGACTGAACGCGCCGAAGAACAAGGTCGCCTTTCTCGAGACTCCTGGCCTTGACTTTGCAGCTATGATAGCGACGCAAAGCTTGCTGGTATCGAGCAGCTCGTACAGCAGCCTGGAGACGGTCCTCCTCGAGGAGCAGTGCATCATCTTGCCGCAGTTGCTCTTGCTCAAACTCATCGTAAGCGAGCACTCGAGGAGACCCGTATACGAGTTCCGTGGGGAGAACTGCCTCTGCTCCATAGACAAGAGCAAAGGGTGTCTATCATGTGGCTCGATTTGGTGTCGTCCTGATTGACCAAAGAGCCGCCGGCAACTCCTCGATCCAGTTTCTTCCGCACTTGTGCAGCCTGTCGAACGTTCTTGTCTTGAGTCCGCGCAGCACTTCAGCATTGGCCCTCTCCGCTTGACCGTTGCTCCTCGGGTGAGCAACAGAAGCGAAGCAGACCTTGGCGCCAAGGTCTTGGACGTATTGCATGAAGGTGCGACTTGTGAACTGAGTGCCGTTGTCGGTGATGATCCTGTTAGGGATTCCGAAACGGCAAACAATCGATCTGAAGAACTTCACTGCTGACTGTGCGGTCACCTTCCTCACTGGTTCCACTTCCGGCCACTTTGTGAACTTGTCGATAGCAACGTACAAGTACTCAAAGCCCCCGACAGCATGGGGAAAGGGGCCGAGGATGTCGAGCCCCCAGACCGAGAAGGGCCAGCATAAAGGGATCGTCTGGAGAGCTTGAGCTGGCTGGTGTATTTGCTTGGCATGGAACTGGCACGCTTCACACTTGGTTACTTGTGCAGTTGCATCTTGGAGGGCTTCGGGCCAAAAGAAACCTTGCCGGAACGCCTTCCCGGCAAGTGCTCTTGCGCCAATGTGGTGTCCACATATGCCTCCGTGGATCTCTGCCAATAGCTTCTGTCCATCTTCCCGAGAAATGCACTTTAATCTGACACCATTGAGTCTTCTTCTGTACAGTTCATTGTCGACGAACTGGTACATACTTGACTGCCTGGTAATCCTCTCTATCTCTTCTGGTTCTTCGGGAAGTTCTCCAGTTTGCAGAAAACGGACGATTTGATGTGCCCATGCTGGAGCCTGAGGCTCAACAACAAGGACTAAAGGCATCAGTGCTGCTGCGGGAACGCCAGCTTCTACGGCAAGAACCTGTTGGTCTGCCGGAGCTGAATGTTCCCCGGCAAGCTCGCCGGGGCAAGACTTGCCGGGAACATCTGCTTCAACTGTACGAACCCTAGAGTTCGCAGGAGCAGACTGCTCCTCAGCAACTTTGTCGTTGATCTTGGGGACCTTGGCGGCGGCTTCAGGAAGGTCCGCCGGCAAGTAGTCGCCGGAGACCAACTTCCTCTTCTTGTTTTGTCCAACTGATGGTGCAACAGATGGTTGAGTTAGCTTGAGCACGAAGACCCCTGGTTCCACAGGTAACTTCATTGCAGCACACTTTGAGAGGCCATCTGCAATATCATTCTGAGCTCTTGGGACATGCTCCATCTGCAGGCCTTCAAAGTGTTCTTCAAGCTTCCTCACTTCATCGACATAAGCCTCCATCAAAGGACTCTGGTAGCTCTTGTTTACTTGTTGGACCACCAACTGTGAATCTCCCCGCACGATCAGCTTCTTGATCCCAAGTTCGGCCGCAATTTTAAGGTCGGCAAGCAAACCTTCATACTCTGCAGTATTGTTTGTCGCTTGCTCCTTGGGAAAGTGCATTTGAACAACGTACTTGAGGTGCTCCCCGGTGGGTGCTATGAGTAACACGCCAGCACCGGCGCCTTGTAGCGAGAAGGCACCATCGAAGTACATTATCCACTCTTTGCTTGCTTCTTTGACGGGGATGCTTGTCTATGGAACTTCTTCGTCTGGTGGTGGCGTCCATTCTGCTATGAACTCTGCCAAAGCTCTGCTCTGTATAGTTGAAGTGCTTTCAAACTTAAGACCAAAGCTTGACAGCTCCAGTGCCCACTCGACAATCCTACCCGTTGCTTCTGGGTTTTGCAATATCCTCTTCAACGGAAAGTGAGTGACCACTGTTATCTCATGTGCTTGGAAGTAATGGCGCAGCTTTCTCGAGGCCATGAGGAGGCCGAAAAGCAGCTTCTGCACCCCAGAGTATCTTGATCTAGCCCCCTGCAAGAGAGAACTTACAAAATAAACTGGGCGCTGCACCATCTTCCTTCGCACTTCTCCTTGTTCCTGCGCAGACTTGTCCTTGTCGGGGCCAGGGCTTGTCGGGGGAGCCCCCTGCTTGTCGCGGGATGTGCTTGCTGGGGCCGTGGGCTCCTCATCCGCCTCCCTCTCCGCTACCAACGCAGCACTAACCACTTGATTGGTTGCTGCTAAGTACAGCAGCAACTTCTCTTGTGGCCTAGGTGCGACAAGTATCGGAGTGGAGGACAGGTATCCTTTCAAGTCTTGCAGCGCTGCCTCCGCTTCCGGAGTCCATTCCATAGGGCCTGCCTTTTTCAAGATTTTGAAGAAAGGCAGGGCGCGTTCTGCAGACTTTGAAATGAACCTGCTGAGGGCAGCCACACAACCAGCGAGTCTCCGTACATCCTTGACGCGCTTCGGGGCTTCGATCTGCTCGATGGCCTTGATCTTGTCGGGATTGGCTTCAATCCCCCTCTGGGACACAAAGAACCCGAGAAGCTTGCCGGAGGGGACTCCGAAGACGCACTTCTCGGGTTTGAGCTTGAGTTGTATCTTGCGCAGATTCACAAAAGTTTCTTCTAGGTCTTGAATCAGGGTATCCTTGTCCTTGCTCTTGACCACTATATCATCCATGTAGGGTTCTACATTCCTGTGTATCTGTGGCTCAAAAGCAGTGTGGACCACCCTTGCAAATGTCGAGCCCGCATTCTTCAGTCCAAAGGGCATACGTATAAAACAGTAAGTGCCACATGGAGTAATGAACGCGGTCTTCTCTTCGTCTTCCTCAGCCATGAATATCTGGTGGTACCCGGAGTATGCATCAAGAAATGAAAGCAACTCACATCCGGCCGTGGAGTCAACAATCTGGTCAATGCGCGGCAAGGGAAATGGATCCTTGGGACAAGCTTTATTCACATCAGTGAAGTCTATACAAAGTCTCCACTTCCCATTAGCTTTACGCACGACAACTGGATTGGCCAGCCACGTGGGATGAAGTACACCTCTAACAAGGCCCGCTGCTTCCAACTTCTTGATCTCCTCGGCGATGAACTCTTGGCGCTACACCGCTTGCTTCCTGACCTTCTGCTTGACGGGCCGCGCATGAGGACAAACAGCAAGCTTGTGCTCAATTACCTTCCTGGGAACGCCGGCGATGTCAGGCGGTTGCCATGCAAACACGTCGACATTCGCCCGCAGGAAGGCAATGAGCGCGCTTTCCTATTTGGGGTCGAGCGTAGCACTGATGGTGAAGGTACCACCAGTGCCGTCCTCCTTGGCGGACACCTTCTTGGTTGCAGGTGGAGCAGCCATTCCTTTCTTGCACTTGCCGGTGGAGCTCGATGGTGCGTCCTCGACGGCAGCGCAGCACTCCGAAGAGGTGCGTTTGCCGGAGTGGGCCCCAGAGCTCTTGCCGGACTTGGTCTTGGTCTTCCCCCCGGGAGCTTCAGCGGCAAGTGTCTTGCTGTCTGTCGCGGCTGCTGCATCCCGGTAGATCTTGTCGGCGCAGATAAGCGCGTCCTTCTTGTCGCCGGGGACAGAGATGACGCTTATTGGCCCTGGCATCTTGAGCATGTTGTACGCGTGGTGAGAGGCTGCCATGAACTTGGCAAGCGCAGGACGGCCAAGTATCCCATTGTATGGCAATGGGATATCGGCAACGTCGAAGGTGATCCTCTCAGTCCTGAAGTTTAGTTCTCCGCCAAAGGTCACGGGCAGTGTGATCTTCCCCTTCGGCTTGCTCCTTCCCGGGTTGATTCCTTGGAACGTCCCGGTCTCCTCGAGCTCGCTGTCGGGGATCTGCAGCTTCCGGATCACAGCCGAGGAGATCAAGTTTAGGCCGGCCCCGCCGTCAACCAACATCTTGGTGACCTTGAGGTTGCGGATGTTTGGCGAAACCAACATCGGCAAGCACCCGACCGCAGTTGTGCGGTCAGGGTGGTCCTCAAGGTCGAAGATGATGGGCGTGCTGGACCACTTCAGCAGCTTGCGCGACTCGACGGGTGGCTCAGTTGCATTCACTTCCCGCACCCATTGCTTGAGCTGGCGGTGGGAAGTGTGCAGAGAGGCACCCCCATCGACGCACAGAACTTCTGTGGCCTTCTGGAACTCCTGCTCGTTGTTGTCTCCGTCATCCATGTCCTCGTCGTCGTCTTCGTCTTCATCCTTGTCGCGGCCCCGGGGAGGTCTATCCCCTTGCCGCTGCTTGGCCTTGCCGCGGCGTCCTCCCCGGCCATTGAATGGCCGCTTCTTGCCGGACTCACATCCGCCTCCTTGGGCCTTCTCCTTGTCGCGTCGCTCGTATTCAGCCTTCTGCTGCTCTACGAGGTATTCGACCCTCTTGCAGTTCTGGAGATCATGGCCCTTGGTGCGGTGGATCTTGCAGTACTGCTTGTCGGAGCCGTCCTGCTTGTCGGCGGCGGCTACGGTGGCAGGCTCCTTGCCGGAGCCACCAGCCTGAGCTTTCTTGTCGCCAGCCTCCTTGCCGGACTTCTCCACAGCCAGTACTTCCTTGTTCTTCTTCTTCTTGTTATTCCGCCGCCGGTTTTTCCTTGCCAGGGCGGCATCCTCGCTGTCCGTTCCTCCTGCTCCAGTATCCTCTCCGGGGAGTCTCCTCCCTTCTTTAGCGCGCGCACACTTGTCAGCCAGAGCATAAAGCTCGCTGACGTCCCGGATCTTGGTCATCGCCATCTCCTCCCTCATCCGGCGGTTACGCACGTTCTGGTGGAACGCGCTGATAACCGCGGCAGGGTGAACATCCGGTATGTTGTGCTGAACGCGGCTGAACCTTTGGATGTACTTGCGCAGGGACTCTCCCTCCTTCTGGGCAAGAATGTGCAGATCGCTCTCCTGGCCGTGGGGCTTGTGGCCGCCCGTGAAGGCGCCGACAAACTGGTGGCACAGATCTGCCCAAGAAGAGATGGAGTTGTCCGGCAAGTGCATAAGCCAAGATCTGATGTTTGGCTTAAGCACGAGCGGGAAGTAGTTCGCTAAGATCTTCTCGTCGCGTCCCCCGGCAGCCTGCACCGCAATGGTGTAGATGCTGAGGAACTCCGAGGGATGGGTCTTGCCGTCGTACTTCTCGGGTACGTCGGGCTTAAAGTTCTTCATGCTGGGCCACTGGACTTGCCGCAGCTCTCGGGTGAACGCAGGGCAGCCTGCCGCGTACGGCAGGTCGCCTGGTTCACCGGGCGTGTGCATGTCGACAGCAGTCCCAGCGCGCTGGTCGGACTGTCTTCGGGCTTCTCTTCGACGCTCGATACGAGTTCGAGCGTCCTCTTGTCGCCTGTCGTCGAGGACTTGGCGCTGATCGCGGCGAGCCCGCGGATCCGACGACGCCGTGGAGACGTCGTCGACGTTGATCCGGCGGGTTGGCGACTTCTGCTTCCGCGGCGGGGAGTGCACGGTTGTTGCACCCCCGGCGGTCTTGTCTCCATCGGCCTTCGCTTGGTCGACTTGCCACGGACGTGATGTTGCCGGCTGCTGTGGCGTGTCGTTGTTGGCGAAGGCGATGAGGCTCTGGATTGTGGCCCTCCAGTCTTCGGCCTTGTCCGCCGCTGGAGGGAAGTCGAGGAGCAGCTGAGCTCTGGCTAGAGCTTCGCTGGAGAGGAGGGAAGCAGTGGCGAGCGGTGCGAGGAGCGAGATATGCTCGGACTTCTAACAGCGTTAGAAGGAGCAGGGTCTCGCCCCGGCGACCGCGCCTTGCTCGTGCCAGCACGCTGGCCTTGAGCGTCCCGCGACCCGCCGGCTTGGCCACGTCCCAGCAAGCGTATGGTACCCCCGGTACCTCGTCGCTGCTGGTCCGGCACCTCCTGAGAGGGTTGTGGCGCGTGCACGGACTCCGAGGTCTTGGAGTGGGCTCGGTCGTCCGTCTTGTCCTTGGACTTGGCGGCGCCGTGAGTCTCCCCACCGGCGTCCACCCTTCCGCCAGCGTCTACCCCACCGACCGTTGGTTCTGGTGGTTGTGGGATCGACGCGGACGGGCCTCCTACCTCCGACGCTTTCTTCTTCGGCGGCATGCTGATGTAGTCGATGAAGCTGACGAAGCTGGTGAAGTTGCTGAAGGTTGCGCCCGCGTGAGCGCCGGATCGGGTTCGCACGACCTCGACGCCCCCTACCTGGCGCGCCAAAGATGTCGGGGAAACTGATCGCCCACGAACACCTATGGGACCGGAGCCCCTTTTCGGTACGGCAAGGGAGCGGAGGGAGCACAAAGGGCGGATCGAGGGGCACACGCGAGCAGTTTTACCCAGGTTCGGGCCGCACGGATGCGTAAAACCCTACTCCTGCCTTGGTTGTATTGAGTTCTTGAGCTCGGGAGCTTGAAGATCTACAGTACTAGCTATACCGAGCGAGGGAGTGATCAAGTTTCTGGAATCGAACCTCCTCTATGTTGTGCATGGGCCTCCTTTTATAGCTCAAAGGGGTCACCGACAGGTGTCAACATAGATGAGGGTAAAAGTGTAAAATTGGTGGTGGTTGTAACAGTGCATGTACAGTGTATGCACAGTGGTCTATACCTAACTTTGACGGTGGGGGACAAGGGCATTGAATGCCCGTCGCCGTCACCCCAAAAGCGTCCGTCCGGGCGTCTCCGCTCGCCACGACGGTGGCCTCGTCATCGCGGCCTGCCACCGTGTACCCCAGGCTGCACAGCCATCTGCCACGTGCCCCTGGAAGGGCCCCAGGGCGACGCGTGGCCAGATGAGCTGGAGCGCGGGCACACAGCGTAAGCTTCCCCCGGCAAGCACCTTGCCGGGGTCGCTATCTTGCCGGGCCCGGAAGCTGATCGCTCTCCGGGTCCTGTCGGGGCACATGATGCGCCACGATACATCTTCTGAAGTGTTGTTCTTTGGCCTTCCTGGAAAGCTCCTCTTGCCAGGGTCTTGTGCTGAAGTGATAACCTTGAGCCTGGTGCGGCCTTCCCGGCAAGCTCCTCTTGCCGGGGCCTTATTCTTCTGACTTGTATACTTCGTTCTTGAATGGTTCCAAAGGAACTAGAGTGGGCCTTGGCGGGCGCGTGGTGAGCTTGACCACGGGACGCTGCTACTGCCCGTGCACAAGTTGGGATACTAAGGTACCCCTACTTTAGTACACCGACAATGGTGGACTCATATGGAACAACTTTGGGGTTTATGGAAGTGGATGCACAAGCAGTATTCCCGCTTAATACAAGTGAAGGCTAGAAAGAGACTGGGAAGCGACCAGCTACATAGCGAGAACAGTCATGAACATGAATTAAAATTAATCATCAATGGGTGCAAGCATGAGTAGGATATAAATCACCATGAACATAAATATCGTGGAGGCTATGTTGATTTTGTTTCAACTACATGCGTGAACATGTGCCAAGTCAAACCACTGGAATCGTTCAAAGGAGGATACCATCCTATCATACCACATCACAACCATTTTAATAGCATGTTGGCACGCAAGGTAAACCATTATAAACTCCTAGCTAATTAAGCATGGCATGAGCAACTATGATCTCTAATTGTCATTGCAAGCATGTTTCATTCATAATAGGCTGAAACAGGAACGATGAACTATTCATATTTACAAAACAAGATAGGTCGAGTTCATACCCGCTTTTCTCATCTCAATCAGTTCATCATATATCGTCATTATCGCCTTTCACTCGCACGATGATACGTCTCCAACGTATCTATAATTTTTTATTGTTCCATGCTATTATTTATGATGTCTTGGATGTTTAATAGGCTTTATCATACACTTTTATATCATTTTTGGGACCAGCCTACTAACCCAAAGGCCCAGTCCAGATTGCTGTTTTTTGCCTGTTTCAGGGTTTTGCAGAAAAGGAATATCAAACAGAGTCCAAACGGAATGAAACCTTCGGGAGAGATATTTTTGGAGAAAATCACGCACGGGAGGCTTGAGAACCATGTCAGGGGAGCCTCGAGGTGCCCACGAGGGTGGAGGGTGCGCCCCCTGCCTCGTGGGGCCCCCGAGCGTCCCCCGGTGCCCTCCTTCCTCCTATATAAGTCTACGTACCCCGAAACCATCAACAACAGAGAGAAAACCCTAGTTCCACCGCCGTAACCTTCTGTTCTCATGAGATCCCATCTTGGAGCCTTTTCTGAAGCTCCGCCGGAGGGGGGGTCCATCACGGAGTACTTCTACATCATCATCATCGCCCTCACCATGAGTTGTGAGTAGTTTACCACAGACCTTCGGGTCCATAGCTAGTATCTAGATGGCTTCTTCTCTCTCTCTCTGGATCTCAATACAAAGTTCTCCTCGGTCTTCGAGGAGATCTATTCGATGTAATCTCTTTTTGCGGTGTGTTTGTCGAGATCCGATGAATTTTGACTTTATGATCAAGATTATCTATGAGAAATATTTGGTTCTTCTCTGAACTCTTTATGTGTGCTCATAATATCCTTGCAAGTCTCTTCGAATTATTGGTTTGGTTTGGCCTACTAGATCTATAGTTCTTGCAATGGGAGAAGTGCTTGGCTTTGGGTTCAATCTTGCGGTGTCCTTTCCCAGTGACAGTAGGGGCAGCAAGGCACGTATTGTATTGTTGCCATCGAGGATAAAAAGATGGGGTTTATATTATATTGCTTGAGTTTATCCCTCTACATCATGTCATCTTGCTTAAGGTGTTACTCTGTTCTTATGAACTCAATGCACTAGATGCATGCTGGATAGCGGTCGATGTGTGGAGTAATAGTAGTAGATGTAGAATCGTTTCGGTCTACTTGTCTCGGACGTGATGCCTATGTCCAATGATCATGCCTAGATAGTCTCATAATTATTCGATTTTCTATCAATTGCTTGATAGTAATTTGTTTACCCGCCGTAGAATATCGCTATCATGAGAGAAGCCACTAGAGAACACTATGGCCCTCGGGTCTATTCTCAACATATCAATCTACATCTACTTTACTTTTTCCGCTTTTACTTTCTGTTCTTATAAACAAAAATACCAAAAATATAAACTATCATCTCTATCAGATCTCACTTTTGTAAGTGACCGTAAAGGGATTGACAACCCCTTATCGCGTTGGCTGCGAAGTTCTTATTTGTTTGTGTAGGTGCGAGGGACTCGCGCGTGGTCTCCTACTGGATTGATACCTTGGTTCTCAAAAACTAAGGGAAATACTTACGCTACTGTGCTGCATCTCCCTTTCCTCTTCGATTGAATACAATGCAAGCTCGAGAATTAGCAAGAAGAATTTCTGGCGCCGTTGCCGGGGAGGCTTACACAAAAGTCATATACCAAGTACCTATCACAAACCCTTATCCTTCGCATTATATTTTTTTCCTCTCGTTTTCCTCTCCCCCACTTCACCCTTGCCGTTTTATTTGCCCTTCTTCTGCCGTGTGTTTATTGTTCGCTTGCTTCTTGTCTGCTTGTGTGTTGCTTGCTTGATTGCCCTCATGTCTGATATGGGGGACGATTTTATCGAGAAGGGTAGTAATGTCGAGGGCAACGTCTATGTTGATCCCCCGGATGAAGCTACCACTTTACATATTAAGAAGTTCCGGGTTGGTAGTAGTAATATCATTGGAAAATGAGTTCTTCAAGACTTCTTCACTTGTGCCGGTGCTTTGCCCACTATGGGTGGCTCTATTCTTCATAGAACTAGTAGCCTTGCGGATGCTGTATCTATGCTTATAGTAGAAACTGAAAGGCAATTCATCCATATGCATCCCTGTATTCAGAGAATCTTTTTGGAGTTTTCCAATATTGAGCATTCTTCAGTTAAGCGTGCAGCTACTATCTTTTTGGCTCATGAATTTAGATATATCATGAAAGAGGCCAAAGAAATCTTTGCTCATTACGGAGTAGATGCCGGTCGACCTCCCATAGAGGCTATCTTGTTCAATCAAGAAGACATAATGCGATTGCGATCTCCTGATCATGTTGCTTTTAATGAAAACCTTAGAAAAAAGGTTCCTACTGAGATCTTGATTGATAGGATTTCTGAGATAAACGATGATTTTTCTGTTCAAAACAATGGTTTAGGCTTCTCCCTTGAGCGAAGGCTTATGACCTTCTGCCAAAAGAATGCCTATAATGATGAATTGGTTATCCACTACAAAGGGCCAAAAGAGGAACCTATTCCTCCTGAGATTGATGTAGGGGACTTTTGTCCCATTAAATTCAGCCCTTTTGATTACTTTTGCTTGCCACAAAGGAAGCTTGCTGCTGAACGAAGGGAATATGAGATGAGCTTTCGCGACATATCATATCATTATGGCATTCCCTAGATCTATCTTGTATCGTGCCTAGCTAGGGGCGTAAAACGATAGCGCTTGTTGGGAGGCAACCCAACTTTATATATTTTTGTTTTTGTTGCTGTTAGGGAATAAATATTGCATCTAGCCTCTGTTTAGATGTGGTTTCATGTTTTGTTTAGTGCTTGTGCCAAGTAGAACCTTTGGGAAGAGTTGTGTGAAGTTTATATGATCTTGCTGTGAAAAACAGAATCGTTATCGCTCGCTAGAATGGTCGTCATATTTTACTGGAGCGTGCTATTTAGTTGATTCTTTTTGCAGATGATTAATAGACAAATTCCTCACGTTTACCAATTTAGTTTGAATTTTTTGGAGTTCCAGAAGTAGGCAAAATCTGCATATTACTACAGACTGTTCTGTTTTTGACAAATTCTGTTTTTCGTGTGTTGTTTGCTTATTTCAATGCATCTATGAGTAGTATTGGAGGATATGAACCATAGAGAAGTTGGAATACAGTAGGTTTAATACCAATATAAACAAAGAATGAATTCATTGCTGTACCTTTGAGTAGTGGTTTGCTTTCTTATACTAACGGAGCTCACGAGAATTTTTTTTCTAAGTTTTGTGTTGTGAAGTTTTCAAGTTTTAAGTATTGCTTTGATGGACTACTGAACAAAGAGTAGCAAATGCCTAAGCTCGGGGATGCCCATGCCACCCCAAGTAATTCAAGGACAATCAAAATCCTAAGCTCGGGGATGCCCCGGGAAGGCATCCCCTCTTTCGTCTTCATCCATCGGTAACTATACTTGGAGCTATATTTTTATTCACCACATGATATGTGTTTTGCTTGGAGCGTCTTGTATAATTTGATTCTTTGCTTGTTAGTTTGCTACAATCATCCTTGCTGGACACACTTATTTGAGAGAGTTAAATATGGCCTAGGAATTGCTAGAACACTCTATGTGCTTCACTTATATCTTTTGAGTTGAATAATTTTTGCTCTAGTACTTCACTTATATCTTTTAGAGCACGGTGGTGATAATATTTTGTAGAAATTGTTGAACTCTCATGCTTCACTTATATCCTTTTGAGAGTCTATTAAAAAAGCATGGTAATGTGTTTAGGCTAAAAAACTAGTCTTCACATGATAGACATCCAATGTCAATGTAGTAAAAACTTTCACATGAAGTGCATTGAATATGATGAGATGTTGGATGCTTGATAATTGTTTTGAGATATGAGGATAGTGATATTAGAGTTATGCTAGTGGAGTTATTATGAAATTGAGAAATACATGTGTTAAGGTTAGTGATTCCCGTAGCATGCACGTATGCTGAACCGCTATGTGACGAAGTTAGAGCATGAGGTATTTGTAGAGTGCCAACCTTTGTGTGGAGGTCGGGGGCGCACGATGGTTAACTCCTACCAACCTCCTCCCAAGGAGCATGTGTTGATTGCTTTGTTTTGATGACTCGTAGATTTTTGCAATAAGTATATGAGTTCTTATGACTAATGTTGAGTCCATGGATTATACGCACTCTCACCCTTCCACCGTTGCTAGCCTCTCTTGTATCGCGCAACTTTCGCCGATACCATAAACCCACTATATATCCTTCCTCAAAACTGCCACCATATTATTCCTCAAAAAAGCCACCATACCTTCCTATCATGGCATTTCCATAGCCATTCCGAGATATATTGCCATGCAACTTTCCACCGTTCCGTTCATATGACACGCTTCATATTGTCATATTGCCATGCATGATCATGTAATTGACATCGTATTTGTGGCAAGGCCACCATGCATAATTTTTCATACATGTCACTCTTGTTTCATTGCACATCCCGGTACACCACCGGAGGCATTCATATAGAGTCATACTTTGTTGTAGTATCGAGTTGTAATGAAAGTGTGATGATCATCATTATTAGAGCATTGTCCCATGGGAGGAAAGGCTGAATCTATAAAGCCCCTCCGCAAAAAAAAAGAAAAAAAGAGAGAAAAGAAAGGCCAAAGAAAAAAAAGGCCCAAAAAAAGAAAAGAAAAAATGACAATTGCTACTATCTTTTTTCCACACTTGTGCTTCAAAGTAGCACTATGTTCTTCATTCTAGAGAGTCTCATGCTTAGTCACTTTCATATACTAGTGGGAATTTTCATTATAGAACTTAGCTTGTATATTCCAACGATGGGCTTCCTCAAATGCCCTAGGTCTTCGTGAGCAAGCAAGTTGGATGCACACCCACTAGTTTCTTTTGTTGAGCTTTCATTCATATTTACCTCTAGTGCATCCGTTGCATGGCAATCCCTACTCACTCACATTGATATCTATTGATGGGCATCTCCATAGTCCGTTGATACGCCTAGTTGATGTGAGACTATCTCCCTCCTTTTTGTCTTCTCCACAACCACCTCTCTATTCCACATAGTGCTATGTCCATGGCTCACGCTCATGTATTGCGTGAAAGTTGAAAGGTTTGAAAGAATAGAGTATGAAAACAAGTGCTTGGCTGAAATCGGGGTTGTGCATGATATGAATATTTTGTGTGATGAAGTGGGAGCATAGCCAGACTATATGATTTTGTAGGGATAACTTTCTTTAGCCATAGTATTTTGAGAAGACATGATTGCTTTGTTAGTATGCTTGAAGTATTATTATTTCTTATGTCAATATAGGCTTTTATCTTGAATCTTTCAGATCTGAACATTCATGCCACAATTAAGAGAATTACATTGAAAAACTATATTGGTTAGCATTCCACGTCAAAAATTCTTTTTTATCATTTACCTACTCGAGGACGAGCAGGAATTAAGCTTGGGGATGCTTGATAAGTCTCCAACGTATCTATAATTTTTTATTGTTCAATGCTATTATTTATGATGTCTTGGACGTTTAATGGGCTTTATCATACACTTTTATATCATTTGTGGGACTAACCTACTAACCCAAAGACCCAGTCCAGATTGTTGTTTTTTGCCTGTTTCAGGGTTTTGCAGAAAAGGAATATCAAACAGAGTCCAAACGGAATGAAACCTTCGCGCGAGATATTTTTGGAGAAAATCACGCACGGGAGGCTTGAGAACCACGTCAGGGGAGCCTCGAGGTGCCCACGAGGGTGGGGGGCGCGCCCCCCTTCCCAGGGCGTGCCCCCTGC
>LR738713.1:19636517-19672835 GCA_902687465.1 Secale cereale
CCGAGCATCCCCCGGTGCCCTCCTTCCTCCTATATAAGTCTACGTACCCCGAAACCATCAACAACAGAGATAAAACCCAAGTTCCACCGTCGTAACCTTCTGTTCCCGTGAGATCCCATCTTGGATCCTGTTCCAGAGCTCCGCCGAAGGGGGGATCCATCACGGAGTACTTCTACATCATCATCATCGCCCTCACCATGAGTTGTGAGTAGTTTACCACAGACCTTCGGGTCCATAGCTAGTATCTAGATGGCTTCTTCTCTCTCTCTTGATCTCAATACAAAGTTCTCCTCGGTCTTCGAGGAGATCTATTCGATGTAATCTCTTTTTGTGGTGTGTTTGTCGAGATCCGATGAATTGTGAGTTTATGATCAAGATTATCTATGAGAAATATTTGGTTCTTCTCTGAACTCTTTATGTGTGCTCATAATATCCTTGCAAATCTCTTCGAATTATTGGTTTGGTTTGGCCTACTAGATCTATAGTTCTTGCAATGGGAGAAGTGCTTGGCTTTGGGTTCAATCTTGCGGTGTCCTTTCCCGGTGACAGTAGGGGCAGCAAGGCACGTACTGTATTGTTGCCATCGAGGATAAAAAGATGGGGTTTATATCATATTGCTTGAGTTTATCCCTCTACATCATGTCATCTTGCTTAAGGCGTTACTCTGTTCTTATGAACTCAATACACTAGATGCATGCTGGATAGCGGTCGATGTGTGGAGTAATAGTAGTAGATGCATAATCATTTTGGTCTACTTGTCTCGGACGTGATGCCTATGTACAATGATCATGCCTAGATAGTCTCATAATTATTCGCTTTTCTATCAATTGCTCGACAGTAATTTGTTTACCCGTCGTAGAATATCGCTATCATGAGAGAAGCCACTTGAGAACACTATGGCCCCCGGGTCTATTCTCAACATATCAATCTACATCTACTTTACTTTTTCCGCTTTTACTTTCTGTTCTTATAAACAAAAATACCAAAAATATAAACTATCATCTCAATCAGATCTCACTTTCGTAAGTGACCGTAAAGGGATTGACAACCCCTTATCGCGTTGGCTGCGAAGTTCTTATTTGTTTGTGTAGGTGCGACAGACTCACGCGTGGTCTCCTACTGGATTGATACCTTGGTTCTCAAAAACTGAGGGAAATACTTACGCTACTGTGCTGCATCTCTCTTTCCTCTTCGAGGGAATACAACGCAAGCTCGAGAAGTAGCACACGACCAAACGGTGTGGATAATAATAATAGTGCACGTGCATTGTACTAAGCTTGAATCTGCGAGCATTTAATACAAGGGAGAAGACAAGGTAATATGACTCTTGGTTAAATCAACAATAATGCATATGAGAGCCACTAAACATTTTCATCATGGTCTTCTCCTCTTGACCCCCAAAGAAAAGAAAATAAACTATTTACACGGGAAAGCTCCCAACAAGCAAAAGAAGAACGAGAAATCTTTTTGGGTTTTCTTTTAATTACTACTACAGGCATGGAAAGTAAACTAGCTAAAAGTTATAACTATTTTTTTTGTTTTTCATAAGGGTTTTCTAACACACAAGAAAAATACTTAGAAAAGAAAATAAACTAGCATGGATAGTACAATGAAAAAGTATGAGCACCGACTACTGGAATGAGTGTGTGAACATGAATGTAATGTCGGTGAGAAATACGTACTCCCCCAAGCTTAGGCTTTTGTCCTAAGTTGGTTTATTGCCACGGATCAAAGCTACTCTCTCCAGTGTGCGGAGGAGTGTCCTCTGGGTGCCACTGGTTGGCAATCTCCTCCGGATCCCACTGATAAACCGACTGCCGATAAGGGTCAAGTGATGGCTCAGGCTCAGGCTCTGAAACCCGTGCCAGGCTCCAGTATGCATAAACGGCATCTGGCAAGACGAGATACGTGCCTGAAAGTATATCAAACAGAGAAGGTGCGGGCAAGGTAATAATCTCACGGTACTTTTTATCAAATATCATTTTATACTTAAACAAGTTCTTCTTATCTTTAACAATAAAATCATGTGCTATCATACTCTTATAATTTAGAAAAGTCGGGGCCAGCAACTTCTCCTCCTTCTCATGATGCTTAATAGGTATCCTAAAGTGTTCAGCAAGGCGTGAAGCAAAGATACCTCCGAAGATGGGGCCCTTTGTACGATTCAGACTTAATCGTTTAGCAATAACATCGCCTAAACTAAAAGTGGTATCTCGGAACAAAGCATGGCGCAAAATAACAATATCAGGGGCACTAAGGTTTCCACTGTTCCCGCGACCAATTAAGCATCTACTAGCAAATATCGCTGCGTAGAATAGGAAAATGTATACTAGTGATTGTTGCCTCTGAAACTTTCCTCGATTCCCCTACATCGATTGTATCAATAAACCCCTCCACATCCTTACGATGTGGTTCCTCTAAGCTACCCGCAACGGGTATCTTACAAACTTGACAAAATTCATATAGTGACATCTCCCTAACCTCATCATATAAGTGAAACTCCACTGAAGGTGGTGATTTCTTAGTATGGAAATAGAAATTTTGCACGAAAATATTAGTGAGTAAGAGATACTGTTCGCGTTGGTCGTGGAGGAAGTCAATGAGGCCTGCGTTCTCAGCCAAGTAATAAAAGTCTTTATAAATCCCGGCGGCTCTCAAGAACTCATCACAAGGCCATTCACACGGCCGAACTTCCCCAGTGCGAGGAAGATTGTATTTGGGCTTTTAGTCTCCTCCTTCTGCTTATCCTTTGAGCTTTGGCTCGAAGAGCCTCTCAATAATCTCCTCGTCATTTTCTTCCTCTGAAAAATTTCTGAAATTTTTAGTGACTCAAAATAAAAGTGAACCAAACTCAACAAGATTGATAGCAACTACTCGCACAAGTGCCTAGAGGCTATATCATGCATTGGAACTACTTGGGACCACATAAATTTGGCATGCAAGCTCAAGAACAGGGTGACCTTAGCAGCAAAAAATTGCAATAAATAAAGCACTAGAACAAAAACTAATTGGACCATTGGAGGAGTCACATACCGAAGAACAATCTCCCAAACAGTTTTGTGAATGGAGTTTTGAGCAAGGAGATCGAAAATGGCAGCAAGATGAGCTAGAACACGAGTTTGAGCTATGTGAGGATTTTTCTGGAGGAAGATGAAGTGTGTGGGTGCTGGAATAAGTGGAGGGGGGCCACGTGGGGCCCACGAGGCAGGGGACGCGCCCAGGGGGTAGGGCGCGCCCTGTACCCTCGTGGCCAGGTGGTGTGCCCCCCTGATGTGTTCTCAGTGCCAAATATTCTTAAATATTCTATAAAAAAAATATTTCATTTTCGGGACATTTGGAGAACTTTTATTTTTGGGGTATTTTTTTATTGCAAGGATAACTCAGAAAATAGACAGAAAATACTATTTTTTTCTTTATTTAATCTTAATAACATAAAGTAAAAAGAGGGTACAGAGAGTTGTGCTTTCTAACTTCATCCATCTCATGCTCATCAAAAGGAATCCATTAACAAGCTTGATCAAGTTTTGTTAACAAACTCTTTACGAATAACGTGAAACCGGAGAATTTTCTAATAACACTAGGTTACCTCAATGGGGATATGTATGTCCCCAACAATAAGAATATCATATTTCTTCTTGACAGTAGGAAGAGGGTATTCAAAACCTCCAATAGTAATCGTTGAAATTTTTCGAATATAATTGATACTATGGACCCGAGGTTGTTTCCTCGGAAAATGTACCGTATTCTCATTACCATTAACATGAAAAGTGACATTGCCTTTGTTGCAATCAATAATAGCCCCTACAGTATTCAAAAAGGGTCTACCAAGGATAATCGTCATACTATCGTCCTCGGGAATATAAAAAATAACAAAGTCTGTTAAAATAGTAATGTTTGCAACCACAACAGGCACATTCTCACAAATACCAAGAGGTATAGCAGTTGATTTATCAGCCATTTGCAAAGATATTTTAGTAGGTGTCAACTTATTCAAATCAAGTCTACGATATAAAGAGAGAGGCATAACACTAACATCAGCTCCAAGATCACATAAAGCAGTTTTAACTTTTAACATAGTTTCTTTTAATGGAGCATGGTATAGTTGGTACTCCTGGATCTCCTAGTTTCTTTGGTATTCCACCTATAAAAGTATAATTGGCAAGCATGGTGGAAATTTCAACTTCCGGTATCTTTCTTTTATTTGTAATAATATCTTTCATATACCTAGCATAAGGATTTGTTTTAAGCATATCAGTCAAACGCATACGCAAAAAGATAGGTCCAATCATTTCAGCAAAGTGCTCAAAGTCCTCATCATCCTTTTTCTTGGGTGGTTTAGGAGGAAAAGGCATGGGTTTCTGAACCCATGGTTCTCTTTCTTTACCGTGCTTCCTAGCAACAAAGTCTCTTTTATCATAACGTTGATTCTTTGATTGTGGGTTATCAAGATCAACACCAGGTTCAATCTCTACATCATTGTTATTCCTAGGTTGAGCATCATCATGAACATCATCATTAACATTATCACTAGATTCATGTTCATTACCAGATTGTGTTTCAGCATCAGAAATAGATTGGGATTCTCAGGTGTGTCAACAACAGGTTCACTAGAAGCATGCAAAGTCCTATCAATTTTCTTTTTCTTCTTCTTAGAAGGACTAGGTGCATCTACATTAGTTCTCTGAGAATCTTGCTTAATTATCTTAGGGTGGCCCTCAGGATACAGAGATTCCTGAGTCATTCTACCCCCTCTAGTCACAACTCCAACAACATTATCATTTTTCTTACTATTTAATTCATTGAGGAAATCATTTTGTGCTTTAAGTACTTGTTCTACTTGAGTGGTAACCATAGAAGCATGTTTACTAATGAGTTTAAGTTCACCTTTAACTCTAGACATATAAGAATTACGTTTCAATTGTCTACCAATATAAGCATTGAAGTTTTCTTGTTTAACAATAAAATTATCAAACTCGTCTAAGCATTGGCTAGCTGACTTATAACGAGGAATATCACCTTCATCAAATCTATAGAGAGAATTTACCTTTACTACCCATGTCGGGTTATCAACACCATGTATTTATTCAATAGGTGGTAAATTCTTAACATTTTCAGCTTTAATACATTTTTATTTCATAGATTTCTTTGCCTCTTGCATATCTTCAAGACTGTGAAATAGAATACCCCTTTTCTTCGGAGTTAGCTTAGGAGCTGGTTGAGGGAGTGTCCAATTATTTTCATTACTCAACATATTGTTCAATAGCAATTCAGCTTGATCGACAGTCCTTTCCCTGAAAACACAACCATCACAACTATCCAGGTGGTCTCTAGAAGCATTGGTTAGTCCATTATAAAAGATATCAAGTATTTCATTTTTCTTAAGAGGATGATCAGGCAAAGCATTAAGTAATTGTAGAAGCATCCCCCAAGCTTGTGGGAGACTCTCTTCTTCAATTTGCACAAAATTATATATTTCACTTAAATCAGCTTGTTTTTTATGAGCGGGAAAATATTTAGCAGAGAAGTAATAAATCATATCCTGGGGACTACGCACACAACCAGGATCAAGAGAATTAAACCATGTTTTAGCATCACCCTTTAAGGAGAACGGAAATAACTTAAGGATATAGTAATAATGAATTTTTTCCTCATTGGTGAATAGGGTGGCTATATCATTCAATTTAGTAAGACGTGCCACAACAGTTTCAGATTCATAGCCATGGAAAGGATCATATTCAACCAAAGTAATTAACTCAGGATCGACAGAGAAATCATAATCCTTATCAGAAATACAGATAGGTGAAGTAGCAAAAGCAGGGTCATATTTCATTCTAGAATTCAAAGACTTTTCTTTCAGCTTAGCTAGCAGTTTCTTAAGATCATATCTATCATTGCAAGCTAAGAGATCTCTAGCAGATTCTTCATCCATAACATAACCCTCAGGCACAACAGGCAATTCATATCTAGGGGGAGAATCTTCATCATCACTTTCATCAATATTATCAGTTTCAATAATTTCATTCTCTCTAGCCCTAGCAATTTGTTCATCAAGAAATTTACCTAATGGCACAGTATTATCAAACATAGAAGTAGTTTCATCATAAGTATCAAGCATAGCAGAAGTGGCATCATCAAGAACATGCGACATATCAGATTCAATAGCATGAGTAGGTGTCGCAAATTTACTCATAACAGAGGATGAATCAAGCGCAGAGCTAGATGGCAGTTCCTTACCTCCCCTCGTAGTTGAGGGATAAATCTTGGTTTCTTCATCCCTCAAGTTCTTCATAGTTATCAACAGATATAAATCCCAAGTGACTCAAAGAATATAGCTGCTCCCTGGCAACGGCGTCGGAAAATAGTCTTGATAACCCACAAGTATAGGGGATCGCAACAGTTTTTAAAGGTAGAGTATTCAACCCAAATTTATTGATTCGACACAAGGGGAGCCAAAGAATACTCTCAAGTATTAGCAGTTGAGTTGTCAATTCAACCACACCTGGAAGACTTAATATCTGTAGCAAAGTATTTAGTAGCAAAGTACTACCTCCGTAAACTAATATAAGAGTGTTTAGTATACTAAAATAGTGATCTAAACGCTCTTATATTAGTTTACAGAGGGAGTAGTATGGAAGTAACAGTACCAGTGGTAAAAGTAATAGTAGCAGTTTTGTAGCAATTGTGACAGTGATAGTGGAAAAGTAACTAAGCAAGGATCAATATGTGAAAAGCTCGTAGGCATTGGATCGGTGATGGATAATTATGTCGGATGCGATTCCTCATGTAGTAGTTATAACATAGGGTGACACAGAACTAGCTCCAGTTCATCAATGTAATGTAGGCATGTATTCCGAATATGGTCATACGTGCTTATGGAAAAGAACTTGCTTGACATCTTTTGTACTACCCTCCCGTGGCAGCGGGGTCCTATTGGAAACCAATGGATATTAAGGCCTCCTTTTAATATAGTACCGGACCAAAGCATTAACACTTAGTGAATACATGAACTCCTCAAACTACGGTCATCACCGAGAGTGGTCCCGATTATTGTCACTTCGGGGTTGCCGGATCATAACACATAGTAGGTGACTATTGACTAGCAAGATAGGATCAAGAACTCACATATATTCATGAAAACATAATAGGTTCAGATCTGAAATCATGGCACTCGGGCCCTAGTGACAAGCATTAAGCATGGCAAAGTCATAGCAACATCAATCGTAGAACATGATGGATACTAGGGATCAAACCCTAACAAAACTAACTCGATTACATGGTAAATCTCATCCAACCCATCATCGTCCAGCAAGCCTACGATGGGATTACTCACGCACGGCGGTGAGCATCATGGAATTGGTGATGGAGGAAGGTTGATGATGACGACGGCGATGATCTCCACTCTCTGGAGCCCCGAACGGACTCCAGATCAGCCCTCTCGAGAGAGATTAGGGCTTGGCGGCGGCTTCGTATCGTAAAACGTGATGAATCATTCTCTCTGATTTTTTTCTCCCGGAACGTAAATATATGGAGTCGGAGCTGAGGTCGGTGGAGCATCAGGGGGGCGCGCCCAAGGGGGGTGGGCGCGCCCCCACCCTCGTGGACAGGGTGTGGGCCCCTTGTTCTTGATTCTTTCGCCAGTATTTTTTATATATTCCAAAAATATGCTCTGTTGATTTTCAGGTCATTCCAAGAACTTTTATTTCTGCACAAAAATAACAACATGACAGTTCTGCTGAAAACAACGTTAGTCCGGATTAGTTCCATTCAAATCATGCAAGTTAGAGTCCAAAATAAGGGCAAAAGTGTTAAGTAGATACGTTGGAGACGTATCAGTAACATAGACTACTAATATCTGCATGTTACTAGTCTAATATAAGTTACTCCCCACTATAACTATACATAGCCTCTAATTCGCGTTGCTCCGAAAATCAATTGTAATATATTTAATGAGATATAATTGTGTGGAATAAAAACATTTTGATTAATAACATGTGGAGAAAAATTAAAATACACACGACTTATCATATTTGATTATATACGGTTGTAAGATATTTATTGAATACAAGTAGAATGGAATGAAATATTTTTCCACGTATGGTTGCACGTTGTGGTGGGTCTTTTGTCATGCATGGTTGCATGTTGAGGTGGCCTTATCCAATCCATAATTGTATAGTGATGTGGCATGCTTGCTTGTTGAGATAAATAGTTAATGGGATCATTGTCTTAGGTATATGGGACGTGCGATGGGTGAAAATCAGTAGCGGTTGCATGGAGATGATAAGTTCTTTCATGAATGAAACATTATGGCAGCGTTTGGTTTCGTGATGAAGGTGATTCTCGTGAACAGGGTCGCTTTCGGGCCCGTGGCGAAACTAAAATCATGGCCTGTTTCGATTTCAGGGCTCGTGGCGGAACTAAAATCATGGCCTGTAATATAAACATTAAATTTACTAATCAAAATATGCTTATATAAAATTGTTACCTAAATTATATATTCAAATCGAAAATCAATATATGTAGAATTGGTAGCACACTATCTCAACGTTATTTGCGATGTAGTTCTTATATTTTAGAAAGAAAAGAATGCTTCTTTGGTTAGTATATTGTAAATTTAGCAGCCATTGAAAACACATGTAATCTATACCTATTAATAAAGGGACAAACGTTTCTGCACGTCTGTTTGTCGCAGAATTGCTCATAAAGTCACCACAAATTACACCTAATGCCAATGTTAAGCGAAAATAACACTTCATCAGCCTTTCACTTTGGTTCATATGCCGAGATCTCCTATTGAATCACAAGCACACAGAGACCCTACTGGCAGAGACGGACTCTACCACACGGAAGACCTGGGTTCGATCCTAGTACTTCCAAACCCTAACTCCAAATCTAATACGTCATATATGGAAATTTCTTAAAAATATATGTAGATTTCAAATATGCTATTATGTTGCATGTTAATCATTTTTTAAATTATGTTTATAATGCAATCTTAATTTATACCTTATTTATATGGGGTATTGTGTAAATGCCTATTATATATGTTTGGTACCACATTTAACATTTAAGTTGAGTAGATATGATAGTTTGATGCTCTCGTAAAATATATTATTGGCACCATAGGAGATATTGATTCCTACCAGCTACCATATGCTAAATGTTACCGACATATATAATCATCATCTATATTTCACACAATGCACAATAACCAACCTATATACTATGATGTACACTAAAGTGTTGATACAAGCTTTATGTAAAAAATTGACTCAACATTGATTTCCATATTGTTTGAAATTGTGTCTATACAAATTTTTGGAAACACCTTGAGCACACTCAAAAACCACACTTCTATGTTTTTGTGCAACACCACTTATCATGTTGTTTAATGTGTGGCATCGTGAAAGATTTCAATGGATTTGCCTATGTCGTCGAGTGTGTGTATGAGGGGTCATTTTTCTCTTCCCTTGCAACGCATAGGCATGTTTGCTAGTTTTTTTTGGAAGAGACCTTTCCAAGCTTTGTTTGTTACTTAAAGAGATAAACTAATTTGGTATTAACAAGAAAAATGCCCCAAATTAACATGCAGCTGTCATATACCTCTCTCAACAAATTGACGTGGTAGACATGACTCCATACATCTCCACTGATTCAGCCGTTTGGGTCCAATGCCTCCTTGTTTCTACGGTTTAAAACCCAGTGTATACACCAATCAAAAGAGAATACCATGCATGGGACGACTCACCATTTGCACAGGAGGAAACTGATAATAGACAACACATGTGTGGACTTGCGGCTTGCGAGACACTGAGAGATGCTACTGACAAGGCCTAGGGTCCGACTTGTACAACAAGGAGCCACAAGCTTTGTTGAGTGCCATTGGCCTAGGGGCAGAGGCATGGCATTGCACATTCATGGCGTGCTCAGGTGGCAGGATGAGGAATAGAGGGATCAGAGGATGAGATCTACGAGCGTTTAGACCCGAGTGATTCCATGGATCAATCGAAGCATCAAAACATTGCTGCTTTTTTAGGCAAAACCTTGGCTTTATTAATCAAAATCCACGTGAGATGGGATTACATTCGAATCATGCGGGATAGCCATCCAGACATGGCATCCCGGACAAAGACTAAGAGAATGATTAGCTAAACTATGGGCCTCGCCATTAACAGTCAAGCCTACAAAAATGAAATTACAATTACAAGTCCACACATTGCTATTGATTGACTGTGCGTGGTCATCGAGCAGGCCTGTAGTAGCATATGTTAAGTTTTTTCTTTCAGGTAGAGTGTATGTTAAGTCATCAGGGCTATGTCTCGCCCTTGCCGGTTCCTATATGGAAATATAGGAATCGCCTACGAGCAAGCAAATCGGGTCGGCCCATTAGTGCAGTCCCTCATGGGTAGCTGTAAGTTCGCTTTCTCTGCTTCAGTTTTTCTTTTTTCTTTTTAATTTCATTTTATTTTGCTTTTTCATTGGTTTTCTTGTTTCCTTCGTTATATTTTGTTTTTTCATTGGTTTTCGTTGGTTTTTCCTTTCTTCGTTATCCCTTTTGTTTCGTTTTGTTTCTTTCTTTTTTTTCTTCTATTATTAGACTTTTTTTTGGCTTCTTTGTCGGTTTTAATCGGTCTTCTTTTTTAACACATGTCTTCTTTTCTCATTACACAATGTAAATATTTAGCACACACGTGAAACATTTGTTTTGATAAACTTTGGAAAATTTTCAAATAATATATGTTGCACATTTAAAAAATACATGTTTTGAACACTTTTTTTAATACACTGTAATATTTTTTAAATACAGAGTGTACATTTTATTAATGACAATAAATATTTCTCCAAACTACGTGGACATTTTTAAACATTAAAAAATTCACGGACAATTTTTCACACACATGCATATTTCTTTAAAATTTCACGTACATTTTCCTAATGGGAATTAACATTTCTAGCCTATGGGAACATACTTTTACATTGGATAACCATTTTTTATACGTCACGGTTTTTTTTCTTCTGAATCTCTGGGATTTTTTCTTTAAAATATCACGTACATTTTTTAATGGTATGTAACATTTTTTACATTATACAAACACTTTTTATTACATTGTATACACATTTAAAATAATTAGTATAAATATTAAAAATAAATGGTATTATGGTCCGAAAAATAAATATTCCAGCTAGTATTTCCTTTTTAGAAGTAATATTACAATTTAATAATAAGAAATGATATGCAACCGCTGCAAAGCCCGACCCGACGTGCCACCACGCGGAAGCCTTCACTACTACCTCTTCTCTACCAAAATGTTTTTAAAGTTTAATTTGAACTGCAAAAACGTCTTATATTTTAATAAGGGGGTGTAGTAATCTACTCCCTCCGTTCCTAAACATTTGTCTTTTTAGGGATTTCAACAAATGACTACGTACGAAGCAAAATGAGTTAATTTATACTCAAAAATATGTTACATACATCTGTATATTGTAACCATTTGAAATATCTAGAAACACAAATATTTGGAAACGGAGGGAGTAGTAAGTTAGTCCTCCATAAGAAAAAGTAATCTAAGATAATCTACCGTGCTCAGAGCAAAGCCTTTTGAATTCCTGAACCCCTACCCGTGTTATATACGTACGGTTGCTCTGCCTACTCAAACCTTCTCCAAAACCACTCGCTAATGCGATCTTCCACACCACCAAAGAGACGCAAGGAGATGGAGGACGGCGGCCCTGGTAGGAAGAAGCGGAAACCAGCCGGGGTCGAGGTCACCGACGAGGTCGAAGCCCCGGAGACGGAGGCGCCAGATCCCGGAGTGGGCGAAGAAGATGAGGCACTCCGCACTCGTCAACCGCATCAGCAGCCTCCCCGACGCCGTCCTCGGCGACATCATCTCCCTCCTCCCCACCGACCAAGGCGCCCGCACCCAGATCCTCGCCTCCAAGTGGCGCTCAACCTCGACTGCACTCACCTGCTAGCCCGTTTCGGTCGTCAGCGTGCTGCTGATGTCGTATCACGCATCCTTTCTTCCCACTCGGGTCCCGGTCGTCGCCTCCGCATGGAGGGTGACTACTTTGGCGTTGCTATCGTCGATGACTGGCTCCGGTCCGCCGCTCTCGAGAGATTACAAGATCTCGAGCTTGGATATTACTCAAGGGAGGTGCCGCTGCTGTCACACACCTTCCGCTTCGCACCCACCCTGCGCGTTGCCGGCATCAAAAAGTGCAACCTCCCCGACGGCATAATCCAAGGGCTGCACTTTCCCCTGCTCAAGCAGCTCGGGCTGGATGATGTCACCATTTCAGAGTGCTCCTTGCACAGCTTGATCGCCGGTTGCCCCGCTCTCGAGTGCTTGCTGTTATTACAAGGCATTGGCTTCCACTACCTTCGAATCAACTCCCTTACGCTTAGGAGCGTTGGGGTTGATGATTACAATAGTGCTCACCGAAATACTGTCCGTTTAAAGGAACTCATCATCGAGAATGCCCCTTGCCTTGAGAAGTTGCTCCATCTTCATGTCGGCACTGGTCTGCATGTATATGTAGTTTCAGCGCCTCAGCTGGAGACAATAGGCTACCTTTCTGATTATAATTACCGGTGTCTGGATAATCTTGATGGGAAACTCGTGTTTGGCTCCACAATTATTCAGGTACCATTTTGAGATTTTTTCAAATTTAATTTTGTTTGTTGAAAATGTAATTATCACTTGTCTTATAAATGATCTCCTGCAAAAAAAAAGACTGTAAATGGGCTAATGATGTTGCCTTTCATGCTTGGTAAAGGGATTGCACGTTGACAAGCTGGCAATGGTGGTCTGCACAGTCAAGACTTTAGCTGTCCAAATGAAGACACTGGGTTTGGATACGGTAATTCAGTTGATGGCATGCTTTCCATGCTTGGAGAAGTTGTACATTCAGACTGCGGTGATGATTCTTCATTCATTGAATGTTCAAACACTTTTGATCTTCTTCTCTTCCCAAATGATTGGTTTACTTATTTCTATATGTTATTTTTAGGCACGTGCGCGAGAGCCAAAGCCAAGCAATGTGTGGCGTCGCAAACACCGGGATCTGACCAGATGTCTTGATATCCGTCTGAAGACAATAGTGTTGGATTCCTATCGTGGCATCAAGTCTGAAGTTAACTTTGTGACATTCTTTGTACTGAATGCGAGAGTGCTAGAGCTGGTGAAGCTTCGGGTTTGCGACCGTTATTACAATAAGGAATTCTTGGCAGAGCAACGTAGGAAGCTTCAGTTGGATGAAAGGGCTTCAGAGGGGGCTCAGATTCATTTTACAACTCGTAAATGTGTCCGCTATTCCCAGGGTATCGAACATGTCCGCGATTTGGATTTACTAGTTGATCCATTCATATGGTAGCGATGGAAACGCTTGCCACTTGGTTTGCTCCATTGACAAGTTGCTCTTGCCTATCACCTGATCCCATTTTCTGTTTGGTCCAGCCCTTGACTAGTTTGTGGTGTCTGTAGTTTCTGTAATGTCCTTTAAACTTATGGCATTAAAGGAACTATTTGTGTTGTTTGCTTGATACACTACTATGTGACAACTCTTGCTTATCAGCCTATCCAATTTAGTGTTTTAATTAGTTGTGTTTTTTGTAGTTTCTTAAGTTTATAATATCCTGGAACCTTGTGAGTTGCGACACCGCATGCGATATTTATGATGTACTTGGCGGAGTACTGGTCCGACTTCTCTCCAAGGAGGTTTACTTCTAGAAGCATATTTGGAGGAGGTTTGCCCAAGGCTAGTGGCAGTTGGTGAAGTGATTGAAAGGGTAGTTCTTCGGAGCTAAGATTATTCGATTATTGGAGGCAGCTAACCCTAGGTACCAGTTGGTTTTATGGTGTCAACTGTCAGCAGAAGTAGTATCTGTAGCTGCCAGTTATTGGCAGTAGTGATAGGCAAAAGCAGGGGCAAAAAAAAGTTATCCTACAATCTAGCGCTTCAAAAGGAGTGTTAGAACTCCTGCTTGTTACAATCTTACCTTTGGAAGCAAGATCAATTCTACGGAAGAATTATTATTGGAACAAGTAAAAGAAGTATTTAAGAGGACATGATGCGGAAATGAAAGAACAAAACACAAAACTGCTCATGGAATAGTACAAGATTCAGTACGAAGTATTTAAAATGGTTTGGGCCGGCTAATGCCTGTCGTAATTCACCGAAAAATACTTTTTAAATGTTGATCAAATTTATATGGAAAAGATAGCAGTGTCTACAATACAAGTCAATATCATTATATCCATCATTAAATAGATTTTCATATTGTATTTATTTGTATTAGAAATGATGATATTTTCTATAAATTTGATCAAAATTACAAAGTTTAACTTAAGGAAAAACTGTCATTCACTATGTTTTACAATAGAGAGAGTACACCCATTCTCCTCAATCTACAAAAACTTCCATTCACCAGTATGGCTGTTCTTTTTCCCAGTCAATGGACAAATAGCTGAAGTCCATCTGATGACCAAGGTGCATTGTCCAGAGCTGCCATTTCCTCCGAGGCTTCCCGAGTGGATTTTTCCTGATTTGGGAATTTTGTTGGCGACTGAAGCCAGTGTGATCTGAGTTTTCTGGGCATGGAAAAAGTCATTCCGGAGATTGCCTGCTCTGTGCTACAACAATGCTATAACAAATTAACAATGCAGTGTGGGCAGCTCATGTTCCTGTCAATATTTCTTTTGTGCCTACTCTTGTGTTTTGCTATGTGCCCAGGTTAATGGTATCTTTGTGTTCCCCAGCAATTTATGTCCTGGTTTGCTCAACTAAAAGTTTCAGAACACTGAGAAATTTCAAATGCAAATGTAACAACATGGCAAGATATCACATCTCAGAGGCCCTGATGTTGGCAAGGCCACTAACCCTGATTGTGATATTCTACTCTATTCTTATTATATATTCCCACTTATGATAATTAAGCAAGTGTTTTATGTGCAGATTATTATTGATTGGTTTACCTTCCTTTTTCATTTTATCTTACTTGATTGGGAGATGTTAATTTTCTGTAGTTGCTGGTGACAAGACATTCATAATTATGTCCTTACATATATTAATTTTATTTATGTTAGAAACATCAACGTGATATAAAAAGATAGCACCTACACACCTTAATTTTATTTATATCACAGTAAGAAAAGCAATATAAAATTATAACACCTACAATTAGTAAATTAAAAGCATCTAGGCATCCTCACAATTACTACAACCAAATAGTATAAATTGTTTCCACGGTAAAACAAATATTCCAATCAAAAACTACAAAATTAACATCTCCTCTACAAGTAGTGTATGTATCTAAGATAATCTACCGTACCCAGAGCAAGTAATTGGTTGCCAATGTCCTTCTCATCTTCAGTTCCTAATCTGATTTACAATTTTGGATTGCAAATCAGTATAACGGCTTCTACTGATTTGAGCATCTATGAATTATTGAGTCATCTAGGGATAGAACCAAGGTGATTCGGATTGAGAGTGCCCACTGAATACTCCTTAGCAACAGAACGGACAGCAAGAACAGCAGGGAAACATTTTTGTCGCTGGCGGTGGCTCTGCCGGTACTGGTGCAGGTTCCGCTACTGGAGCTTCTTCAGGTTTAGGTGCTTCCATTACAACTTTAGGTGATTCCATTGCGGCTTTCGGTGATTCCATCGCGGCTTTCGGTGATTCGTTCTTCTCATCATGCGGCTCTGGGTCTGGTGCATGACTCAGTTGCGCCGTGCTTTGTCGGGCAAGATCTGGTTGCTTGTCCTTTGAGCACCCACTGGCTTTCTCATCGCCTGCGAATCTGAAGACACTGTAAATCAGACCATGATTTGGGAAAATGCGCCCAGAAGTCATTTATTGGGATCGGAAATTTCACCAAGTGAAAGAAATATTATACGCTTAACTCTTCTTGTGTCTGGGGGTACTCTAATTATTACTGTTAGCTTATTTAAGCATCAATGGGAGGTAACACAATTCAAACATTTTACCTTTTTAAGACTTAAGTTCTTGATATGAGATCATTTTTTGCCTAGGTGAACGATAGCGCAGAAAACAATTTTGTAATTAAGTTGTTCACTGAGATATCCACACAGGTAGTTAGCTATTTCAGGAGATAAAAAGAGTGTCAGTGTACGAAGATAACTGAAAAGTCGAGAAAGAACTTCATACAGAAAAAGTAAGCTAATAGGGGGTGCATGGTATAGAGAGGCCATACATCGGGAATGCAAAGTTGGTCGCGCTTCCTTCGGAACGGTGCGACATGCTATTTATGTGATCCGCGTCTCCTTCTCCTTTCACAGTCGAGCTGCCTTCACCGGTTGCCTTGGGCGACACTGCCCCCTTGATGGTGCTGGACCCCAGGCTCTGCTTCGGCAATAGTGGCAATGGCGCCAAAGGCTCGTTGGGGTTGCCCAACTCACCCGACTTGCCATACAAGACCTTATGGTCCTTGGAGAAGCTCGTGTTCCCGACGTTGATGCTGAAGAGAGCCTCGTTCGACGTGACGCTCCAGTCGGTTGGCGATGTTGACGTCCTTGCGAAGACTGACGAGGGGATCCTTTTCGGGTCTGGGCTTCCGTCAAGGTTTGGTCCGGCCAGGGAGAATTGGGTATTAAGGACCGGTCCCTCAATCTGGAAGAAATCATCGTCTTCGTCCAGGTGCTCCGATGAGGAGGAGGAGGGGCTGGCCGCTTTCTTCTCCTCGGCATCCTTGGGTGCAGGGTTGGCATTTGTATCGGTGCTCATCTGTCCACTATTGTCGTCTCCGTGTTAATGTGCCATCATCTGGTGCCAAGATCTAGTGCAAGGGGATTTGTCGAGATCTTGTTGTGGCAACACTTCACGCATGGGCATGTGTACATAGCTCCTGATGAATGGAAAACAAATTCAAAACTTAGCCTCTTCAGACATAATTATTTGTGCTACCTCCATACATGTGAATAAAACTACAGACAGCAAAAGGTGCCAGGAACAAGGCTTACCACATTGTTCATTCAGAGCATTTCATTATTTCCTTTCCCAGGTCAATTTCTGTAGGAACCAAAGGAGGGGTATGAAATATCAAATACTACTGCAAAATTACAAATAAAAAACAAAGCAGGCAAGAACGACGTGAAATGTATGTCAGTACAGGAAGAACAATCAAAGAATTAATATAGTGACAGGCTTACCTCTTTCCCTTTTGCAAAGAAATGTCTTCTGTTCACTTTGATTTTCAGGGGACGCAGGGTGGAAGATGAAAAGAGCAAAGAGAGGTAACTAAATTCAAGAAAGAATCGCCTCAGGCAGGGATGGGTGGCGGAGCAAGTGTGGGTGTAGCAGTTGGTTTGTTTGAGGAATAACTTCACCCACTCATTCCCATTCTAGGACTTGACCACTCATCAACTGTGAAGAAGAATGCCGGAGGATGCGCCAACATTACACTATATTTAGCCAATCAATTCAGAGTTTCACGCTGATGCATGCAAACGCCTAGAGAATCTAAATTAAGCATGCATTGCAGTGCCGAGGATCCGATCCGACAAGACCGGAGAGTGGGGAAGGACGACAGGCCAGCGACACCGCCTCCGCTTGTTCCGAGTAAATCATGCAGCTCAACTCTCTCGCCGCTGTCATCGGAGCATGTCGCCGCGGCTCATCACGCTGGATTCAACTACCGTATCAGGTTATCAGCTACAGACGAAGCAGGCATGCGGAGGCACATGCATGGCGTCCCTTGAGGCCGGGCATACATGCCTACTTCAGCATTGGATCTTGTGCCTTTGTTCTTCCCTACCTGACCAACTTCATGATTTACCTCGCTCGCATACGAAGCAGGCTGACGAACGTGATCTCATCGGAGAGCACTCCCTGATACCCCATCTCCTCCAACCAAGGTGCATGCCCCGCTGGCCTCCCCAGCCTGTGTGTATCCTCCAATCATCGTGTCCCACGACACGACATTCCTGTCCGGCGCAATCTCACTGTAGAACTGCCAAGAGTCGCGCAGCGACCCTGTTGACACATTTGAGTGCAGGAGCGTCCTACGCATGATCACCTGCCGCACATACCCCAGCTTGACAATCACTCCATGTGCATCCAGCGCATGCTAGGCGGCCCGTGCCCTCGGGCCCGCCTTTGAGCACGAACGGCAGCGTGAACAGGTTGGCTAGGATTCCGCGCCGGAAGATGTCCCGGTGCAGAGAGAGCGCCTCTTGGGGGCAACCCCTATTGAAGCACGCCCTCATAAGGGTGCTGTGCATGAACCTGTCCGGGTCAGGAACTCTGTCGAACAGGTGGCGGGCGCGGAAGAGTCGGCCGTGTCCAGCACCACCTGAGAGCGCGCAGTAGGACGGGGCGAGCTGGGATGCGAGAGAGGCCACGTCGGAATGAGCCGTGGGCGAGGAGATGGGCGTGGAGCTGGTCGAGGTGCCGGATGGAGCAGCAATGGCGCAGGAGGTCAACGACATGGCGGGAGGCGAGCATCCAAAGAATTAGGCGCGCAGCGTCCATTAACTTCCTCTCCAAATTATGAGCATTATGGGCCGTGTTCAACCACGAGTGAGCCTTATGGAACGTAAACTACTGGATGGGACGTAATTGCAGGCTAGGCCCATTAACGTCTATGCCACTAAACATTTTTTGAACTTGCAAGAAGGAAATAACAGTAGGTTCTGCTGAAATTTTGTTTAATGGATCCTGCTATTTCCTAGTATTTCATTCAAACTTGGCTGGTCTGGACTCCACCATCAGCGGCAGGGTCCATCCGGCTGTTGGCAGGCACTTGTCTGTGCCAGTTGTATTGTATGGGTATATTCATTTTTTTTCTGAGAATTATTGAATGGGTTATATTCTGATTAATCCGAGACTTAGGCCCTGTTCGGTGTCGCTCCGCTCCGCCGGCTCCTGGAGCGGAGTTGTGGAGCTGCAGTAGAAAATGATGGAGCTGCAGTTTAGTCGCTCTGCAGATTCCTGGAGCCAGTGGATTACCGAACGGGGTCTTAGACCAGACTAGAGGATCCAAAATCGCAAAGTTAAAGCCCAACAAACAACCAGCAACCAGAGCGCATAGTCAGCTGCCTTCCCTCGCTGGATCCCATCTTCTTCCGGCCCGGGGCACCCCGCTGCCGCTACTACCCAAGTCATCTACCCATCTCCTCCAACTGGCACGGGTTGACATCTTAGTCGATGGATCTAGGCTGGTCGGAGTCAGAGCCGCTCCCCGTCATGCCGGAGGAGGCTGGAGATTGTCGGAAATGAACTCGGGTGGCGGAGGGGGTTGATGGGAGTGGAGTGTAGTGGCTAGGGTTTGGTCCGTCGAGCAGATGGGAAGGAATATATGTGAGGTCAGGTGGCCAGCGGGAGTCGGGTGCGACGTGGCGGACACGCCCAGGCAACCGAGTGCCGCCATATCCGCTTCATATTTAAACTGGATATGAGGGGTGCCGGTCAGTCCGGGCCTCCCGTTTGAGGCGTCCGTCCGGGTCGCATTTTCACGACCGGTTAATGATCGAGCCGTCCACCCGAACATTTAAAACGGGTTTGGGGCGCTCGACTGTAGATGCTCTAACTTCCTATACCTATTAAGTGTTTGCACGTACTGCGCCAACTTGATTCTCTTTTGAACATCGTGAGAGCAACTAAGGCCCTGTACAATGCAAGGTGCTTGATAGATACTTAAATAATAAATCAGTTTTTATACAAGCACTGATGCTTATTTGTAAAGAGTAGACATTTAATTAAAAGTCTATGCGGTAGAAATAAGCATAGATTGTTAAGAAAAACTTGATTTATTTTACTAAGCATCTTCGTAAGCAACTTTCATTGTACAAGGCCTATAGCGTTGCTTACGAGTTGTGAAAACTAATGAAAAATTGGCAAGTTGGATGCAATATTTCTAGTGCCACATATTTTAAGCCCAAAGTCGTCTCACGCCACAATTATGACCGTACGTTGGCTTGAGTAAAATAATACTGACCGTGACTTGTATTAGGAAGCAACGGTGCTACATCTTGCGTCGAGGGTGTGAGAGCGCACAGGTCACATTTTGCGTGATGCACCGTGAGGCTGGCGGGCTTTCCGCCCACCGTCCATAAAGCGGAACGAGATCCTCTAACATCACGAAGGGATGTCAGGAAAGCTACAGTACTTTGACATCCCTTCTTCACATCCATATGATTAAGCCTAAAATGACTTGAATTAATTTGCAAATTACAATTCTACTGTATACATTTACAAAAATTATATACAAACAAAATTATGGTGCAATAAAATTAATTTCAGATTTTATTTTCTGTGAACAGTATTTGCGCACAGCGTCTTTGCTACAGTGTCCACAACATTCCTTCTTCGTTTTGCATTGGGATTGCACTGTAGCTTCGTGACATCCCTTCGTGATGTTAATCCGTTCCCCCATAAAGCACCGTCAACGGCCAGGAGCGTGAGACACTAGAGGCCGAATTTCTATTCTTCAGGTTGCCAGCAAACGGCTGTTCACTCGTAAGGCCTATCCCAGTGCTTCACCCGCTAAGCATCTTCATTGACAGATGCTAAGCATGTAACATAAGCAAAAAATGATATGACATAACAATTAGAAAGAAGAGAAAATATTTTAATGATCCCAGAAAGAACCATTGCCAAACGCATGAACTTAAGCAACCCACTTAAATAGAACAACTTGACGAATGCAAGAAAGACTTTAGATGCTAAGTCATTAAATAAAGTGAGCTTAACAACAATAAATTAAGTACTCCCTCCCTCATGGTTTACACGGTGCACATAAGGTTTCTCTGCGCCCAAGATTAACGCTAATTGACTGTAAAATTTGTTGGAATTTTGCTAGCAGGCCTTTGGCCCAAAGACCAATTAAAATTCTGAAATTCTCTTGGCCCATTCATGCATAATTAGTGAGTGGTGTGAGTGGAATTAAAGTTTAGTCCCACCCCGGAAGTTGAGAGAGAGTTGCACCTATTTATAAGGTGAACTCTTCTACCACTTGTATGAGCATGAGAAGAGGAGACTTACACACACGCTCCTCCTCCTAATCGCTCGCCTCGACACGCCTCGTCACGACGCGCAGCGGGTTGCGAGAATGAGCCGAGGACAAAGCTATGCACGTTGTCTATATTTTTGCTGCTCAGAAATAATTAATTAATAATTAATGGATGCGTTAATTACTCAGCCGTTTTCGATCCTTTTGAATCGTGGGGCTGTTACTTGGACGTGGGATTTTCTTCACGACCTACCCGATCCGCATTATATAGTTAGACACACGTCTACCCTAGCCGCCGCCGCATCGTATGGTTTCGCACCATCGTTCCAGATCATTGCGCCGCCATGCAAGTCTTCTCCATCCCTCTTTCCGGTGTGCACCATGAGAAAAGACAGCATGCCTCCGAAACCCCGCCTCTCGTGATCCTCTACAGGAGAGGGGTGGTCAGGTTTTTGTGGAGCGCATTCGCGCGACTGCTAGTAACGACGGCTTCACCAAGGACGACTTCTTCCCCGACGTCGGCAACCTCCTCATCAACGACATGGGCGACAACATCAACGCTGGTGCTCCCTCTGCATCGTATGTGATCTTGTTCTCCTTGTTCGAGATCGTGCTAGAATTCTTAGTTCTAGTCTATGCCCTAGATGTGATCTGTTCATGTACTATGCTAGTTCACACGATTAGTTTAATCTCTGCTATTGCTGTCATGATTTATTTTCTGTTTATTCGGATTAAATCTTATAGTAATTTGGTCATATTTTCAACAATCCAAAACCTGTTTATAGACAATTTACCCCGAGTGGTTTTACTGTGCATTTGAAGCCGCCTGTCTTTAAGGGGTGCAATATAAAAGGTGGTGCACAAGAGCAGTCTACTGGTTTCAGACCATGTGCTGCTATCACGCCACTAAGGGCAAGCTTGAGGGCGATCTCAATCCAACCTACCTGGAAGTTTTTGAGAAGATCGATACTCTCTTTAAAGGCGCCCTTCTGAGTGTTCTTGATGATTCCATTATGGATTCGTATTTGTCGTTTGACAATGGCAAGGACATGTGGGCTGCGTTCGAGGCCAAGTTTGGTGCCTCAGATGCCTGCAGCGAGTTATACGTCATGGAGCAATTCTATGACTACAAGATGCCAATGAGTGCTCTGTTGTATAATAGGCTCATGAGATACAGTCACATGCCAAGGAACTTATGTACTTTAAGTGTGTGTTGCCGGACAAATTTGTTGTCGGGGGCATTATTGCCAAGTTTCCACTTTTGTGGAACAACTTTGCTACTTCCCTGAAACACAAGAGATATGAGTTTTCTGTTTCGGATCTCATTGGTACTCTTGATGTTGAAGAGAAGGCGAGAGCAAAAGACACACGTGCTTGACTTGCCAAGGGAGCTTCTAGTGCCCACATGGTACAAAAGAAGAACTTCCAGCCCAACAAATTCAAAAACAACAAGAACAAAACTCAGGGCAAATGCAAGTTTGATGCAAAGAACAAGCCGTCACATCCTACCAACTTCAAGAAGAACTCTCATAAGAAGGGGAAGGGACTTTGCCATGTCTGTGGTGATCCTAATCACTGGGCTCCGAAGTGTCCTAACCTCTTTGAGGAGTGCGAACATGAGAAGAGCGGCAAGTCTGCTAATGTTGTCATCGGTAATACTGATATGAAGGAATCTGGATACGGTATTCTTCCTACCATCCTTTCAGCATTTCAATCTCCTGTTTGGTTAATTGACACCGGTGCTAATGTACATGTTTATGCTGACGCCTCCATGTTTTCTTCTTACCAGGTCATAGGGACTTCTCCTGTGTTGATGGGGAACGGGTCACATGCCATCTTTCGAGGTGTCGGTACGGTCGATCAGAAGTTTACTTCGGGGAAGACCGTGCGTCTGAAGAACGTTCATCATGTGTCGTCCATCAATAAGAATCTCGTCAGCCGTTTATGTCGAGATGGTTTTAAATTTGATTTTTGAGTCCAATAAAGTTGTAATTTCCAAGTGTCGACAATTTGTTGGAAAAGGCTATGAGAGTGGAGGCTTGTTCGCCTATCTTTGCCAGATATTTGCACTAAAGTTATTAATAATATTTTCCACAATAATGAGTTTGATATTTGGCATTCACGACTTTGTCATATTAACTTTGGTTGCATGACGCGGCTAGCCAATATAATTTTAATTCCCAATTTCACTAATGTCAAGGACTCCAAGTGCCACATACTATAATTTTAATTCCCAATTTCACTAATGTCAAGGACTCCAAGTGCCAAGTATGTGTGCAAGCTAAGCAACCTCGCAAGTCCTATAAGACTGCAGAGGCTAGAGACTTGGCGCCACTAGAGCTCATACATTCCGATCTTTGTGAGATGAATGGCATGTTGAAAAAAGGTGGAAAGAAATACTTCATGACGTTGATTGATGACTCCACTAGATATTGTCATGTGTATCTTCTGAAATCAAAAGACGAGGCTCTAAATTTCTTCAAAAACTATAAAGCTGAAGCAGAGAACCAACTTGATCAAAAAATTAAACGGCTTAGGTCTGATCGTGGTGGAGAATATTTTTCCAATGAGTTTGATTTGTTTTGTGCGGAACATGGTATAATCCATGAGAGGACGCCTCCCTACTCACCTCAGTCAAATGGGGTGGACGAAAGAAAGAACCGAACTCTAACTAATTTGGTTAACGCCATGTTTGACACATCGGGTCTCTCCAAGGCATGGTGGGGAGGGGGGGCTAATGACTACATGTCATGTCCTAAACCGACATCCACAAAGCATAAGACCATGACTCCAGTTGAGGAATGGGAAAGGAAAAGATTGAAACTCTACTACATACGTATTTGGGTTGTTTGGCGAAAGTCAATATACTAATTCTCGAGAAGTGCAAGTGATGACCCATAACCGTAAGGGGTCTATTGCAGCGTTTTCGATAAGTAAGAGTGTCGAACCCAACGAGGAGCAGAAGGTATTGATAAGCGATTCTGAGCAAGAAATTACTGCAAGCACTGAAAGATAACTTTTAGGGGTTTTCTCGATATAAGCAACAGGAAAGTAAAAGCAAGCAATGTAAAAGGCACTGAGAGTAACAAGTGGCCCAATCCTTTCTTAGCAAAGGAGAGGCCTAGCAACTGAACTTATAAAGACTAAAGCGTTCCTGAGGACACACGGGAGAAGTAGTCATGTGCTTTCGCCATATTCCGTATCGATACTATGTTATGAGTTGATAAGTGTTGAGTGGGTGGATCTATGCTAGTACACTCTCTAGACTAAGATGAGTGCACTCTTATGATTAAACACCTTGCAAGCATCCGCAAATACAAGATAGAATTTAAGGCAAAAGCCTAACCATAGCAATACGATCGAGGATCCATTGTTCCCTTATGCAAAAGCGTGCGAACTGGGGTTCAGGTTTCTGTCACTCCGGCAACCCACCGTAAGCATTCTTTGTACACAATGTATTCTCCTAGGTCCTTAATAAGGCGAAGTGTTGAGTGTTCGACTCACACAACACCACTAGTAGAATGACAACACAACTTAAGTATCAAACAACACATATTACTTCAACAACATATGACTACTAACAACAAGACTTTCCCCATGTCCTCAAGAACTAAAGTAACTACTCACGAGACATAAAAGAGATCATGATCAGTGGAGATAAATGGGTGATAAACAATCTGGACATAATAATATTTCTCCAACAAAACTCAATAGCATTCACCACAAAGTAGTAATCAACACCGATGGAGTAGAGAGGATAGATAGTACGAGTTACAACACAAGTTGCAATTGCGAGATGAGATTTGGATGAAGATGGAGATGGTGCTGGTGTTGGGGATGATGTTGATGATGATCTTGATGATGCCCGTGATGATGGTGATGACGATGGCGACGATCTCCCCTTCCGGGAGGTGATCTCCCTGGTGGAATCTGCCCACCGGAGATGGCTTTTCTTCTCTGTAGGTTTCCGCCACGGAGCGGCGGCGGAACTCCGTAAAAACTCTCGTTTTTAGGGTTTTTGGATAACGGAGAGTATATATGCAAAAGGGGGCGACCGGAGGTGGGCCAGGGGCTCCAGGCGCCCCCCCGGCGCGGCCAGGGGGCGCCCCCAGGGCGCCTGGGCACCCTGTGGCCCCCCTCCGGTTGCCCTTTCGCATGTCGTCGTGATTCGTCTGAAAAATATCTCCCGTCAATTTTCAGGTAATTTGGAGGTATTCTTCTTCAGCAACTCAGCATCCACTTTTTACCGCTGAATCCTGCGTCTGCTGCTTCGGCATCGGAAAGTTGCAAACTGTGTAAAATAGACCAAAACAACATAAGAACATCATCGTAACGTGAAATATATCAATGAATAAGGATGAATTATGATACAAAATAGTGATGCATTTTGGACGTATCAACACCCCCAAGCTTAGACCTCGCTTGTCCCCAAGCGAATACTGAGCTCGATAAACCTGTCCACAAGTTTAGAGAGTGAAGTGTCGATAAATAGAATACGGACAAGAAGCATCACAGTTTCTTCACCAACTCAAATATCCTCAACAGCAATCTTCAACTCATAAGGCCCTTATAAAAGAGTAGTAACACTTATGTTCGGAAGTAGGGCTACGGAAACTCATTGAATCATGGCAAACATGTCCTTTGGTCAAAGAACAACTAATAGCTTTTACTTTTGCTCTTTATTTATGTTTTGATGAGATTAATTGAAGCTTTTGAAAGAACATGTTATCAGGCAAGAAGTGAAAGTGTTAACACAAAGGAAGATATTTGCCTTAGCTGGGCTTGACAAACAACTTGCTTATCAAATGATAATGTCAACAAGGATATGATATGACAAATCTTAATGCAACTTTATATGAATGAATCCTTATCAACATCAAATGTCTGCTCTCTTTAAGAATAGAAGGGAGTAGGAATAACTGACTCAACTTAAAATTAAAAGATAGGCCCTGCTCTAGGGTAGTAGGGAAAACTCATGTGCTATCCTTAAATCAAACAGAATGAAAACAAGTTTTGAGAGGTGCATGATTTGTCAACGAATGCTAATAGATAACTCAATTACTTCTTGAGCTGGACAAGTTTCGAGGAACGGCTCCCGCACGAGGACAATCACATCCTCTTATTCTCCTTTGTTTATCACTGCCAAAGTTTTCTGATTTCTCATGAACAAAGCGTGAAGGAGGGTTTGTTTGTTATATTATTTCGAGCCGGGCGCACTCTTTGCCAGTTCCTTCTTGTATTATGGGTTTGCACATTAGACATGCAATCCCGGGGTGAAGCTTGTCCAACTCAAAAAGACCATGAATTAATTATTACTTCCTCATGAGCTAAAGCAGAGGCACAAAATAAAAGATTTTGAACATTTAAGGATAACACATAAATTCTGTACTTTAGGAGGTGGTAGTGGAATACCACGAGTAGGAAGGTATGGTGGACTCATATGGAAGGTATTGGTTTAAGGGTATGGATGCACAAGCAGAATTCCGCTTAGTACAGAGTTAGGTTAGCAAAGGTTTGAGAGAACAGACAATTGATGATGACTAAGATGCAAAACAATATAAAGCATAAACATTGAAATAAGCATAACACATCAAGTTGTCTTCCTTGTCAGCATAACACTTCAAGCATAATAACATAAAGGTTTTGGCTATGTCGATACTTTAGGAAAATCATGCTTGTTGTTATGACCAAAGCTATGTTTGCCAAGATTAAACAAAGTTTTCACAGCCATACCTGATATAAGGTCAATACTCCCCATAAGAGTCATCATATAAGGTCGATTGCGTGAAGAGAATACCGAGTGCAGCAAAAGAAACCAATAAACTTCTCATTAATATTCCATCATAGACGACTCCACACTCACGGATACAATCTCCCCACCGAAGGAGTGATAGACCTCAATGCACACACCTATTTCATATAATAACCTCCCTAGACATGATACGACTCTACTTGACTCTAAAAGACAAAAGGTAAAGATAAAGATACCGGGCACTCCCCCAAGCTTGGAACAAGCCAAGGGAATGCCGTTACCCCAGGAGATTTCACTCCTCATCCTTGTTGACGTTGATCACGTAGTCCTCGGCAAAACGCTTCCATGGAAGGGGTTCTCCAGTCTCATATGAGAAGCTTGTCTCCTGAATCCTGCATGCAGCACCCATACTCATGCGCATAAACCTTAGTTCATACTCACAGTTCTGGCGATGTAGATCATTAATTTGCCCTTGGAGCTCTATAGTTCTTTCTTCAGACGCGGTGATGCTTTTCCACATCTCCTTCATCTCCTTCAGGAAGTAGTTCTTCAGCTCGTTGATGATGTCAAAGTTAGCTTCAACACCACGCTCGATCATCTTCTTGTACTCGAAGACTTCTTGCTCCACTTCTTCCAGCCTGACATGGATGCTCCCCTCCTTGATAGATCCCTTCGGATCTTGCGGAAGAAAAATAAATGAAAACGCTTCTTTTGGTTTCCGAGAAGCACGGCCGTGCCACTCGCGGAAGCAAAACCGTACACCTCGTGGAAGGAAAAAAATGGAAAACATGTTTTTTTTCTGAGAGGCATGGTCGTGCATTTCATGAAATCAATTACGTGCTCTCGTGGAAGGGGAAAAAGGAAACGTGTATTTTCACGCAAGATTTTTTTGTCGAGAAGCTAAGAAAGACTGGTGGAAAACCAAAAAACAAAAAAAAAACCTGAAAAAACCATCTGAATCCGAAGCCACATGCAAAAAAAAAATCTGAAGAGAGCGTCTAGAGCGCAACACGTGACGGCGGCCAAGAGCGCGCCCAAGTGACCGTTGGGGAGGCTCTGAAGAAGTGCTCCTTAATTAGTTGCTCGACGACTGCTATGATCGAACCCGTGATGTCGCACTAACTAACACGTGCCATCCACTACACCGTATGGCCAAAGGTGAAAGATGATAGCGTGAATTGTTTTTAACTATAACGCGATATTCACTTTAGCGTTCTATTTACCGTACGAATTATTCAATTGTTATGAACACATTTCGAAAAGCACGAACAAGAATTTGGAAATGTGAACAAAGTTAGAAATTTTAAAATATTTACTAAATTCCAGGAACAAAAATTAGAAGTTTGTCTGATTTTGAATTTTTTTGAACATTGTTTGTGAAAAAGAACATTAAAAAAACAATCGAACATATTTTGACAATTTTCTAAAAACTTTTTTGAAACCTTGGGAAATTTTCTGAAATAGCGAACAAAATATTGAAAATATGAACATTTATTGGAATTCCTAAGCATTTATTGAAACATGATGCCGCATGTGCCCCGCCCCGCCTCCGTGGATCGTCTTGCTCCTGCTTCATGCGAGGGTCCGATGAAATCCACGCTCCCCTCCAAAGCACTTTACCATGGGGCTTGGGCATCTGTTGTTTCTTCTTCCGCTAGTTCGACAACCCAGTCTAAAGTGATGGTGCAGTCCGCTCTACATGATCGGACTACGCTGCTGCAAGGCTGTTTGGCGCGGGTTGAAGTTTTTTGGAGCGAGCGGAGGTTGCTCTAAGTGGACTCTCCGTTGTGTCGGCTATGTTGCAGACTACTCTATTGTCACATCCTCCTTGTGCATACGGTGTTGGCTCCGCGGAGGACAGAGGGTAGAGTTATTCGGATGTTTCTCCCCTCGTGGTGGAGACAATTCAGCATCAATGTCTACCTCGCCCCCTATATTGTCTTCCATTGAGGGCGAGTCCATCGCTGACGTGGTTGCAGTGTTGCAGATCGTGCCCGAGCTTAGGGAGCTTTGCCTGAGTCTGTTCAGGAGAGAATATGAAGATAGTCTCGTCGGTGACCGCGTGTGAGGAACATGATTCATCTTTGTCATGTGTGCATGTGGAGAATGTTGATGCGGGTGGTGTGTTGGCGCCTGCTTTTGAGAGCCGCATGATGACTGATCACCCTGCATCAGGCAAGACATATGGTTGCCTCCAAAAGGATAAATCAAAAGAAAACAAAAGCAAGAAGTGTGACGGCAAAGGGAAGACATCCATGATTTCATGATGGATAGCGCTCATATTCTCGTGTCATCTCCGTGGCTTTGATCTTCTAAGTCGTTGTGTCGGTGTCTCGCCAAGTGTTGAGTGTTGTGTGTTAGGAGCATTGAGCGGGCAGCCTATGTGGTCATAGGCCCTCTCTTGGGCTGTTTGTATCGGATTTCGTCCGATTTTCCGTAAATTAACTGGGCAATTCTCTTCTTAATTAATCGATGATGCAATTCTTTTGCCTTTGTTTCAAAAAAAAATAACATTCTGTACTATATTTACATAATGCAACCAGTGTGCAATATGATTTTTAAAAGTTGTAGAAATAATAGTAATACATGACTACCGCCATGCTTTTCAAGTTGTATCACTGCACACGGGTCATGTCCCTTTGAAGAAGCACATCTGGGGCACACTCTTTTCCAGAATGCACACAGTCATGCTATCACATTCTCTTTTAGTGAAAATCTTGTTTTTGCCACTAGCTTTTAAAGGTGCAGAACCAATCCTTGCTACATCACCACGTACTCCACGTTACACCCACAGGACTTAAACAACGCCTCAGAGAAGCCGTGCAAATGCCTCGTAGCACCCCCGCTGTTGCCAAAGACTTGAGTTTCTCAGGAACTCTTGCGAGAACATAGCTTCGGAGTTAAGCGACATAGGTGACGAGAAGCGCGTCGCACAGTCTAATTCTGAAGGACCGTGCTTGAAAATTGGACACAATGTTTTTAGCCTTTTTCAGAGCAAAGCAACAAACATGAACAACAAAAACTCTATATCATATGACCTCGCTCAAACAGGTCCAGTTGCAAGAAACCTACTCCCTCTGTAAACTAATATAAAAGCGTTTAGAACACTAAAATAATGATCTAAACACTTTTATATTAGTTTACGGAGGGAGTACAAAGCAGCTGACTTTGCCGATGCTTTGTAAACTAATTGACCAGAGTACGAGGAGATGGGATATGAACATTGATCTCCTCGACATGGACACGGAGCTATTCATGAACTGGGGAAGTGGACCTTCACATGCATGGAGAGCTATTCATGAAGGCAAAGGATTCTTGATAATCAGTTGCCACGACATTTTCAGACGAGACCAGTCTGTGTGATCGGTCAGTATGATTAGGCCACAGTGAACTGCTGGAACGAATAAGCTCAACAAACTGCTGGCGCAAAATAAACTCTCATAAACTCTACCACCAACACATTGACTATCCAGTTCTCCTGAACCTCTAACTTACTTACTTACCTAGACTGCGCAAGCTAGCTGGTAGTAACAATCTCCATAGACTTGTCATTGTTGCGAGGGTTTTCTCTTTCTACTGCTAGCAGTTTCTCTTGAAGACTGTCGAACTCGAGCATGAATGTGTCGCATTTCGCGCCATCGCTGCATATCTTCTTGCTGAGGTCGGCCATTTTGCTCATCAGCATTTCATACCTCGCTGTGCTGTCTGCCTTCTCTAGGCATTTCTCCGCGTACTGCTTCGCCTTCTCTTCCTTGAATTTGTCGGTCCATCTAGGGACGATGTACTGCGCGGGTATTTCGTTTATTCCAAGCTGCGTGAAAAGCCTGAATATGTGGCAGCAGAGCAATCTGTCTCTGGCAAACTTTGCGCATTGGCATATGAATGTGTTGCTGGCGGGATCAACAAACACTTCGAAGGCACTTCTATCAAACTCTGGGTTCTCGTAGTTGAAAACCCTCTCCAGTCGGTAGACAGAGCCTTTCTTGACCACGTGCACGTCGAACGCCGTAGAATGGAGCAGTTCTCTCTGCACTTTCAGGAATATCTGCCTGGTGTAAATAGTAGATGCATGCTTTTCTATTGGCTGCAATGAGAAGCATGGAGGTACAGTTCCTGTTTGCCGTCTATCTTCGTCATCCGTTTTTAGTGTCATCTTCTGTATCTCCTCGTATCTTTCGATGAACTTCTCTATTCTGTCCTTTGGAAGCAGATGGTTTCTGAATAATACGATGTTCATACCTTCACCTCGTCCAAGTGATTCGGCAAATGGATAAAAATCTTGTCTGAAATAAACAGGTGCCCAGATTTTCCTTATCCGCCACATGAATTGTAGGTACTCATTTTTACTTGCATCATATCTCTCAATAAGTGAACTCCATCCTTCTTCAAATTCCATTTCCGTCAGTGAGTTGTCAACTAAGCTATCCAGCTCTAATTTTATGTTGCCTCTTGCTGCCATGAAGGCTGCTATCCTTTCATGTGCTTTACCCATTACATCACATTTCCAAAACCTGAGCCTTACCTGTGGCAGGACCTCTGCAATAGCTCTTCCTAGGGGTTCATCCTGGTTTGTAATGATTGATCCTGGTATTTTTCCTCCCATCACTTGCAAAAGTGTTTGGAACATCCATTTGAAAGTTTCAGCTTTCCCATCGCGTAGCAGGGCGCATCCTAACAAGAGAGTTCTCCCATGGTTATTTATCCCAATAATGGTAGCAACAGGCAAATTATGCCTATTTGAGGTGTAAGTTGTATCAACCGAGATGAAATCTCCAAAAATATCATAATCCATCCTTGACCTCGCATCAGTCCAGAAAATACTGCGGACTATGTTCTCTTCATCTGTTTGCCTGATGTAGAAAAAACTTGGGTTCCGCAGCTCCAATTCTTTGAAGTGCTTCAACGCACTTTCAACATCTGAGTTTTCTGTTTTCCGTTGTTCTGTACACTGTAAACTGATTGGATCTTTTTTCTTGGATGGTATGTTTTCAGAACTGCTTCTCACAGAACTGACTGGATCTTGTTTCTTGAATGATATATTTCCAAAACTACTTCTCATTCTCCTAAAAATCCTCAGAATTTTACTGGGAGGTATCTTACTTTGCTGCAGAACTTTTAGAAACGACTTCTCATCACTTGACATGTGTTTCTGGCTCAGGAAAAATCTTGCGAGGGAAGGGTTTGGAGATAGCGGATGGTTGTGTTCATTCCGAACAGTTGCAAACTCCCATTGTCCCTTAGTGAGCTTCACTATCACCTTTGCTTGGCAATTTGTCCTCTCAAAGGAATTTATTTTCCTCTTCCTGTTTGGGTTCCGAGCTGGTGTTGGTTTGCCACTCCTGTTGCACTCTATGTGATACTTCTTTCTCCTGTAATTTGAATTTCGCTTTGCCACAAAGCCAGTTAGGAGAGCATATGTACTATAGAATCCGTTTGCATCTTCGAGGGTTTTAAATTTCATTCCAGGTTCTGGTTTTCTTGCAGCCTCCAATTCCTCAAATTTAGGATAAAAGTACTTCCCTAGTTCACTGTCTGAGTCGCTCCCTGAGCTGCTGTCTGAATCACTTTCACTGGGGTTCCTGTTTGCCATTTCATTGTTTTCCACATCATCATGTAGTTGGTTCGGTTCTTCGGCTTGCTGCAGTGAATGGTCGACTGAGTTGGTTTCTTTATCCGCTTCATCTGCCAATATTCCACCTGTATTCTTTTCAGTACTATCTGAAGATAGTTCCTGCATGACAATAAATACTTTATGTTAAGGTACTGCAGAATATCATACTCCCTCCGTTCCTAAATACTATAAGTCTTTCTAGAGATCTCAATATGGACTACATACGGATGTATAATGTAGTTTAGAGTGTAGATTCACTCATTTTGCTCCGTATGTAGTCCATATTCGAATCTTTAAAAACACTTATATTCAGGAACGGAGGGAGTATTCAAATGTCCATACGTAAGTGGCATAATTATGTTTTGTTTGATCTGCATACCTCATAATTATCACCGGTTGGTCGTGGTCTTTCTTCTGTCATTGATTGTTTCCCAACAGGTTCCTGCATTAGGTATTATTTGTTTCTGATTAATACCAGGCGTAAAGTCATTCTCAAAAATGGTAAAGCTGTTAACTTAAAGTACCTTACTGAATTCACTTGCAGATGACATCGTTTCCACATCATTTTTACTGGCCTGCAAAACAGTGTGAAACACAAGTCACCATGTAGTTGTGATGACCGTACTTACCAGTATCTCCATATTCTATATATATATATACTAATTACAGCCTGCCAAGAAATCCACGTACTAATTGGAGAAAAAGAAAAGTATCTGACATTATATCTGTGAGATGGGACCAGTTATAAGAGCATCTACAGCCCGGCTCCTCAAAGGGCCCCTATACGTCCGGGCGGACGGCCTATTCAGTAAACGGTCACACAAAATTCCCACCCAGCCAGACTCTTCATACCGGCTCTATACTTCCGGGCTGACGAGAACCCCTCATATCCAGCCCATATATGGGGCAGATATAAGGAGGCTCGGTCACGCCCGGGCCCGCCCGCCATGTCGGACTGACGGGCAGGACCCACATGGACACACGTCCAAACACAGAATTCCGTCGAGGATGCATTCATGCCGCCGCCTGAGACTCCAAATCCGGCTATTTAAGCAGAATGGCAGCATTCCAACCATACCTGGCCAAACCTCGGGCCAGGCCAGGCTTCGGGCCAGGCCTAGCCAAGCCCGAGCCAAAAAACCTGGGCCCGAGCCCGGCCCGGCCATCGGGCCTAGTGTTTTGGCCCAAGCCCGGCCCGAACACATAAAAGCCTGCCAGGCCTCGGGCCTCGGGCCGAGCCCCTTTAGAAAAGTGCAAAAACAACAGGCCCGGGCCCGGCCCGGCCAGGCCATCGGGCTCAAAATCTAGGCCCGAGCCCGGCCCGGAAGCAGCATCGGGCCGGGCCGGGTCGGGCTTTTTTGGGCCGAGCTGGCCATGGCCAGGACTAATCCCAACCCTATCCAGTCCCATTTCCACCATCTCCCTCCCTTCCGTGCCACCACCGTCGAATAAGCTCGAGCTCGCCGTCCACCGACGGTCATGGCCCGGCAGCGGATCACCACATACACCATGCTCACTCCGGAGCGGCGGTTGGAGCTCCTAGGGGAGATCCGGGCCAGGTGCGCCGCTCGGATTGCAGCCGGCCTGCCTCCAGGCTCTCTGTTGCGGGAGCAGGAACAGGAGCAGGCACCGGACATGGACATGGAGGACGCGGAGCCGATGGAGGAAGATGAGGAAGGCGAGGCGGATCCGGTGCCTCCGGCTGCGAATTCGGCATGGCCAACACCCTTGCAGAGTTTGAGGCGGCCCAAGTGGAGGAGGCGGCAGAGCAGCAGTCCATGCTCGACTCCCATCTACTCGGAGGTGGAGGTGGAGGCCAACCGCTGCTTTCTCCGCGATGCGAAGGCGGAGCACGAGCTTCGCCGACATGGAGCCCGACTAGGAGCCGAAGCTGAGGGCGGTGGCCAACGACCAGAAGGTCGGTCCGTCCGGCACTGTCGGCAAAGAGGTCGTCTACATCTCCGACGACGAGTAGTTCAGGCTAGGTTTATCTTTGTAGTAGCACGTAGTTTTTGTTTTGCATGGTGTAGTATGGATTTAAGATATGAAATTTGAGGGGTAACCGGGTCTATTCCGCGGACGCGGATGTATGAGGGGTGATATTTGTCATATCCAGCTGTAGATGCTCTAACGACTCAGATTAACTAACATTAGAAAAAGGAAGGTAAGTTCAATGCCATGTACAAGACTTGCAGTTGATTCGGAAGGAGAATCCATGGGCCAGACGCATGAGTTCCAATTAATTTGTTTTATAGCCGTATGACGGAATGTCTCATCAAATAGAAAATTGACATATATTAAACTACACAATATTAATAATTCTCGGTCAGAATCATCTTCCAGCCAAACAATACAATGACTGAGCGAATCCTTATTGCGACTAAAACAACATAAAATGCATAGCAACGGTGATGCGAGAACTAATTACTACATTCATGGCCACGACATTCTGTACTTATTATTTGCAACAATCAGTTCATAATTCTGCAACCATAATGATGTTGTTTATTTTAGTAGTTTAGGTACAGCAAACGCAAGCCTAGGTTTGTTTCTGCCCAATACACATGGTAAGCACAGACACACAGACAGCACCCACATGCATGCATACCCACACACACTGAAGACTAACTAGGTGCCTACTGGAATCTAGGGTAGCGGTGAGATTACGAAGATGCTCTATGCGCATCGCTGTGAGACGTAAGTGTGTTGCTGCTACCGGAAGAAAAACCTTGTGAATAGGTAATACCAACTACTTAAAATATGTACTGAACGCATTAAAATTTCTGCAGAACAAAACCTTTTTGGGTTCAAATAAACCAGGATATTTAACATTGGGTTAATTAGATAAACTAGGCTGTGCGCTTACGGGTTGGCCACTAGTGCCATTAACCAACTGGCCCACAGAAACACTAAATAGATATGTTCAAGTGGTACCTTTTTCCTATGCGACTCTGGTACAGGGGAACCTTCGTCGTCAGCTACACGGCATGTCCTTCTCTTTTTTGTGGACGCGATTTCTGCTCCTGGCTTGTCCAATTCTGTAACCATTCCTGTCATGATAAACTGTAATGATTCCATTAATTGTACTGTACTAGCAAAACACCCACAGGTTGTTATGTGTAATAATAATATAGATATTTCTACTGTCGTTGACCCACTAATAGTTCTTTTTACAAACACAGATGGCAAAAGCTTCATGTCGGTTTTAGGAATTAGGACTACGTCGTGGCAAACATAAATGGCTTTTCCCTAGCTCCCCTTTCCACAACAACTTTGCATTCTACTCCCTCCTACCTGCCATACATCTCCTTCTCCGCCCTCATCTTGCTAGAATACAAGTATTGCCATACATGTGCAATTTATTAAGAAGATGCAACTGTCCATGTCCACGCCACTACAAACTTTCAGCGTGTTGTCTGTCTTGATTTATAAAGAAATTCATCTCTGCCTTCTTGGTCATACCATTCACGAGCCAAAAAGACATAATATAGCTCCCAGTCCCAGCAAATTAAAGTGAGGCTCTGGTTTCAGAAATGAAAGAACAAGAAATAGCCGCTACAAGAGTTCACCTTCTTAATCCAACGAACAAGGGAGAAATGTTGCATCGGAGCATCGTCTGATTTAGTACGAGTCGGGATAAGCCACAAACAGGGGCACGTTTATTGGGTAGAATAAAAATCCCCGTTCTTGAAATGACATCTAATACGTTCTTTTCTTGCTGAACTTCAGCCAGCTATTTCGCAAATCTAGTAATGTTCGAATGGCATTTGCGTAAAATTAGAATTTTTACCGGACTAAAACCTGAATATAAATCACATATCGATTTGAGGGGTTCAAACCGACACATACAAAAGGAGAATCGACCAGGATTCAATCGAGGGATGAATTAAAGATTAGTACGTACTGGAGGCAGGGTCGCATAGGAACCGCGCGCCTGTGTGGCGGGCTCGACCAGCTCCTCCGCGGCGGAGGAGCCGGAGGGGG